>VWZS01001818.1:0-116714 GCA_013397075.1 Rhabdornis inornatus | reverse complement strand
TCCCAGGGGCCAGGAGCCGCCCCCCGACCGGCGGTTCGGAGGAAGCGTCCCCTGCCCCGCGGCGGAGGCGGCCGAGCCCCCGCCTCCCCTCGCCGCCCACCCAGCCGGGCTGCGGAAAGGCTCCCCGAGTTTTCCTGCCGGGGTGCAGGGAGGGGGAGGTCAGACAGGCACGAACAAGTCCCCAGCCCGCCATGCCCGTGGTCCCGGAGACAGGCCGAGCACGGAGGGGTGCCCGCCTGCACCAGCCCTCTGGGAGGGGACGGACACGGTCCCGCCGCTCTGCCCGACCACCCTGCGCCCCCTCGCCGCTCCCCGGCACCGACCTGGGACACAAAGGAGCGGCCGCCGCTGCCCGCCGATCGCCCGTGCTCTCCGCGGAGTCCAGGCCGCGGCAGCACCGGGATGGCGTAGCGCAGGCATCCGACGCCAGCGCCTGCTGCTCCCGCGACGGCCCGTGCCGCCGGCGCCCGCTCTGCGCTGGGCGGGGAGGGGAGGGGGGGCGCTGGGAGCCGGCCGAGCGCCGCTTCCTGCTGCCCGGCGCCGAGGGGCGGCGGGTGCCGGAGCTGTCGCCGGGGGTGCTGCGCCGGCGGCTAAGCAGAGGCCGGTGGTAGCGGCCGCATCCTCGGCTCCTGCGCCGGGCTTTCCGTGCCGCCTGGCTCCGGCTCCGAGGAGTCTCCCGTGCGGCTCCCGCGGCGGCCGCTACTGGCAGCGGGAGCCCCCGCTGTCCCCGCGATGCGCCCGGCCCGCGCTCGTGCTCCCCCTGCCGCCGGGCCGGGCCGGGCCACGGCTCAGGCCCCTCCTGCGGCTCCGCGGGGCCGGCTTGGGGCGGCCCCGAAGGACCGGGAGACTCCCGGGGCGGGAGGGACGCGACCCACTCAGGGCTGGGTCCTCGCTGCTTTCCACCCGCGGCCCGCTCCCCAGAGATCCCCTCGTAGCGCACGCTGTGGGGCGGGGCGGGCCTGCCTGCCCTCTGCCGCGGCCGCCAGCGCTGCCTTCCCGTGTCCGCTGTCCAGCCCGGGCACGGAGAGGAGAGCAGCCCGTGGGGAAAAGGCTCCGCGGGTGCTGGGGGGCAGCGGCGGCGCCGGCCGGGCTGTGGGGCACCTGCCAGGGGGTGCAGCCCTGGAGGTAATGAGCCTTTATGGAGAAGAGGTTCTGGTTTCTGTAGTAAGACTTTTTCTCCGTACGTGATACCAAAAGAGAAGTAAATCGTCTGTAAACGGCGCTAATAACACTGGTAGTCTTTAACATTGAGGAGGAGGGATGCTGGGTGCTACTGTCTCATTGACAACTGAGACATGTAGCTTGAAAATTACTTTGTTCAGAGAACTATCGCAAACAAAATGATTGTTTGTCTGAAGAAAAATCCTGTTCTTCCTCTCCTTCTATCTGCTTGCCTTTATCTGAAAAAAACCCCAAAATTGGATGTGAGGAAAACTTGCATAAAAATAGTTTTTCAGACTCACAATGTAGGCTTCTTAATGCCAAACCTAACCTGTAGCTGTTCTGCAGAGAGAGGAATTGGAAAGCAGACAATTTGCTTTTAATTAAAAGGGTCTTTCAGTCCAGTCAGGTGGCAGCAATGTTAAATTTTATGTTAGTGCTTGCATAGAATTCTTTCAATAATTTTGTCACCAACTGATTCAGCATCCAGACATGCAAACAGAAAATTGATTGTGAAGGCAGGGAGCCAGATTGATGCTGGGTTGGGATAAATGACGGAGGGATGAGAAGCTGATTGCCATGGAGTACCAAAACCAGCTTTGTGAGGCATCCTTATGAATTCTCAGCATCTTTTGTTTATGTGAAATCTGATTGAGATTGTACTGCTGGCAGAAATCTACTGCAGGTTAAACTCATGGCTATTTGGGAATTTAATTTTTGTGAAGGAGATTACAAGGAGTTCATGGGAGATTAATGATTTAAATGAAATTTGCATCTGTTTTATCAGGAGCATGTGAGTGTCTCAAAGCTTTTTAAAAAGGCAGTTTTGAAATTATCAGTGGCTGCCACTTTTTGGTTTTGTCCTTGGTTATTTTGGGATAGGCTTTACTAACTGCTTTGTGGTCCCACAGAGTCAATCCCAACAACCCAAAAATACTGGAGTAGTTGTGCATGGCTGATAAAAGGTCCCACCAGGCCTAAACATGCCTCAGAAATACAGCAGCTTTGTACTAAAAGATGCTCAGCACCAGACTGTGCCTGTGGATCTCAAAACCCAGATTTTATTGCAGATGTTCTGGTTGCTGAATAGTCCAGAAGCTGGCCTGACAGTCTGGATGAGTTTTTATATATCTGCACAGATAAATTCTTGTCCGGCTCGTAATTTTTTTGTTATTTTATCTCTCCTTAGCCTTGGCTGGACTTCTGCTATTAGGAGAGTATGGCTTGCAGGCTTCTTTCCCGTTAGATGGAGGAAGCATTTCTTGCTAAGTGTATTGTCCACTGATATGAGCAGAAAACTGGCAGCTTGTTCCTATAAATGGCAGAGCTGTCATTAGAGAAATCTAATTTCCTCTGTCACAAAAATCCATTTGAGAAGATGTATTATCAATCAGCCCAGCTGCCAACCTTGCCCCTCTTTTGCATGTGGCAGTGAGTACTGGGGATGGGGTCCGCCAACATCCCATACATATCCCATGGGCTTTCTGGTGCCTCCCTGTTTGTCCATGCAAAGAGGAATGAGCTGACAGCCCTTCTGAATGAAAACAACCTTGGGGAACAGCAACCCCCTCAGACCAAAGCTGCCTTTGTTTCCAGGAGATTTTTAAAGTTTGGGTGCTGTACATAAGAGCTGCCACAAAAAGGGTGTCCTGTCAAGCCTGGATGGACTGATAAGCATTGCTTATTAGAGATACCCATCATGAACATTATTCACACTAATAACTAACATAGAGAAGCCTGGAAGTAATCGATTGCTTAGGTATGATGTAGGAGATTCTAGAAACCACTTCTGCAATTTGAGTTCTGATGAAGTTGTCTTTTCCATGTGAAATGAAATTACAGTCTTTTCCATGTGAAATGAAATTACATCCTTAGTTTATAGGCTGGGCTAAGCATTTTTACTAGTCCAGGATTTTGTTAAAAAGTAGGTTATTGATTTATGGATATGTCTGCTAGGTTCAATACAGCACTAATACTGGTCTGTATCCTCTAGCTAGTATCTAGCATCACATTTGTGCAGACTCAGAAACAAAAGCTGTGGAGGCACCAGTAGCTGAACCGAGAAGCAGGACTGGGATCCCAGATGCAATGCCATGTGAAATCAACTGCACAGCTTCCAGTTTCAGAGACAGCCTCTCCAGTGATGACCTGGAGCTCTTCCTGCACTGCTCCTATGTGTAGTATAGACAAGCACACTGTGGAAATAGTGTGGTAAAGGGCAAGTGAAGCTGAGTGGAACCACCAGTCTGAGAATATTCTTTGAGGCTCAGTCCTGATTCCTGGAAAAAAACAAACAAACAAACCCACAATAGATACTCTGGCAAGGAAGCTTGATAGCAGTGTGCACAAGTGGTTGGTGTATCAGGAGGCCATTCAAGAAGAGTGTGGAGTAGATAAAGTTTTTCTGAGATGTTTATATAGGTGGACAAAGAAAAAGCTTGAATTTCAGAAAAATTGCCAGAGGAGAAAACACGGGGTGTAGAGTAGGATGATAAAGATTGCCAGATTTGGGCAATCACAGGGAATGGTTCATGTATTACTGTGTCTAGGATTTAAAACTGGGTAATATGAGTGGAGGAATGATTCCTGTCAGAGAAGCAGCTGTTGATTGTGCTTGTTTGCTGTCAAAATATAGAAAAATGCTGAATGAACGTTCAACTGATTGCCCAATAAAAACACAATTCTAGACAACTGCCAGAGTTGGCTGTGTGCCCTAAATGAATATCCAGATATAGGATACACAGCACTAAGCATGTTCATTTTTGGATAACAGATTTGCGTGAAACATCCTCTGCAATGGCTTTAATCATAAGAAAACATAGAAACTAATTACATTTTGAGAATATTTTGATAACTGTGTGTTGAAAACAGTGAATGAAAAGATGCTTCTGTGACTGCAAGGGATTGCAAAGTTCTCATTAGAATATATAATTACAAAATCAGAATTAAGCTAGTATGTTACTAAAATAGAAAGCATTTCACTTACAATTTTTTTGCTTTAAATAATTTGGTCAAAACAATCTAAAGTAGCTTATAGACTTTATTACATAATAAATGAATACAGTATTTATAGGATTCACAGAAGATTGGTTAAAAGCTTTTCCTCATATGGCAAATAATGATCAATTTTTGGTCATTTGGGAATTGCAAAGAAAATGGGGGGAAATTAACAAATCATGTATGGAGAATAAGTAAGAGATATAAAAATACAGCAATACAATTTAAAAGGTCAGCTTCCTCTTGTCAGCAGAGGCTCTCTAAAGGCTGCTTGAGATGGGGAACTCAGTGCTGTAGCTACCTTCAGCTTGCATGGTATTAGGTTGATGCAAAAATAAGGAACTTTTTTTTTTGTGCTTTTTAAAAACACAGCATGCTAACAATGATATAGGGAAACCTTCATACCATTGCTGTAGTCAGTGGTTTCACACACAGCCACAGGAATTTTGATTTAGTCCCTGACTAAATAACAGACCATCAGGAAGTGCCAAAGTGGCTAGAGACAGGATTAAATGAATGGACACAGGCTAGGTGTTGGAACTGTGCAAGTAAAGATGGGAACAGAATTAATGCAAGGAGATCAATTATTGAGAAGTAGTTATAGAGGGAGGGGAATGATTCAAAGGTAGAAGCCTATTCAAAAGGAAAAAGGGAAGCAGAGAACCCACTAGAAGACTGCAATGCAGGCTTGCAGAAAAAAATAGGATTTAAAATACAGCATGTTCATTACCTTTCTAAAAAAAAAGAAACAAGGTTATGGAAGAAATATAGTCCATAGGATGTTGGCACCAATAGTCAGTTAGAAATGCTGATAAAGACATTCTGCAGACAAAACTGCATTTGGTTTTACTTTTCTTTAAATAAGAAAGAACTGCAAGTGCAAAGGACACAGCATATGTGCTTTCATTTGATATTAATGTTCATCAAATTAAAGGCAGTGAGGGAAGGAGAGGTAGAATAATTCTGAGTCTCTTGGCTAGGATTTAAGAAAGTAATCTACTTGAATATTTGTTTAAAAACTCTAATGCCAAGAGAAACTACAGGAAATAAATTTGCATTAACTGTCATTGCTCTTTAGCGAGTTCCCATGTATCGAACCTAAATATCTCAATACAGTAATACTTAATAATCATGTCAACATCTAACCGTTTCAATTCTTGCCCTTTTTGGAAAGGCAGCGATAGAAATTAATTACATTTTCCTCAGTGCAACAGCAGTACTTTTTGAGCAAGTTTTCCTAGGCACTAACGAGAACAAAAGTGCAGGGTATTGGGTGGACTCTTCTCTGGAGTCTCTGAAAACATTTTTCTCCAGGTTGTTCCCTTGCCCTGTCTTGGGAGGGGTGGGGCCTTGTGTCTCTGGCAACAGCTGCAGCTGCATTGAAATTTTGCCCTCCTCTCAGTGATGCCCAGGGCTTGGTCCTGCTAACACACAGCAATGATCAGGTCATGTGTCAATGATTTCTGCCTTGGGGCCTTCTGCCCTTGCTGTTGGAAGGATATTCCATAGCCCAGCAGGACAGACCTTAATGCTAAGTATTTTCTTATACTGAAATCACATTTCGCTTTATCCTAGGCTGCACTTACCATTAACAGTTCTGTTATGCTGTGCATTGAGTACCATAGATCATAGAATCATAGAATGGTCAAGGTTGGAAAAAGCTTCTAAAATTATTGAGTCCAGCTGTTAGCCCAGGACTGCCATGTTTACTACTAAACCATGTCCCCAAGTGCCACATCTACATATCTTTTGAACACTCCCAGGGATGGTGGTTCCATAACTTCTCTGAGCAGCCTGCTTCCCTGAATAGCACCATACACTGATGTTTCCACCAGAAATCTCTGTCTATCATGTTAAACTTCACAAGTTTAGGATTACTAGCTCTTCCCATAAGGTAAGTTCCCTTAGTAACTGCTTTCTGAATCAATTCTAATATTCTGTATAATTTATATGGAGGTAAACACAGTACTTAAAAGTATAAACTGTCTGGTGCCAGATGGAGCAAGACTGCTGCATGTATTGATGGGTGAATCTGAGTATTCAAGTCAAATGCCCCACAAATTTTTAATTTGTGTTTTGGCAATATCAAATGAGATTTCCACAACCAATTTTATATCCAATACCAACTCCACAATATTTTGGAGTATCTTCTCTCTTGTGTTACTTGCCTGCATTTTTTCTAAGGTCAGGGGTAGTTTGTTTTATCTAGTTTCTCTGGAGCTATGCTTTCTTTCTGCTGATTTTTTTTACACGATTTGGATACAATTTCTAAGATTAATTAATGTATCATTTGATTTTGCTTCTGAAATACAAATGAAAATTTTTGAGATCAAACCTAAAAACAACAGTTAAAATATTCAACTAGATGCTTTTCTCCCACTTTCTATGTTGCTGTTTATCACTGTCTTTTGTGTAAAGTATCTTTCCAATCTTCTGTTTGATTATGTAGTATAAGATTTACTGTTCTTTTTTAAATGAGAGTATACCCTTCTGAGAGCTGGGAAGCACAGCAATACAATAAATCCATATGGATTTATTCTATAGTGTGTGACTGATGGTTCAAATGATCACTCAGCTCTCCAACAAGCTTGAAAGAAGGACAGAGACAGAGAAGTGTGATGTGACAAGACTGAAGGAAAGAGAAGAAAAACCTTTGGGGATTCAACCCTGTTTTGCTCACTCCTTTGCTCTTTTGTGTTTGTCAAGGACTAAACAGTCATGTATGCCCTGAAGCCAGAGTTTACAGAGCATGAGTCCTGTATTGGTTTGTTACAGGACTGGCACAAGAGAGCTCCACCATTGTGATTGCAATCACATTAAAAAAAAAAAAAGAGAGAGAGAGAAAAGACTTTGTTGAGATTTGAAGGTAAATGAAAGCATAAGTCTCATTTATTTACTTGATTTCCCAAAAATGCACATCTGTTAGTGGAAATGTTTTAAAAGCTTTGTGCACATCTTTGGTGTCAGTCAACAATGAAGTTTTTAAAGCATGGGAGTACAAAAATATGTAATGTAGATAATCTCAAGCCTATGATATTTTTGGTTTTGAATATGTTAGTAGGAGGTTTTAATACAAACAACTGTGTGTTATTTTTAAATTGTTGTATTTTATATTTAGTTATAATATGAAAATCATGAAGATATCATGATGGTCTTTCATTGATCCTTTCCAAAGCTTCTGTTAAGTTTACAACCTCAACTGTTTAAAAAATGCATCCTTGCAAAATTTAAATCATATTGCACTGTCAGTTTCAGTACTGTCAGGTCATTTGTTTAAATCTACCACAGCTGTACCTATATTTTTGATTGAAAGAATACTGTCTTGAAAGAGAAACATTTGCTTAGATAGGAACTTATGAAATGCTGAGATTTTAAGATCTCAATGATCATAATAATTTGAAAGGTATGAAAATGGAAATACACAGGTGAAATGCCATGAAAATTCCAAAGAGACATCTTGCTTTTCTACAATCAGGCAAGCATTTGAACAGACTCAGTGGAAATAAAGGGCTTTTGCAATATAATGCTGTCTTTTTCAGAGTTAGTATATGAGAAATAATATTCTGAAGGTTTCTGGCCCTTATATAGCATCAAATGTCATCCCAAAGTGAAAAGAAAGTTGCATCTGAGAGCAAATACTTTCATTATTACTACAGTCAGTCTGCTTCTAAATTTCACTAACCATTGAAGTCATCTCATCTCCACTGAATCTGAAAGTGTTTTAGGTTTTGATTGCCCTGGAGAAAAGTGAGATAAGTTTTGGGAAAAAAGATGATGTGTCAGGGTAGGCCACCTTGTATTTCCAACAGAAGAACATTTATTTGTTTTTCTATTCAGCTACCTCACATATGAGCTGGTTCACATATCTGCCAAAGTGGAAAGCTGCAATACTCTTTTTATAAAAAAGGATGAGCGAAAGCATCACAAATTCTACTCGCAACCAAAAGGCATACAAATACTGCCACTTACAAATAAAGAAAAAAAGTTGTTTTTCAGGCTATTGTTCAATTTTATGCTACTGTAGTACTTCAGCCAGTTCTGGCACGAAATAAATTTTGCAGCTCACTAATAAAATGAAAGAAATGTTCTCGTCATCTACCATGTCTGCTATAAAATATTTTTTTCCTATTATTTTATTAGAAGTCACACATTGTCTGGGATTTGAAATGCTGCATTGCTTCTCTTACACTTATAAAAGTAGGCTGGAAAACATGAGACCTAGAAGCTGAGACAGCTACAAAGCAAGTGAAACTTATCCATTAATTCAGTTTTTTTCAACTGCCAGCTGTTTCGAATTATTAAAGTGGTGCTATGGAAAAAATAGTATATTTTTTCAGGTAAACAAAAGAGTTCCAGTCAAGATAATGGCTTTTACTACTGTCTGGTCAAGACAGTAGGGGTGACTGGTTTTCTGTCAGTTTGTGGTTGCCTGGTCATTGTGTCTAAGCATATCTTTATATTTTCATCATAGCAGGTGGAGCTTATATGAGCAATACCTTGGATCTCCTCATCCCATTCCCTATCCAGAATGAGAGGCAGAAGCAGGTGTCTGTCTTTACTGCTGGCACAAATCCAAAGCAAGCTGCCGTTGACATCTCAGAGAATAGTCTGCATTAACAGAGCTTTTCCTGAATGCCTGCAAAGATACTTTACCACTGTGTACACAAACAAACCAGACACTGAAAGAGCTTATCCTGTAACTGCTAAATCAAATTAACAGTTGCTAAAGTCAGATCAAAATGATGTTTTACACAAGATGTTTTACATCCATCCTGTGCGCTGCTATAGGGAGCCAGGAGCAATACCATGCAACTACTTAGCTGGAAAACAACCCTGAGATACAACTTTGGACCACAGCAAGAAAGGAAATGTTTTTAATTCTTCAGAGTGCAGTACTGAATTGTCCACTATTAGGTCTACACAATAAGGGGCTTATCATGGTGTTGAGATGGCTAGACATGAGTGCAAGGATTGGGTAAAGATTATGCAAAGTATGAGACGATCAATAGGTACATAGGTACAGCTGTACTACTTACTGCTGTGTGGTGCAGAGAGCTGTGAGCTACTATTGAAGACACTAATTCGTTGTGCTCTGAGTCAACATGACTGTCACCCTCAGGCCTGCTGCCAATAGATCTGCCTTTAGAAACCCCACTGAGCCTTGGCAACCTGGACTGGGCCACAGGCTGTACTGTGCTGTGAGCAAGGAGCCTCATGTAAGGATGGGTACATGTTCAAAACTGGTATGTGTGCAGAGGTACACCACAACCTCCCCTTCCATGCAACCCCCCATACTGGCTGATCAGATCATTCTTAGTTCAAATTACCTTTTCCTCACTTTGGACAAGGAAGGATGAAAGTGAATGTGAGGGAGAAGAGGAAAGCGATCATTAGCATGGGGTATGATTGGTTTGGCTGTATTTCTTTTGCAAGAAGAATGTGAAATTTATGGGTGGCTTTTGTCATACAATCCCTTGCTTCTGCAGCAGTGCTCAGAGGATGTTTTTCCAATGCTACAGGCCAGTTCTGCTCAGCCTTTATTCCTTGCTCGTGCTATTATTCTGCTTGCAGTGATGGGAAAATGCTTCCTTCAACCTAGCAGCAGACAGGAGTTGAATGAAATAGTGTGTATCTGATTATATGATAAGAGATGGGAAGGTTTTGCCTGCACAGGTGGGTGGCTTCCTTTCTACAGGAAGATTTTTTTCTCCATGCTTATATCTGAATTGATTAAGTTTTAGCCTATTTAAAAGAATTGAAAACACTGCTCTTCCTTCTGGGACCCTGTCCTTACATTCATATATTTTTGAAAGATAGTGCACAAATAATTAATAATCAATTTTCCAGTTTCTTTCCTGTGGAAAACCATTATATTACAAAATTTTACTATATGCAGAAGTTGACTGTCTCAGAGATTCAGCTAGCACAATGTATTCTTCTTTAAGCCAAAAGCCATTATTTCTCAGTTATGGCTATGTACTGCAAGCAGGGAATTACATTATACTTTACAAAACCCTATTTTCCCCTATCAGGTTCATGTGCAAGAGGATTTATTCCTTCAAGGATAGTAATATTCTTCAAAGAATAAGGTCAAAAAATGTAAAATCGGGATGTGACAAAGTTGTATGCAACGTTTTCATTTTTCACCACAGTCAGACAGCTATTTCAGTCACACTGGATGCCTGCAAAAATGCTGTATTTAAACAGAAGGCAAGTGCACCACTGAACTATAAGATCATTGAATGAGTTTCAACATGTTACTGATAAGACTGGGAATTTAAATACATACAGGTGTTCCTTAACATCTTTGCTGAGACAGACAATGCACCTTTGACAGCTTCAAGTATTTGGTGGCTACAAAGATGTTTCTTTGTTCACAAAGATATTGTGAAGAGGAAAACATGCCCAGTATCCAAACAAGAAAGCAAACAGACCCAGTTTGTTGTCAGTTGTCCAGGATCACATTCCAGCACGGTAGTCTGAGCACCATTATGCTGCCACTTGTCCTGCTGGCACATGTCAGGACAAGGTGTCAGTAATAAAGGCAGCAGATGGTTCTTTGGGTTGCCTAAAATCAGGGTTGGCATGACGCATCATTTGTGATGCTGCAGAGAACAAAGTATTGGCATGAACCTAATGACAGATCTCTGGATATTGAAGGCATCCTTCCATTTATCCATGGTACTCCATTTATCCCTTCACACACAACAGTAGCCCCCAACTATCTGAAGGGTTTTTCTATTATTGTGCTGGATGGGTTATGGACTGAATGCATATTTATCTGGTGGTAAATATGCATTCAGTCCATAATCCATCCATTCAAACCCAATTAAAGACAACTGTTTGGGGAATATTTCAGGTTTTGACTATGCTGGTGAACAGCACAGCCTGAGCTGCCTTGCAAACATCTGAGACTGCTGGGCCAACGATTGAATTGCCAACACTCAATTCTTGGCCAATTCATTTCATTCTGTTTTGCCAAGCTCCAGAGCAAAAGCAACACAGTTCTGAGCAGTGATGGCACAATGGTTAAACCCCCCAAAAGTTTCAGCATTGCAGAAATTTCATGACCCCATTGCTGCTTGTATCCCATTTTCACTGTGGTATTTCTGAAGGAAAGGAGTGAAATAGGGAAGAATACCGACCTTCGGTGTGCCTTCCCTGCCACGTCAGCTTGAGTTGTACTGGGAAATGTTTCCAAGTGTTAGACTGTTTCCCATTTTAATGCTCACTATACATTGGCTGAGAACATTCCACAGAGCAATGAGCAATGATATCAAGAGTTAGAGAACATGCATTCTCTTAGCTGAATTGCTTGTTATAGCCAAATGCAGGTACACAGTGTGGATACCAATCACTGCACTTAGATTAATGATGTGATGCTTTGCAGTGGATCAGGCCTCTATATCTTAAATAATCTGCAATTAGTATTAAATGACTTTTAGCATGCGTTATCAGTGAAGTTCTGAGGGGGAGGCCAGTTATCAGAACCTCACTCAGATTCAGCACAAAAATGTCTTCTGAGGAAGAAAGGGAAAAAGAAGCAAAGGAAGGAAGGAGGGGGAGGGAACGGGAGAAGGTTTTCAGTTACTTTCTCTTCAGACCTGATGCTCTCTCTGTGTCCTACTGTGTAAGGTCCTCTCCACTTTGAAGTGAGGTGACCAAGAACACGAGGTTTACAGAACAAAAGGAGAACAGACACTCGAATATATATGGCCTGCAATCATTAGCAGAGATTTCATTCCTTCTGTAAGGTGTTCCCTTTCTCCTGCCTCTGTTACCAGTTCAACTCATTTTTTGATATCTGCTCCTTGGAAATGGACAAAGTGCTATAGTTTCTTCCATGCCTATGAAAAACTTACCTCATGGATGCTATACTTCTCAGCCTCTTTATTGCCTATTATATATATAGAAATGGTGAGGAAGGAAAGCAGAAACCCTTGTTTTCTTCCTGAAATACATGTTCTTCAACTTATCAATAATGAGCTTTTAAAAATGCCAAAGTTTTACCAGAATAAACTATTGCTATATTAACCTTTTCCTCCAGGTTTGGAACCTTTAGAAATCACTTCTTCCAGCTTACATCTGTAACACAAAAGCCGTAAAAATTATGTACTGTGAGTAGAAGGTGAGATTGTCATGACCTCATGAGCAAAACCAACAGGTAAGAGAGGAGGAAAATATCAGAAAAGGTACCAGAAAAGATGAGAGTGAAAATGGCACTAGTGCCAGCTAGAGCACCTTGGCATTAGTGGTACCAAGTCAGTGAAATACACACACAAGTACCAGTTACTTAATTCTTCACCTCTGATGCCATGTTATCATGGGTAAATGTGCATGCACACCTTGAAGCCTGGGGTGTATGTGCTCAGCCTCACTGCTGGCATCCCCCATGGATATGGGACTGAGACAGTCTTGCTTCTGCTGGACTTCCTGTTTGGCAGCTCCTAATCATAAATCCAAACTGCTGGGAATAATAGACTTTTCCATTGTAAATTATATTTTTCTTATCATGCTTAAGAACCAGTAGTCATGTGGGTGCTTCAACCGTGGAAGTCTTCAAGGCCAGGTGGGATGGAGTTTTGAGCAACCTGGTCTAGTGGAAGAGGTCCCTGTCTGCAGCAGGGAATTGGAACTAGATGAACGTAAAGGTCCCTTCCAACCCAAACCACTTGATTATGGTGATCATGAAAGGCAAGGGTATAGGAACTAGACAATATTTGAGGATCTTCCAACCTAAGCCATTCTGTGACTCTATGGCTCTATATTTTATAGGATATAATTTCTAGTAATATAGTTTGCTTTTAATACAGATAAAGGTCTTCTGAAAGTTTCGTATTATTATTTGGAGGAGAGTATGCTAAACTCTTATATAAAACATACGAAAAGTAATATATCCGCTACATTCCTCACTTTTTATGGGTTATTTTAGTTGTTGTATTTGTTTTCTTATGGATCATGATCACAGTGTATTTTTAATTGCTTCTGCTATGGAGGTTAGTGTCCATTAACAGGAAAAGTTTATTTTATGCATTCAAAAAGTACATAAATTTTCAGCAACTAAAATATATTTTAATATCCTCAAGTATTGCAGTACTGGCAACAAATTTTACCCATGCTGAGTAAGTTTAACCCATGTTCTTTAAAGATAACTTTGGTGCATTGAGTACAGATGAAAAGACAGAGTAATATATTATGTCTATCATCAGTCTGTTCTAATATACATCCTCCTGTATTTCTCTAAATAAAACCTTGGGCCTAGTTTTCTGACACGTGCTCTTGCTAGAAGGTGGCAGGAGAAAGCAATGCAGAAATTGCTAGGTGATACACAGCACCTTTGAGACACCATTCAAGTAGCAAATTTGACATTTGAACTCAGAGAGACACAGTAATTAATTCTAGGATCTGGCAGTTCCTGTTCTTGTTTTTTCTTTTCTTGCTTTTCATTTAAATTGCTTGCTTTTTTTTTTGCTTTCTTTTTTTTCCTTTTTTTTCCTTTTGAATGATTCTGCTTTGTGATTTGCAAAGCAGCAACTGGAAACATGACTCTACCCGTTTTCTTATCTTATCTTGGCTCTGACTGCGTTTAAATTATCGACAGTGTTCAAATAGGCTGTGGTAATGCAGCACCAGCCTCCTGCAATAGGAGAGGGATGAATGTTAATTCATCTTGTTGGAGAAGGAGAATCAGCACATCTGTTGTCTGCTTGACATAGTGTTCAGTATAACAATAGGAAATCTTTAAATTGTAATCATTTACTATGATGTGTCTAAACATTACTGGAAAACAGCTCATTAGTTCTGCACCTCTCAAATTGTGACATGGTGCTGTGCTGAGGAGTTCTGCAGTGGCAATTCTGAGTTCTCCACTTGGACTTGGATGGCATGCACCACAGTGAAACTTGAATCCCTGATCTTGTGAGATCTTGTGGGAAGTGAGCTATGACTTAAAGAGTTGGAAGACTCAATTACTTACTTGAGACAATTTGTTATTTGCTACATAATATATTAGACATAGTATTTTTAAGGATATGAGTGTAGTGTTTCTCCTCTATCATGTCCCTCCATGCAGGAACAAGTAGCAGTGACAGGAAAAATGATGTTGCAATCACTTTTTCCTCTCTTAATTGCATAGGAAATGGAGACTATTTGCTAATATTGACTACTAAACAGTGAAATTAATAGAATGCAGTCTGTTTGTAACCTGATAGGAAATTGTTTTGGAAAATTGTCTATGTATGCCCAATAAGAACTGCTGAAAGTCCACTCTGTAGTACAAAATGGAACTGTATTATTATAGAAGCATAGAATTTTTTGGGTTGGAAGGGAACTTAAAGATCATCAAGTTCCAAGCCCCCTATCATGGGCAGGGACACCTTCTAGTAGATGAGGCTGCTCAAAGTCCCATTCAACTTGGCCTTGAACACTTCCAGGAATGAGGCATCTACAACTTCTCTAGGTAAGCTGTTCCAGTGCCTCACCACCCTCACAGTAAAAGATTTCTGCCTAGTATCTGATTTAAACCTACTGTCTTTCAACTAAAAGTAATTCCCCCTTATCATTGCTCGTCTCTTTTAGGCCCTCTTTAGGTACTGGAAGGTTTCTATAAGATCTCCTAGAGCCTTGTCTTCTCCAGACTGATTATTATGTTGAAGGTATTACCCCAAGCAAAGTATTTGTTGCAACCAAATCCAGTGTTGAAATTTCCTTTGTGCTGTCAGCAGGCCTGCAGGCCAGTTTCTCTGTTTACTGAACAAGCCTGGACAGGTCAAAGCAGATACTTAGATCCAGCATGGTTAGCCATCCAGTGCAGAACTCAGAGCATGTTAGGATTTGTGCTCTGCTCTTCTATTGAGAGCTAGCTCCGACCTAGATATTGCACAATGTTGTCAGGGTTTGTATGACCAAAGCATTTTATGCCTGGATGGGAACAACAGCATTGAAAGGTGTAATTTAGCCAGAGTATGACCTGCCCACACTAAATCCTGAAGACTACATAAAAGCTTCGCTGGGGGTATGTATCCTTTCCAAAGCCTCTGTGTAAGGCACTGCCATGCTCTGCCACAGCTCCTGTGAGGACTTCTCATCTGCAGTGACATGTACTAGCTTCAGTAATAAATTATTAGAACTGCACCTTTTAATTGGTCCAGTGACTTTTTATTGGTGACTTAACAGTCAGACTGTTGGCCTGACTATTCAACAGTCAGTGCTGAACTGGAACTTCTGAAGGAAATGTGAGAAGGACTCTTGGCAGATTTGCAGCAGTGGCAACAAGCACAGAGGGCAGATGAATCCAAAAAGGGCATCACCCACATCCATAGCCAGTAGGAGTTTAGAAACCCCAGGTGTCAGGTCTAACTCAGTTAAATGTAAATGTAGTTTTACACAGTAAATAATTAATTCCATATGCTTCCTACTTCATGTTCTGTTCTTTGCCTTAGCTAAATCACGTCTCATTTTAAAAAGCAAACAAAGTAAAGCTAAATGTCAGAAGAGTATTTCCAGATGAGTGATACAATTATTAACAACCAAGTAATCAAGCCATCAGATAATATACAATTCAGAACATACTTTTGACATTTTGACTAAGAGTATAAAATGTGCAATTAAATCAATGCACTTCCCTAATAGACTTCTTGCTTCAAAATTCTGCACGGCTAAGGTTAACTTGTAATGATTTAATTAAAATTTTTTTAAATTACACTTGATCACTGCTGTCTGTTTCTGCAGAAAATCATTAATACTTTTTAGTGAAACTGGCTATCTATCACAAAGATTGTCCTATCTTTTGAATAAAACTTTTAATGGAAATTTGTATGTATTATAAATTTCAGAGGCAAAATTATATAAAAGTACAATACAAAAGAGATAATATGTAGAGCCATTTAAACAAGTCTAGATGTTAAATAGCCTCAAGTATATTTTATTCCCAAGATAAATATAGTAATTTTTGTTTCAGGTCCATAAACGATTTATATCTCTCCTTCATGCAGAGAAGTCACAAAATACACGTCACTGACAACTAAACGTGTTTGGTAACATGCCTTGCCTTTACCAATCAGAAAGATTAAATTAAATTGCAAAACTCTTGTAACATTCATGAAATTCAGATTTCACAATTATACATTGTCCTAAAACGTCAGAATAACAACACAGGCCAAGGGATTTAAATGCCCATTTCAGTTTCTCCTCTCCATATCCCCAATTTTATTTTTCTATCATCTGGCAGTTGAACAAATTGGAACAGTACAAAAGTACATCAGAAAAATGTGTCATTCATGTACAATTACTCTTATGCCATATTGCTATAAGCCATGGGCCTAGTCAGTCAGATGTAATCCACTGAAATCATATATCACACTCATTAATCCAACATTTTAGAGTAAAATTGCTCACTAAGACAATTAGTTTTGAAATTATGAGCTGGTACCTTCCTTCTCAGCTAGAGTTGCACCAACTTATTGGAGATGGTTTAATCTTACTCTCTTGAGTAGCTGGATACATTCAATCTTCCTGATATTTCTCAAGTGAAGTTTCTGAAGGAAATTTCATTGTAAGTCTGAGTGGACTGATGGGGAATGGAAAACAGTAATAGAGAAACAAATGGCTATGAGACACAGTAAGTTGAGAAAGTGAAGATATTTCACTGTTTTCCAAATACTTTAAAAACACATCATTACAAAATAGGTATGCCTAGAAACTACAATTAAACAAAACCAAAACATGACTAAACCTGAAGCAGAGTGGAGTCTTTGCCTTCAATACTCTTTAGAACAGTTTGATAATGTTACAATTACTGAAACTTGATTTTCCCATGGGAAGAATATGTTGTCAGTAGATAGGTAAGTACCATGGATCTTTGTACCCAATTATCTTTTTTCTTCTGGCAGGTCCTGTGTGTACTATCTTAATCCACTCATCTGCCTTTTCAGAGTTTTATCTGAAAAAAGAATCACAATCTCAGCCTCAGGAATCCTATGGGACCAGGATAGGGTTATTTGTTGAAAAATATTCAGGGTCTGCTGTATGTCACTTGGGTAGTGACAGCAATAGAATTAGTAATTGAGGCTGGTGACCAGAAAGATGTGAATAAACATTTGAAATGGACTTGGGCTGAGGTGCATGTCAGTGATCAATGTGCTCTTCATCACACTAGGGTAAAGCTGTCATTGCTGATGCTGTGCTCAGATGCTACAGTAATTACTATGCCACAGATAAACTGATACAATAAACAAGGCGGTGCAGACACATTAGATCCCTTGTTGATGAGTATAATTGATGTTTGCTTGTTAAAGGGGAACATCCTTTACTGAAAAAGGAAACATGGCATCTTCTTTTGAACCTTCCTCTAATAAAAGCTGAGTGAAAGCCTTTTATTTATCCACATATTTTCCCTTATTCTCTATTAACATGTATTTCAGTAGGATGTAGGTAACACAGTATGAGCCTCTCATCAAAAAAAGAAATGATTTTAGCTGGAGCATCACCTTGATGCTGATGCTGTGTTTGATCTATGTGTAGATTCAGCAATTTTGGGGAGGAACTCCATTACATTAAAGGGACACACAAATTCTGACACCACTAATAGCAGCCTGAAAGAGGATTCTGAGGACCTAAAGGAGGTGTGTGATGTTGGTGCATTGTGTGCACAGCATTGGTGTGGAGGCCCGTAGGCCAAGGTGAAGGATAGATGTGTGTTTGTTCTGCAGTGCTGACATAGTACTGTAGATGATATACCAGTCCACAACGCAACTTGTAGTTTAATGACCTCCATGACTGTTTTGAATGGTTTTAGGAGCCACTGCTATATCTTTGTAGCCCAACCATAGGTAGCCTAAAGCTATTTCAGCTCTCTGATACATGTTCGTCATGTTCTTTATTATGCCTGTGGGTACACAACACAGATTGTCTCCTGTTTTTCTGGGGGAAAAAAGGGGATCTAAATTTAGTGCACACTGCCTGTATTTCAACTATGGGCAGACTTCTTTTCAGCTGAAGCAAATCACTCTTCTTGACATGCCATCGGAGTCACAGACTGACCTTCAGGCTACAGTGCAAGAGATATCTGTTGTCATTGACTAGTTATGGATTTTTTCCTTGGTTTTGTTTTTGCCAACAGCATATCTAGTTTGAGTTTTAATCTTTTTATTCAATGCCCAGCTGCCTTTGCAGTCCACTTGAAGAAATAACACATGGAACATATATATTTTATGTCTGTTGTTTGTAATTAATCATCAGTTATTATGATGTGTAATTATCTATTCCATTTAATTCAGTATCAGTAATGGATGTATATTAAAGTTACTTCAGCCATCTGCGTATTTTTCCTGCCAACTGCTATTCAGAGACCAGCTTTTGAAGGCATTTTTGAGCAGAGAAAGATGGCCATCTGCTAATCTTGACCATGCACATATTTTAAGATAGATATGTTGATTAGATTATGTAATGGAATTTTAAATAGGCAACCTGATATATCAGTAGAAGACTATTATCAGTTTGTTGATCAATAACTACTTAAGTAATTTCTTATCATTTTCCCTTTCTAAAACTTGGAGATTTCCCATTTTTTATTTAGATATTTTTGAAGCTTCTGGAACTGTTTACTATTCAAGGAAGGGTGTTTTAGAAAGAGTACACTGTACCCTGGCAAACAGAGCAATTATTCCTCTGTTTATTATTCTAATCCCTTTAACAGTTTATTATGTTCAATTTAAAAAATGCTGTATGTATTTATGGCTAAGAGTATATTTTCACACTATTTTCATTGCCCATTTAAGTAGTAGTAACCAGTCAGCATATAAAGAGTTCACTTTGAAGTCTGTGTTAGATATCATTATTCATCTTTAGACCCCACCTTCCTCCTGAGCCTCAAAAGAGTCCATGTGAGTAAGGGTCTGGCTTCATAGCATATAAAAAGGGTAGTGGGAACAATCTGTGATATCCTCAGTGCAAATCTGTGATATCCTCAGTGCATTTCTCTGCACTGTCTGAACATCATAGAAAAAACCATGTCTCTTCTGTCAAATGATGCAAATCCAGTAAACTCTTTTTCTTCAAAACAATACTAATCTGACCTTTTACAATTTCTTCTTCTCACTGTGACTCCTTTTCATTCTTGTCCTTACAGTCTCTAGCTGTTCAGGCAGGACCTACAATTTTATTCATGGAAAACTCTTTACAAGGGGATTTGGTGCAGCCAGTAATGGATTCCCAGCCTGCTTTATTAGTTTAGTTTTGTTTTTACATGAAACTAGTTTATTTATCTGTTCACTTACTGAAATCTGCACTGCTTCAATTTTGAAATTGAATTTTCACTACACTGAGTACGGTGGGTCTTTCTTCTGACTATACATTCTGATTAAATGTGGACTTTACATAGAAATATTGGGCTACTTCCACCTACTAGCAAAAGCCAGAATTAAACGTATACATGAAGTTTACTTGTGACCCATTTATAAGTGTAGTAAAAAATAGGTTTTTCAAATAACAGATTCATCCTTGTGGAAAGTAAAATACAGAAATCATTCTTAAAGAAAGGATGGTTTTGAAAATTCAGAGTTAGCAAGATATTAAATAATTTTAAAATGTTTATGCAAACATTTTTAAATTCTGTGTTTCTGAATTAACTACTAGGGTTTTTTTACATCAAAAAAACCACTCTTTTCCTTTGGCAAAAACTTTTCATTAAAACATTTGACCCAACATTTTTTCCTGCAGTTGTGGAAATCAATAATTTAAAAAATCTTATAGATAACTATAGATATTTTAATACCTGATTTCTGGAATATCATCCAATAATCAAAGAAGTTACTCTTCATTTTTAATATGTTAATCAAATGTTAATAAAATCCACATATTGCAAAAGTCACAATATAATGCTAGACTTTTTAATTCAGGAAAGATAGAAAATTAGATAAAACTATGATCTCAAACCACTTTTTTATTTCCTTTATTTTTTACATATAGGATGGTAATGTGAAATATTTTTCCTAATATTTGGAATTATTTTTTAACTAAATCAACCTTACCAAGCAGCTAGAATTCTCTCATGTCAAGATTCTGCCGCAATCCCTCCCAGTTCTCTGAGTTACAAACTACAGGTGCTGTGAGAGATTTACTGTGTCTGTTTAATGTAATCATGTGTCCCTGTGGTTTGTCTTGCTGTGTGTGTCTCGCTTCTATTAGAATCAGTGATTCAAACATAAGTTTCCCTGGATGATTATACACACTAATT
Organism: Rhabdornis inornatus; assembly: GCA_013397075.1. NCBI lineage: Eukaryota > Metazoa > Chordata > Aves > Passeriformes > Rhabdornithidae > Rhabdornis > Rhabdornis inornatus. The sequence goes on along the minus strand of VWZS01001818.1, from coordinate 96,322 downwards.
TTAGCTATTTATCGTTTCTATGGAAGCATTGTTCTCTAATAGATTTACTTTTTTTTTATTTTCTTTTTTTTTTGGCCTATAATTAAATACTGTAACTTTGTAATTTTTATAAAATGGACAAAACACCAATAAAAATATTTTTTTTAAAGTGCTTGAGGGTAAATATTTGGACTGTTAATGGTACACAATTACTTTTCTTTTTCCTTTCCAGTGTGTTACAATTTCAATGTTTTCCTTTCATTGGCTTTGACTAATCTTTTTATCGTATAACATACATGGAGCTGCTTCTGCAATCTAAAGCAGCATGTGACAAGAAGCACACAGCCCATCTAATTGTAACCTTCTCTGCCTGCTTACATGTTTTTTGTCTTTGTAGCATTAGAATTGCTTATCTGCCTGCAGCTGAGACCTAAACTAAGCACTGTAGTCACCTAAATATTAAGAAAGCATGTTCAGTTTTTAAAGCTAAACTGAAACAGCTTGGATGTGGGGGCAAAAATAAACTTATAAAGCCTTCATGGAAGTCTACAGCATGGTTAGACAATAGGAATTTTCCTCCTCATTCAGTGTATTGTTCCTCATACCGAGAGCATTTAAAGGAAGTTTTGATTTCTGGTGATATTTCTGTTCCCAGTTCGGATATTTACGTTTCTGCTGGTCTCTGCTCTTCAGCACATATATTCTATCTGTTTTATGAGAATACCTAAAATCAGAGGTACAATGCAATGTCAGGAAAAACAAAGATTCCCTTGGCAGTATTGCCATGTTTTCAGGAAAATACATTTAAAGCAAAGTAAGGAAGAGGGGAAAATAATAAATCTGAAGCGTGTAAAAGGGAAATGAAACAGTGAAGAAAGGACATAATTTTATAATAAATATTTATACTAAAAACATTGCCTTCTAGTTGCCAATTGTTCTCTGGAAATCAAATTATGCAAGAAAATGGACACTAAGAACATGACAAAACCACATTTTTATAATATTTGAAAAAGAGCATAGTCTGGACATGAAAACTATCTATGTCTGAGAAATCAGAGCTCAGAGCCACAGGAGAACTTTTCATATTGCAACTTTTAATAATATTTGATGTAAGATAAAGATGATTCTAGTAAACATCTTCTGTACCTGCACACTAGACTGGGACTTAGGTGGAAAGACTACTAGCAGGTGAATCCAAACACTTTCTGGTAATGAGAAGCCCACTTTAGTCCAAAAAAATAACAACTGTAAGTGCCCCAAGAATTGTCTGGTAAAAACAGACATGCCCAAAGACTTTAGGACAAATAAAAACATTGGTGGGGATTAGCTACACCTTGATTTTAATTCTCCAAACTCTTCATTAGCCTCACTTTCAGCCTGTAGCTATTTATGTAGATCCTAAAAACAGGATTGAAAGAAACCAGCAAGTTAAGAAAGAGGCCCTCCGGACTAGGAGGACAGGTACCAAGGTTTAGGAAATAAACACTAACAGTGCTTTGGAAGGACTTTCAGATGGGTGATGCATTAAGACAGGTAGATGACAGACTCTTGTGAGTCTTACTGAGTTTTAAGTGTGGAGTACCACAGGGGCTTGTATGAGGATCTTTAGGATGGAAATCTAGGCACCCATGGATTCTAGCAGAAAAGTTAGTCTTTTGAGCAGAAAACACACTGAAGAAAAAGGGGGGGGTTCAGATGGTACTGTTGGGTCAGTTTTCATTTAAAGCATTTAAAACCCCTTCATGTTTCAGATCCAAACCCCCATTCCTTTACTGCTCTGTGCTTCATGTAGTCATTTCAAGTTTTCTAAATGACTTATTAATTTCTAGCAGTGCCGTGGAGCAAAAACAGGTTCTTATAAATCAAAATCAGTATAAAATTGAAAGAACACTGTTAGGTCAATTGCTTTTCTTTTTTGCATACTTTAAAGTACAGGGTTACATTATGACTCTGATGGATCTGCTCAGTTTAATATTGTGGGCTGCCTTGTAAAAACAGGAAAGCAAAACCCAAACCACTTCTTCACTACCACTAGAACAGCCTGGAGCCTTGAAGATGGGAGGGGTTTTTTTATTCTTGAGACCACCAATGTTCCCCTTACTATGCTTAGTTTCATTGTAGTAACAGCTCAGAGTAATTCCTACAGAGGGATGAAAAAGAAAGAAGCCAGCTGGTGTTTTAGAGAAACCATCTGTATGAAAGGTAACAAGTCTAATAACAGTTGAAAGTAATTTTTGGTAATGTTTTCCTATTTAGTGTGGTACTACAGCAACTTAAACTGACGTCAGGTTTGGGCTGTTGCCTTCCTATTCTCCTCTCCCAAAGTCTTAAATAGCCTTCACCCACACCTGCAGGGATGGCTCCTTCTGCTTCCATGGGAAGCTCATCCCAGGAAATAAATGATCATGGAATGACTGTTACTAAATATAAAGAAAATAGTGTTCTATTGGTTCTTTATACCACTTCATACCATTTAAATCCAATGAGTGGTTTGCCAGGGCAGCAGAGGCTGGGAGGAAAGCCCTGAGCAGCTGAGGCTGATGGTCATGTAAACTGGCATGAAAAAACCATGCTGTCTGCTTTAGCAGCTCTCAGATTTTGCACTGTCATTTCAGACCTGCTGCAAAGGTGATCCACGTCATCATCCACAAGCTGGTGAGAACCCTGGGTTTTGTAATGCCTGGTGATGCTGAAGCAAGTGGAATTAGTTACTCATATCTTAAAATTAAACAAGTGTCAGCTTGATCTGGCCTCTCTAGGGAAAAGAAGTCAGCTAAATACTGTCAACCAGATTGAAGTAAAAGCAAAAAAAAAGGAGACTTTCACTCATCTTCTTCACAGTCAGAAATCTGGCACAGTATATACAACAATAATATTTTGAAGGTTACTTGTGCCCTTTTTTCTTTTTAATCAGCTTAAAAGATGCATTCTGATTACCAAAGAAGATGTGTCCAATTTTGTTTTCTTATTAGAATTCATGTGTTCAGTTTCTTTCAAAGGAGTTCATGTTACACTCATCAAAAGAATATCTGTATTTGTCAAAAGACTTTCATGATCCAGTGGAACAAACATCGAATTTCTGGGGAGAACCAGACCTCTCTTCAGGCACAAAAAGTATTTAGATAGTTTTCTCAGGTTACCAAATGCTGTTTATCTTTATGAACCACATCTTGTTGATAGCCAAGTGAATATTCAATAATCTTTGGAAGTGTGGCATAGATGGTAACAACCCCCACAAGCACGAGAAGTGTCAGAGGTGAGTATAAGCATATGAACACTTTATTGAGGGTCTTGTCTGGTAGGACAGACCAAAAGCAATGATTGTTCTAGAAAGCAATGGCACCGTATCAGCAACTTTGTGTCTTCTCTTCATTTGGAAGCTTCAAGTCAGTGAAACTCTTCTGTAAAAGAGTAGGGAAAAGGGACCCTTATGAATAATGTATACAGCCAGCTAACAGAGAAGCTGGCTCTAGTGGAAATTTAAGGCACCCTAGCAAAGGAAACCTTTCAATTGACTTTGAGCAGGTTTAGGGTCCATAACTTGCTTAAACAGTCTGAATTATAGAAAATACTGCTAGTGTCACTCAGCATTGGGTTCAGACTCTGGTCTGCACCTCCTCTACACCTCGACAGTGTTAGTGAATGGCCAGTGCCAAAACGACAGCAGACTTCTAAATGCTTTATGCAGCACCCTAACACCAATAGCCAGAGCTTTGGGGTTATTCTTACTTTCTTATTTTGTTCATTATTTGACTTGTGTAGTGAAGAGTGTAATTTTATAGAATCCTTTATAAATTTATTTCCTGATAAGTAATTGATGAATATCAAGATTATGTCTCTGGGGGCATTCAGTCAGTGTCCAAGTCAGTCTGCAAGGCAAACTTAGACCTTGGCTCTACTTCCATAGGGTGCAGCACCATCCCAGCCGAGATGCTTCACACCATCCTCACTTTTTCAATTGGATGAGCTAACTAAGCACATCACCATTCTGGCACTTTCTGGGATCAGCAGCTTTACTGTTCATGCATGTTCTTGGTCCTGCACAGGCACAGCAGAATCAGCCTTCCCTGGAAATAGCTGGCTTTCTGAGCAATGTGAAACACACTGAATCCAAGGTGAAAAACAGACTAGGGTTTTAGGAAGCGAGGATTGTCCCACTTTACAGTAGCAGCAGAGAACCAAATACCCAATATCTGCTGGTGCAGGTTGAGGGTCCAGGAACTTGAGCTTCATGTGGCACCCTGGTATCTGCTTCTCATCTGCACCACTTCCTGCCCATGTGACATGGACATGGTGCCAATGTCCCATTGTCAACCTTCAGTGAGCAACACCAGCATAAGCTCTGCTGATCTGACTCTGGGAAGTTATGGATATAGGGCTCCCACTTCAACACTTGGAAGAAGAAGTGGAGTATTAGTCCTGCAAGGAGTACAAGCAGGCTAGAAATCCACCTTACTTCTACCTCATGTGTCTTCAGGGAATCCAGATTCCTGGGCCATATATACATGAATATTCATCCTGAGGTTCATAACTTGTGTGCAGATCCACCCTCTGCTCCCAAAAGCATATGTGCACTTCGGCATTATTTAGGATCGTGGTTTCTGGAAAATACTTGTAGCACTGAGCCTTCATGTCCTTGGCTCCTCCAGGAGAATCCACAGCTTGGGCTGGTGTTCCCCAGCTCTCTGCACAGTGAGTGATGAGATCTGGGATGCATCAGTATGAGAAAGTAGAAAAAGACGTGGGTGAACATACCTTACAGTTTCAGTAGGCTCAATAATCATAAATACAATATGTATCTAACACTCCAGAAATACAATATGTATCTAACACTCCAGAAAAGAGTACATAGGAAAAATCTTGTTTTTCACTCCAGGAAAAACAAGATTTTTCCTATGTACTCTTTTCTTAAGAGTACATAGGAAAAATCTTGTTCTTATTGGTCAGTCTCAGATACCCACTCCAGCTGACAAACATATACATTTTCTTTTTTGAGATTTTAATTTCAAAGACTCAGTCATTAATATATCTGATTATAATCCGTTTCTAGCTCTGTGTTTTATACATCTTTGATCATTACCAAAGCACATCCCAGGGTGAAAGACTGGATTTACCAATATTCGTTTATTAAACAGTTTACATTTATGCCTCAAGACCAGCAGTGGGAATCCAAATGAGGCATCTCTAGGCTGACTGGCAGTGACCCCCCCTTGACACAAGCACAGAGGATTCTGTGCACAGAAGGCTGACTGCTACATCCCTATGTCTTTTAGCTCAGGTATAGGCTTGACGTGCAGCTACAAGCTTACATTGTGAAAGTATCTGGATTTTGTAACATCTTGCAACCCACTTATTCTATGTATCTTTTAAAGAAATTACATATGACACATTCATAAATTGCTGTCAGCTTTGGGAGTGAGGTGGTTAGGCTGAAACGCTTCCTTTACACCTCCGGGACTGTTGGGGTTAGGGTCAATGTGACACAGAAGAGCCAAAAGCAGAATGCAAGTCTGGCCATGGGCCGGAGAGGCAGCTTCTCTGTCATGCTCTCATCTCAAAGGTGGAGTAGTTCCAAACAGAAGCACTGAGTCACCACACATCACTTATGAAAAATTAATCCTTCCAGTTGCTGTCCTTACTCAAATGCTACCTGTGTAGCTTTCACAGTGACACATCCTCCTCCTGCTCAGTCTGCGAGATGTGAAGTGATGGAAAGCAGAATGCATGGTTAAAGAGATTTACAGTTCATAGAGTGAAAAACATTCATGCCATAAACACAAACAATAAGAGACCTGAAAGATAATTATGTGTAATTTGGTTTGGTTTGGAAACCATGATTTGGTTTCTATGGATTTCTGCAATCCTTGTAAGAAAATGCTTTGGAATTTTATTTTATTTTATTTTATTTTTGTAGGTTTCTTCACAATTTTTTCATTTTATGTGGCAATCAAAGCAGTAAATGAGAACATGTCATTTGTGTTTGACTTATGATGTTGTAATGAAGCATAAAAATGTGCATGATTCTACCAGTGACTCAATAGCTTTTATGAGCACAGCTCTTGTTTCTGTACTGCGGTATATTAGAACATATTAGGTATATAAAAACACATTAGGTGTATTGAAATGCAAGATGTATCAGAATAAGATGTATTAGATTACAAGAATAAAATTAAATAGATGACTAATGAACACAAAACAGTTAAGCAATTTGAATTTCTAATAGTCAGTAAAACAATTAAGATGACTATTGTAGAGGTGTGTTACTTATTGGATTGCTTACCATGTTTTACTTACATAGGCTGATGGCATGTTACTTTATCTATACATCTGTACATAAAGGAAGCAGGAAAGACTTAGATACTTGGTTGTAAGAAATAAATATGAGAAATCTAGGAAGAAGAAAAATATTAGGTATTTTCATTTTATTTTTTTTAGAATTATTTTTATTGATGAATCAGGAAGACAAGATATATTCTTGACTTGTGCACATCAAAGCTATTCAAAATAGCTATTTCTAATATCTACATGTTTTGTAACCAAAAAGCTTGTATATAACAAGTTAATAGCTTGTTTTTGTCTAAAACTCCTTCATATGTTTAAGCAGGGAATTGAGCCAGCATGACTGGGAGCCAGCTTGGTTGAAAGCAGAGCACATCACTGAGGCTAAAGTGTACATAAGGTGGTAGTGGGGACAGGTTACATGGGAGGAGTGCAGAGGCATTGCCCAGGCATGCAGGGAAAAGCCAAAGCTCAGCTGGATTTAAACCTAGTGAAAAATGTAAAAAGCATTTTCTGTAGGTACCTTGTCAGCAAGACTGACTGCTGAATGGGGTGGTTGAAAAAGAATGTGAAAACTACCAGTAAGTACCTTCTTCACCTCAGTCTTTACCGAGCAGGTATTTCCCCAGACATCTCTAGGTCTCTGCTGACTGAGTTTGAGGGAGAGACACACTACCATCTTAAAAGAGGATATAGTTATGGCCTACTTAAGCACTTTGGATGTAAAGATATCCAGAGGTGCAGACTGCATGCTGAAGGAACTGCCTGATTGTATTGCAGAACCAGGCTCCATCAGCTTTGAAAGACAGTGATGGGTTAGGGGAGTTTCCCAGTGATGAGCAAAAGACACTTTCATAAATACACAAAGGAAGCTCTATCTACAGGACAACTACAGGACACTTGGCCCCAAGTCAGTTCCTGGGCAAGTTTACAGAGCAAATTAACTTGGAAGCCATTTCCAAGTGCATGAAGGCCCAGAAAGGGACTGTGGATGGCTGTAATGGATTTATGAACAACAAATCATGCCTGGTTAGCATGAGTATCTTCTGTGACGAAATGGCTGGCTTTGGGAACAATGGGAGAGCAGTAGATGTCATTGACCTTGACTTTAGCAAGATTTTTGCCACATTCTCTGATAGCATCTTACCAGACAACCTGAGGAGGTTTCTTCCAGATGGGTAGACTGTAACACAGGTGCAGAAATGAGCTCATGGTGCTCATAGTAAAGTTGGTGTCTAGTTATTCCTGGTGTTTCCCAGGGAATGATAATGGGGTCAGAATTGTTCAACATTGACATCTATTGATGACCAGGATGATAGGGTGGAACACACCCTCAACAAGTTGGCAGATGGCACCAAAGTGGGAGGAACAGTCTGTGTGCTGGAGGACAGGATTGCCTTGAAGAGGTATGTTGATAGACTGGAAACTTCATAAAGAGAAACCTCGTGAAGCTCACCAAAAATAAATGCAGTGTCTTGCACTCAGGATGTGAAAATATTGTGCAGTCTTGCAACTGGGACACTGACTGGGTGGAAAATAGGTTTGCAGAAAGAGGGACTTCACTGACAAGAGGTTGAACTGGAGTCAGAAGTTAACCCATGGGGTGAAGATATGTTGTGTGGCACTGGCCAGAGCACAGAGAGCAGCTGTGGGAGGGATCCTTCCACTCCTTATGAGGCTGCTTCTGGGGCACCGGGTGTTGTTCTGTTTTGCAGTTTTTACTTGCTTCAGCTTTCCCTGTAGTTCTTTCTAATCTGTGTTAGAAGCACTAGGCAAGCCTTGAACATTGTGATTCCTAGGACATACCTACTGGAAGTTTTCTGTTGGAAGTTAAAAATACATTAATAACCACAGACTTTGAAGGTACCTGATATTGGTCAGGAAGCAGTCCACAAAATCTGGCAGCTGCTGTTCCACTGATTGAGATGAAAGATGGGAAACCTCTTTCCAGCATCGGCATGTATGTGCTCTTTACCTCAGAAAGGCAGGCTTTCTAATGTGTTTGAGTTTTAAACATAAATTTGTTGATTAAAATAAAAAAAGAACTGTGAAGGAATCTGAGGAATGCAGGTGTATGTTTTTGCAGAACTGAAAGCAGCCCTGTGATGCAGCCATCCTATTCCACCTCCCAGGGCAGGTCTCTGTGGATGGGGTGGCAGGGAGTCCCCAGGGCTCTGCAGGGAAGGGTCTGGCAGCCTGGGCTCACTCCATGCCCTGGCCAGGAGCAACAGGGAATAGAGGCAGCCCCAGCCCTGGGCACCTCCGTGGGGATGGGCTTGGGCAGGCCAGGATGTGGGGTCCAGCTCAGCAGTGCCCATGGCCAGTACAGGCAGGGCTGTGGGGGCTGGGACCAGCCCTGCCACAGCATCACTGGAGCAGGGAATGGTGGCTCCAGGGGACTGACATGGGCTGCTGGGACCAGCCCTGCCACAGCATCACTGGAGCAGGGAATGGTGGCTCCAGGGGACTGACATGGGCTGCTGGGACCAGCCCTGCCACAGCATCACTGGAGCAGGGAATGGTGGCTCCAGGGGACTGACATGGGCTGCTGGGACCAGCCCTGCCGCAGCATCACTGGAGGCTGACATGGGGTGCTGGGCAGGGACAGCCAGGGAGGCGGGCAGGGACACTCAGGCCCATTACTGCTCTCAGGACCATGACTCTTCCATTGCACCAATTTTCCATAAGTTTCTTCTTACTGGAAACTTTCTTCCTGCTGGTAACATTTTGAATGCTTTCATCTCGAAACGAGCATTGACCATTCAAAATTTTCTGCCAAGGTTTTATGTATAATTTGTCTTCTCTTTTTTGGATGAAAACCTTGCTTATCTAAATGTTTGAGACAGTATATCTCTTTTCAAATTATATGTGAAATGCTGTATATCTTAACACTCTCTAGGTAGTAATTTTTTGGTACCTTGGTACCCTTATTATCTGAGTGCATCTTATGTACTGTATAGCAAGGTGGTTTTTGTTTGTTTGGCTTTTTTTTTTACTAAGGAAAGTAGCTACTTGTGTTATTTGTATTAATTGGGAAGTAAATTTGGCCAGCTGTCATAGAAGTCTTTGGCTTATGCAACTCAAAAAGAAATGACTCACATGACACCCACTTTTCTAACAGAAAGAAGATTATGAAAACAAGATAATGCATTCTTGAATAGCTACTTAAAAGTCAGAAACTCTTCGTTAATTTAGTGAGATGAAAAATTTTCATGAGCAATGTTATTTGGATTTATTTGAAACATTTTGAACATTGAAAATACAAAAAGTTTCTCTTTTGAAAACAGTTTAAATAGAAAAGGTTTATTGAAAAAATTATCCTCAACTTCTCTTAGCTACCACTTTCATAGAAAATATACATAGATAATAAACAATATACAGGTAATAAACTGCATCAATTATCTGTAATATGGCAAAGATATTCTATTTTTCCACAGTCCTTCAGGTATTTTCAGGTATTTATGATATGTTCGAATTAGACTTTTTTGTTTATAAAGGGAAAAAAGAGATTAGAAGTCTAGAGTAGCCAATAAATGGATTTCTGTTTTACCCTTAGCTTTACAGCTTTTATCTCCCTATCTCTGCGTGAGACCAAGATCAAGATTTCTCCTCCAAGAACAGACTCATTTGCAAAGCCACCAGCAGCAGCATAAACTTTCTGCAGAGGGGTAAGGAAAGCTAATCATAAGGACTTAATGAATTGTTTTATTTTGCATTTTTTTCATTTCTGGATTCTCAAAATCTCAGATCAATATTCCCTAAGCAAAGACTGCAAAGTCAGAGTCACTTGCAAAATTACAATATCAGTTTATTCTAGCTAATGACTGAAAAATATTAGTTTTTCTTACAGAGAAATAATGGAAATCTATTACCCAAAAATGTAAAAAAAATGACTTAGATACTTACAAGACAAAAATCTTACTAAACCTTCTCTATTTCCAATATATTTTGTGAGTATTGAATTTTTTTACTTAAATGACTGTGTCAAGGTGTATGCATTTCTGTGAATTCTGTGCATTTGAAAGAGGAAAATGGGAACCCACCACAATAAACACACGTAGGAGGAACCTGGCTGCCTGTCAATTTTGCTTTAAATAGCCAACAGGAATGTCACACTCCTGATAGAGAAAGGAGCAGATGCTGAAGATCCACAAAAACCTGCTCTAGAGTGACAGACTCCATCCTGGCACACAGGAACATTGCAACAGCAGCAACAGGCCAAGGAGGAAGTGCAGTACCCTCCAGCCTGGGAATGAGACTTCCCTCCCTTGCAACTACATCAGCTTGGAGCCTCTGCTGCACACGGCATGCCTGGAAATACTCAATTCTTTAGGCAGTGCTGACAGAACTCTTTGACATCTTGCACTCTCCTGAGGGCTACAGCTCCCCAAAGCACACTTCATTTAATCCCTCATGGTGCCAGGACAAGTCTCCCAAAGACACACGGCTGTGTTCCCAGTTAACTTAGGCAGCTTAGTTAAATGTGTGCTTTATTTGTTTGCTGTGCGAAGCAGTGGAGGAATTTTCAACCGAGGCAGTGAAATCAAATAATAACTGGTGTACTGTGGAATATTCTATTGAATAAACTTGTGCATCTTGACTGTGATTCATAGCTAGCCCTTTTGTATGTCATGCATAAATAATCTTTTCATAGTTTTGCAAAGTCGCCACGCAAAGGAAAGCAAGAAAATGTGAGCAGATAGGTTTTTGCATGAAGATTATCACACCCAGAATGGACAGGGCCCCTCCAGAGCCAGAGAAAGGCCAAGATTTGCATGAAACTGCACTATCCGACCTTCTCACTTCTGCTTCTGCTTGTTCCCACAGTACATGTTCCTTTTTAGCTGGCAGCAAGCATCACAGAGATAGACATAGCAGGATAGCTTACTCCTAATGAAGCTAATATATCAGGCTGTACACCAAAAAGCAGGTAGCTTGTTATATTTTTAAGGTTTTTTTCATATCCAGACAGAGTGGAAAATGCTTTATTTTAAAATAAACACTGGTAGTTTGATTTCATTGTGTGGCCTTTGGCCTTGCCCAAGATTCTGAAGTGGCAACTCCCTGCTCCCCACCCCAGGTGATTGCTGCTGTATCACTTCTTGGCAATACCTGTGCCAGCTCCTAGCTCGTCTCCTTGTCTGCATGACTCAACAGTAATTACTCTGAGTTTTGATATGGGGCTTTGGCACATGAATGAATCATGACTTAATAAATGAGCTATCTGTTTCTTACATATGGCTTTAGTGAGCCATTGTTTCCTGTTGTCCTGGATTTCTAAATGTGTCTCCTTTTACCCACACTAGCCTGCCATTGCGATCAACACAACTGTCCTACTTCACATTGGTTGTTTCCTGCATACCTATGCAGCCACACCTCTTCCTGTGCATGCATTTGGGCATTATGTGGTGTGGCCTGGTAGCCTGATACAGGCACAGGAAGTGTGGACATCATGGGAGAACTAAAAATGCTGGCAGTGGAGGGATGAGGAATTGTGCTCACCTCCTTCATACACATATCTTCTCACGCCTGCTTTTCTGTGTTGCAACTTCTTAAACAGTGTCTTGCAGAGAACATAGTATTTTAAAGAGTTAAGAAAAATAAAAGGTTTCTGTAAGAAACTATATAAGACAAAAAAGAAAGGTTTCTGTACTTCGTTTACACCAATATAATGACTGAACTGAAACATCTACATTGAGGCATTTCTAAAGTAACAGTTCAGGCCAGAAAGGTCTTTTCTCTCAGGGAAACAAAGCTCATATTTTGACATTTATAGTACATTGAAAGAGTGTTCTAGTGTTATTGCCTCATTTTTTCATATGGAATATATCCTCAAATGTCATTCATATATTCCAGGTGAAAGAAGACTTGTGCAAGTTCAGAAAACAACAACTGACTGTGTGAAAGTATCACATTAACAGTAAAAAATAGACAATAGTTATGTCCATATTGTCTCTTAAGGAGAGCAATAGACTTAAAATGTGATGCAGGAAGCCTTAGCTCAGGTGCATCCATTGTCAGTCATCCCTTGCCATATCCACTAAGAAATCCTTACATAAGAAAGGTCAATATGCTTACCCATATACCTACTAGCCATGTGCCACTAACTCCACAGCAAATGGAGACTAAAAATGGGGGATTTTCCCTGGCAGAGGGAGCAGTGGCCATGCCAACATATCAGGAAGAAGAGTCCTTGGGCTCTTTCCAGACTGGGCAAGCTGGGACTCACTTCTCCCTTTCTCTTCTTCTGTTTTCTCAATGGCATCACCTTCAAGTGCAGTTGGAGGAGAAGGAGGGGAGAGCAGGTTTTACAAGGCTGTGGTCACTTGTCAGGCAGGTTAGCTGTAGACTTCAGGCTCTGCCAAACACTTCTGAGGGGGTCTCAGTGGTTCTCCCTAACTATAATAGTGAACTTTTAAAACATGGAAAATGTTTATGAAGGGGGTAAAAAGGTGCTCCCAGATTTTGTGGGGCAAAAGGTGCAGACTCTGTATTCATTTTAAGTTAAAGAGACTTAGGCAAATTTTGGACTGACACAGCAGTTAGGCAAGTGACTGAGCATTTTTTCTAGTTTCTGGGGTCCTGCAAAGATCCTCAAGAGTAGGGAAGGTGGGAGAATCCCCACAGCTTCCAGTTGGCAAATATCCTATCCTTAAAAGTCTACTTCTTCATGCCTCTTCTTACTCATGTCCTTTAGAACTTAAACTTTTCCATTCTTATTCACAAGGAAATATTTTCTTGAGTCTAATTACTTTTGTCACTTTCCTCTGAATTCTAAATTTCCTGATTAAATTGCAGCCTGTCATTTTATGCAGAAAGATAGCCTTGTGTTACTGACAGTGTGCAGTTCTTGCCATCAGGTTCCCTAAAAAAAAAAAAAAGTGGGTTTATAATTATTTAAACGTATTTAAACAAGAAGGCAGGTTTCCCTATGTAGCAGTTTAATTCAATACACTGCCAAATAAAATGGTAATTTACCACTGCATAAGGCACATTACAAATTTCATCTACAATTCTGCAACAATTTGGTAAGAAATTTCAAGAAATCTAGGTGCCAGACCCACTGTCTCAGAATTTATTACTCAGATTAATTGATCTCTCATGATTATGGATAAACTTAGAAATCAGACACTTAACAAGCAAACTTGGGGGAAAAAATATCTTTTTTTGGAACATAAGTGTGCTGTGAATTTTCTCATTTCAGTTTATAGAAAATGATCTCAACTTCTTGGCTTAGGTAAAAACTGTAATGCCAGCTTCATTACAGGATCATCAGCTCAATAATAATTTGTTTTCTAACATCTTTGTGCTGAGTATCCTTTTTGGCTCAAGCAGGTAATCCCACCCTTTCTTTGAGTGAGAAAAATGGATTAAACCTGTGGGAATCATCTATCTAAAACATATTATAGAATATGAACAAACAAGACAACAGATCTTTCAAACCCCTTAACAGCCTGCTGTGAGTGCCAGCATCAAGATTATAAATGCCAGCTTCACAGAGAACAAGTTTGGCAATAGTGGGAAATTACTCTAAGTCTCTTCCAATAAACCAGCCATTTTTCAGTTTTTCCGTTTGCCTTGTGATTTACGTAAACATCCATCTCAGCATGAAAACAAATATGTCCGTTCATGCTTTGCACAGGCTCCAAAGTTCAAGCCCCCAGTCAACAGGGGCTCTTCTTTGTAGTGAATTCTCAGGACTCGCAGTGAGCTGATGGATAAAAGGTTGTGTTTGTCAAAAATTGGTATGTGTTGCAGTGCTTGGCATGAATTTTCCCTGACCAGTTGCATAATGTTCTAAACATTTCTGAAAGCTATTATATAGGATCTGGAGTGCCAACCACATCTCAATTCTAAAAATAGGGAGAAATGTTCTACCAAAGGTAAGAGGAGTGCAGCTCCAATGGATGACCACTATGGTATAACAACAGTATCATGTGATATCCCATCTTAAAAGAAAGGAGGAAAATGTGCCATGTACCAGTGCCATGACTTGTGCATGTAAAATATTGGTATAATAAAGGAAGCTTTAGAGTGTAACTGAACTGGAAGGTTAAAAGAGGATCCAGCAAGAACTGACTGATTGGCAATCTTAAGGACAGATCCTGTATGTATGAATATTACACTGTGCAAAACCAGTAGTAATAAGGAGATTTGAACCTAAACCCCTCTCAGTTATATTAAAAAAAAAAAAAATATTGCACTTAAAGGGGAAAAAAAGGTTTTAATAGCAGAACTATGATTATGGTATTATGGAAAGAATACAACGTAACAACAATACCAATACATCCCATTCTAAGGTTTGACAGGTGGTTTTCAGAAAAAGATAAAAATCAGAATTTCTGATATATTATAAAGATCTATTTGCATTGTGAATTTAAATGTTCAGCTGCTTTATGCCTCCAATAAACTAAAGATTAGGAGGCCCATAGTGTGTCTCTATGAGCATGGTTAGCACACAGGATAAGGCTGAGATATCTCATTGCACTGATTTTGAGATTTTATAAGTTGAGTGCAGTGCTGCTAACAAAAAACCCTAAATATGATTACACGCAATATAAACAAAGAGGAACTAGCACATGGACTCTAGTCTATCTTCCATATACTTCCATGTTTTGACTATTTTGACTATGTGTACATTTTGTATATTTCAGTGTTCACAAAACATGTCTTGAGCTGTTCACCAGTATGACTTTATCCTCAAAGCACTGCAGGACACACTTCAGCAGTTTTGAAAGATGTCTAAGACTTCAGCAGTTTTGAAAACTCAGTGTGGTAATGGTTTCATTTTCAGCCTAAAAGCATTATATATGTGCAAAGATTTTAAGTATCAATAGAAATGCCTCAAAGGCAAACTGGATTGAACAGGTAATCAAGCTCTATTCGAGCCAGCAAAGGCATTAAATGCAGTCCCCCAGTAACCTGCAGGGTAAGTGGAGTCAACATCATATTGTTTAATTTCTTATAAGGGATGGATGTGTATGACTTTTTATTAATTTTTTAGTAATACACAGTCATATTTTACAGTCTAAATTTTATTGCATACTTGCAGCTATTATCATGTTAATATTTTCTGGTGTTAAAGTGTATAGTAAAACAAGCACTGCAAAGACATACTGCCTTTCGAAGACCACAGTACATGGATTTTATACTACTGATACACTGTTTCCTTACTTTGTAAATTAAGGGTTTGACTTTGAAAAAAATTCCATATTTTATAAGATTTAAAATGAGTGGAAGGAAATCAGAAGTTAGAATCAGGACTATTAAATTACAACATATTTCCTAATTTTAAAAAATAATTTATTATTTAAGGTTTTAAAATTAATTCAATATTTATTTAAAAATGGGAAGAAATTACTTTCAGAGGTCTATAATCTATTTTTCACAATAGACTTGGCTTTATACTTTAAAAAAATAAAGCTAACAGTCAGGGTTTTTTAGAATTTCTGAACTTTAAGTGTAACTTCATCTGGTTATTAAAGGGGCAGATTATGGGAATAAAGATGAGGAATAACAAATATATTTCACTGTTTTCATCTGTGAAAATGGTAATGTATTCACCTTCTCATTCAGGTAAAGTAGAAAGAACACTGGAGAGGTATGAAAAAAGGGGGGAGGGTTGAAACTCAGATGGATTCTTAGGAATCTGGCAACAGACATTTATAATTAGTGGATATATACAACATACAGTGGTGAGGTCCTTCTCCAAACACATTTATACATCTACTCACTCTGAAAGATTGCTAGCATAGCAAATGTACTATCCAATTTTCTATTTGCTTCTGTAATGGTTCTCCTCCCCAGCTGGAACAAATACCGACATTCAGAAACTACTAACTGTAAATAACTCTGAATAAAAAGTTTTGATTGTATAATGTATTTTTCAAAAAATTAATACCAATTTATTATGAAAAAAATCCCACATTTTTCTTTGTCTTTGAAAGTCACAGTATTCAGTTTATATAAAAATGAACGCTTGGCCTCAGTTCTTGGTTTGAGTAGAGAGAAGCAAACCTATTATGTGTGTTCAGTGACTTGATGGACATAGAACAGCAATATCTCTGATTTCTTTCTTTTGTAAACACACATATATGTATTTAGGGGAAAAAACAATACAGGCTAAAATTCTAGTCCTGCTGAGGACTGGAAGAGTTAGCAGGTTTCAGTAAAACCAGGATTTTATCCAAAGGACTGTTACAGCACTGAAAACAGAATGGTCCCAGCCTTGGGATAAACTGAAACTCTAAGAACAAGTCAGGGTTCTGTCTATCCTGGGGAGCTCAGGAACATTTTCAGCCTTGTGAAATCCACCCACATCTGATCCTCATGGGTCACCTCCACATCAGAATTATTCACCACACCTTCCCTCATCTCGCCCTTTCTTTACATACTCATGGAGTATTCTTTACATACTACCTCATTTTTCCTGAGCAAACTGACTTATGAGATCTAGCAGAGAGCAATGGAATTCCCAAACGAGGTCCCTGTTTGGAACAATCTAAGAAACAGCACCTTGAGATGCACCTCCTACCTCCCTTATCTCTAAAATGACCTTGCCAAAAGCTGCATGCACAGAAGAAGAGATGAGGGCAAAACATGCTGGTCGTGTACCCAAAGGAAACATCAACTTGTTAGAGTATCCCAGGTAAGAGTGCTGGGGCTGTATGCTCTACCAGCCAGGCAATTAGTACAGGCTAGGATTTCTGGCTCTATACCAGATCTGAGTATGAAATGATTTCATAAAACAATCTGTGAGCACTGTATGAACCACTTATTTGCCATGCTTTCTTGACACGCTAGAACTAGTGACCCATTTTTCCCATGGGCTGAACTTACGACGTGCAACAGCACGAAAACTCCAGGTAATGGTGTTCTTTCACTGTATGTAATTATCTAAAACTAAACAGGAATTGGTCTTCATCTGTACACTGTGAATTCAGGATTGCTTAATCACACTGTTTGGCAACACTTCTTTAGCTACCCGAACTTTCTTTGTAACCACAAAACCATAGCATGACAAAACAGACTTCATAATTTACCAAATACAGACTTCACAAGTCTTATCTTGTAAACAAATAATTAGTTTTCCTCCATAATACTAAAGACATTTATCAGCTGGGCTATGCATTCAGTGATAATCTGAGAAGCTGGAGTAGGAAGCAGCTGCAGAGTATTGTGTGACAGCTGCCACAAAGGCAACCTGAACTCTGGCTTGGGCTTTGCCATCTGCACCCTGCAGCAGCTGGCTTTTGCTCCATGGTTTCCCTTAAAATGCCCGTCTACAGCTGTGCTGTATATTCTGCAGCCTGTGGGAACTGTGCTTTTTTTCTTGCTTTTTATCTTATAAATCTGCACACAATAAGCAATTTGAAACCCACCAAGAGTGTAGCTGTCATGTTATCTGTGAGGCAGTGTGCAGGAGATGGAAGAGAAAAAGTGGCTGTTTTGCAACACTGAGCTCAGCCCTGGAGGAAGTGGAAGGATTCAGAATTCTTATATTAGATACCCTTTCACTAAAGCATTTGATGGTCATCTGCTCACATAAAGAAAGATCTGGTTCATTTTTGTTTAATTTATTGCTACTGATGAATAATTCTTTCTTTCTAAGCTGCTTGGAAACTGAAATAAGTAGGAGAACAACAATGAAGCTTGGAGGAACACTGCTGCTGGAAATTCTACCTTCACCAATTAACACACAATGTACAGATGTTCAGTGTCAATATCCACATTTTCTTTGCCCTTTTCAACATCTACTTGCATCCTCTAAATTACTTAATCACACATTATGAAAGTAATCAACATATAGTAAATAATTACCTTATCACAGACCATGTATTTATGAGTAATACATCTTATGATCATCAGGTGGCTAAAAGTTTATATCTCACTCTGGCAAGCAATGAGCTGGACTCTATTCACACCTTCTTCACCTTTTAACTGGAGTGATGTCTATGACAGGAGGTTGGCTTTAGTTGTCTCTAATATAATCTTTATATTCTAAGGATCGCATTGTTGAAAACCAACAACAGGAAGAGCATATTGCAGTGCCTTATAGGCCATTCTGGATGGCCCTTTATCACCATGATGCAAACCACCTTAGGAAAAACTCCTATTTTCCTAAATTTTTACAAACAGAATAGTCAAGACAGAGAAAGCATTTGAGTAGAGGATAAATCCTATGAGCAGAGGAACTCTGTGAAAATACCCTGCTATTTCCACAATTTTCAATTACTTTTCCATGAAGTAAATGGAAGGATGTTTCAGTTCCTGAAGCTGAATTTTTAAAAGAGAATTAATGGACTGAGAGATAAATACAGCGAAAAAAAGATGAGGAAATAGGCCAGAGGAGAGGAAGGTAACAAAGAAGTAACAATGCTGAGGACAGCTGAGCTGAGGTGGTTTAAAGAAAATGTGAAGAAAGTGTCTGGAAAGCTTTATAGTTAACAATCAGCATAAATTAAAATGGAAACATTAAAAATCAAAAATACTGAATGCCATTCCCAGTGTCTGTTGTGAAGGAGACTGCTCTTTGTATTTACTCATACATGGTTGAATTTCTCTCATGGGTGGACACTGCCTTTTTGCAATGGAAGCCCATGCCCATGTAGCACATAGCTCCTCTCCCAGAGCTGGATGTGCCTGCTGGGCAGGACTGCCTGCTCCTGCCTGCACACAGCTGTTCCCATGGAAGTTCAGGTCAAGTCCAATATTGAGGCTGCAGGAAGCCCAAATCCATGACTGAAGGAAGGTGACAATCATGAGGGCAAGGCAGTGGGGCTGTGCAGTTAGACTGTGTAGAAGACATAGAGAAAAATGCAAAGTTAAAATGTGGATTAAGAGACATCTATCTCTCCTTAACCACCTATGATCACATGAGGCTGTGTGACACATCACAGGTGCTGAGAATGTAGTTTGCAGTATAAGACAATAACACATGAACAAATGCCTGTGTTTAAAGATAATCTAAACCCACACAGTTCCTGAGGACATAATTCACAGATCTTCTGTATGTCATTTACTTGCTTTTGATGTATATGAAACATCAGTGAATGCTACAAATCACTTCTGTAGAAGCAACAAACTACTCTTACCATCTCATTGTTTCTCATCTTTATTTAACAAGTACACAGCCTATAGGAACTATGAGTTGCTACAGAGGAGCTGCCCTGGTCTTTTGGCAAACCTTGTACACACAGTAAGAATCAGAGTGTTTGCTTCATCCATCTAGTCCTCTGTCTCATGTCTCAGTCTATAGCATCTATTCATTGTGAGAAGGCATAATTGAACTTTATCAGCCTTACTCGACAGGAGTGGTTTTGCTCCACAGAGACAAAGATTTAGCAGGCTGAGTTTTGCTCGAGGTAGATTTTATTACTGGATTACCAAATTTTTTAAGGAGAAAGATGTGTTTTAACTGAATTGCTCAGCACTGAAATCTGTCATATGGTTGTAAGTTTGTTCAAGATTTCAGTAAATTTTTTTCCTTCCATGTTGTAATGTGTCAGTGTATCATTCAGCAACTTGTTGTAGGTTTTAAACTTTGCCACTCTTGCCTTGGAGTTTTTTCAGTACTATGTTTGCAGATCACTAACAAATTTACTCAATTACAATCTCCAAATATCACTGTTACAAATATCCTTTTCTAGTAGCAATTTTAGAGTAGTGCAAATCCTTCCAGTTAGGCTTTGGACACCCATGAGCAATTTCTGCTTCTGGGACCTGAAGTCTTAAACAGACATGACGGAGACAAGAGAAAATCATTTCCAACATATGAATGGAGGTATCTAGATGTGAATAAAGAAGATTTAATACAAAAATAAGAAACAATTTTATTTTTGAATGAAGAAGGATAAAAGGAAAGGACAATGGAGGAATGAGAGAGGATGAGAATGTCAGAGTGAGTAATGACTTAGCATAGAGGAAGGTAGAGAAAAAACATCTACAATCTAGACTGATGTAGAGTCTTGAAACGCCCTGTAATTAGTGGTGGGCAAAGCACATGCAAGAGCTCTTGGGGCTAAAGTGGCAAGAGGAAGTTTACTAGTGCAGGGTGAAGGGTTGTGTGGAAGTTGCTGCATTTGGGATGTGTGAGAAACTGCTTGTCCCCTCTGGCATGCTCTGATCATGCAGCTTTACCCTTCTTCACACCCCACTTGCCCTGGAGCAGTCAGCCCAACTTTGCCACCTTTGCTTGGAATGAACATCACAGAGCTACAGGCTGAAATGCTGAGGTTTAGATGCCCTGTGATGGCATTCTGTGGTAGCAGTTATTAAATACTATCTGGCACATAACTGTTTCTGGATCAGAGAATTGCTCAGATTTTTGGGGGTTCAATAGCATCTACTCAGACAGTGAGAAAATACCTGAATCTATGTGGCTGAGCTTATAGCTAAGGACATTAAGAGCAAAAAGCGTATGCTAACATCCAAATTGGCATTGGCAGCAGTATAACTGCTTGACAAAGATAAGGAGATAAAGATTATGTCCTCCAAATGGATTCACTTTGGTCCCAGTTCAGCAAAAACTGTCCGATACAGCAGCTACAATTAATGCAGCATGATAACATGATTTGCATCGACATCTTCCTTCCTTCCATTCCCTCTTCTGGCAAACTGATTCCAACAAAACAGTACAAAACAACCCACTCCACAAACAAACAAAGCCCCCAAATCGCCCCCAAAATTCCGAGACCCACAGAGAAAAAATTATGAAACCATTAAGAAAAAGACAATGGAAGTTAATAAAATAACTGTCATAGAGGAAATACTGCATGTGCTTTCTTTTTCAACTTCTTCCCTTTGGATCAAATAAAAATTTATGGGAGAAGAACTTTTCTCTTCCTTGCCTGTTACTTTTCTTTTGCCTCATGAATCCAGATGCAGGCTGAGGCACAGACAGATGAGAAAAGACAAAAACAATATTCACACCCCTTAAAAAGAGTTTTATGTCCATGAGCTACTAGGATATCTCCTGACATATCCTTCAGTGTTTTTTTCCACTTTAGAGACCTTTCAAACTATTCAGGAAGTCTGTGTCTTCAGCACAAGGGCCAAATGTCCTAACACGTTGTTTCAAAAAAGTAGTAAATTGCACCTTCATAGCATTATTCAGCAAATCAACTTCACATCCTACATGGGCACGATGCGAATAGGAAAATTTCATTTCTCTGAACTGTAGTCTTCAGGACTCTGGGCTTCTGTATTGGTTATATTGTTGTTGCACTGCCTGATCTTTGGTATGCTAGTTTCCCTAAGGATTTTTCACATTAAAACCAAATTAAACCAAAATTAAACACACCTCTCTGTCATAGAATTATACAGTTATGGTTTGTTATTACTTGGAACATCTCTTCATGGTTTTGGATGGAATTTGTTGGGATTGTGCTATACATTGCTGCTTTTGTTAAAGGACTTACTGAGTCACCTCCCCTTCACTGGAAAGTTAATAGCAAAGTAATCAAGTGTGACCCTTTTCAAGTCAGGATTGAGGCCTCTGCATGTTAGTCACTTGCCTTTCTAAAAAGAACTTTATAATGTTTATACATTTATTATGCATAGTGCATTTTCAGCTAGATGATTGAATTTGTAGCATTATGGTTAAGAAGGCAACTGACCTGAATGAGGGCTTTCAATCAAGCCTTACTTCTAAAAGAATACATGGTATGTTTAGCATCTCACAATGCTCTTCTTACACCTTTGTTTGGGGTAGAGAATGGAATTAGGGTTTTAATTATAAGAAAGAGATGATGATATTGATGTTTGTTCTGCTTTTATTGCATTTGATGTCATCATCAGCCAATGGACTGAAAAATGACAGCTGTATAAACACATCCCATATGCAGGATATCAAATGCTTTCAGAACAGTGAGCTGATTTTCAAATCAGGTGGGATGTATATTAAAAGTGCTAAAGACTTTAGTTTTCCATTTTTAATGACCTTTGTCCATTAACATAAAGGTGAACACAGCAGTTCCGTATTCTGCAGCAGATGTTCCCTTGCAGATGATTTGTTTTGTTACATTTTATTGTTGAAAGGTGGAAGTGATGTTGTAATGCCATTAGTTAAAAGCTTGTAAGCATCCCTTATGGAAAGACCCTGGGGAGTTCAGTAAGCAAGAAATCAATAAAGGAGTATCTTATCAGCAAGAGATAATCTTCTGAAATTGATAGAGGATTATCTCTTTTGTTATTTCTTAATGGACTCTAGTGAGTTCTGCACCACAGATATTTATTTATTTTATATAAAAAGATTTACAACCATTCTGATTGAAATTCATGCAATACAAAGTAATTAGAAAGTAATGTAAGCTAGGATCAAGACCATAAAAAACAAAGAAAAAACACATCATTTATTGATTTAGCCATAATATTTATATTCATTGCAATAATGCTTAGCATAGACATTGTTTTATCTGCTCGCAATGCTATACTATTACTTTATACCAAAAGTAGCCATTGGAAACAGGCTACGTGGTCTCCCATGTATAAATGTAGAAATAGAAGAGAGAGGGGTTAAATGATCTCTCTGAAACAGAAAATACCAGGGACAGAGTCAGATATGCATCAATTTTAATCTAGATTTAATGCACTGCAACAGCGGCCATGTCCAGAGGGGTGGTAAAAGGCAAAACAGTTTAGGTAATATTATCTATAACCAGTGCAGTGGAAATGAAAGGGATAGTCTTTGTGACCTGTACATTGGTTAAGTAATTTTTTTCTGCTTATAATATTCCAGAATATATTTTTCAATATATTTCAATATAAAGTGAAGGCAGGAAAAACACAGACGTAACCATTTGATAAAATCAATACTGAAAGAATAAACATGCACTAAAATGGTC
Source organism: Rhabdornis inornatus (assembly GCA_013397075.1). Classification (NCBI taxonomy): domain Eukaryota; kingdom Metazoa; phylum Chordata; class Aves; order Passeriformes; family Rhabdornithidae; genus Rhabdornis; species Rhabdornis inornatus. Next base: position 73,220 of record VWZS01001818.1, on the reverse strand, counting down.
CCCCATGGTAATCTACATCTGGAAGAGTCCTACCTACGTTGGCTCACATTCCTTCTCTCTCCCTTTTTTCACTGATACATTGCTGTTGCTTATCCCTAGTGTGGCCTTGCTAAAAAAGCCACCAGAAACAACACATATTTATGTCCACTGAATAATGCTTTAATGTGGTTCTACTCGCATTTTCATTTCAGCAGATGATTTTTGTTCAGATCAGTATGAAAAAGTTTATTCAAGTGTTTTTTATTAAGATATAATTTCAAAATCCAGCTGCCTGTTTGCCTTGGAAAAGCCACTTCTTACAAGTACAAGTGAAAACAACATTATCCTGTTTAATGCTTATCCTTAGCATGATAACGGTGGACAAGATGACTTTTTTACAAGAAGTGGTCATTTTCTAATGGAAATTTTGAATTTTTTTTATTCTGTTATCCAGGCTGACAAATAGCAGAACATGGTTTTCTTTCTATTTTGCAGGACATTCACCCAGTACAATTTCAACCATTCTGTTGTGGGTGAAACCACATCATTTTCTGAAATGCATAGATACTGGTGATTTAGAGATCTGTAATATTCATAACCTCTAACTAGCATTTAACCTAAAAACAGGCACTATTTCCCTGTGTGGATTTCTTTGTGGAAGTTTTATATGTGCACACGGAGGTGAAGGGGTTTCCATGGCAACTAAGGGTTTGCAGAGTATTCAAGCAACTCTGCAAGTTAAAATTAGCTTAGATGGTCATGCATAGATGATAAGGGCCCTGGGCTATGCAAGTCTGTGCAAATTGTTTTTGTGAAATTTAGTGGAGGATGTTACAATCTAAACCAAATGTATGGGATATGTCAACGGATAGAGCCATGGTAGATCTGGAGTGAATACAGAGAGCTGGAAGTCTCTGGGCATCTGAGATAAATAGATTGGATTTAAAAATACATTTAAAAAGAAAACCTCACTTTTAAATGTGTTAAGGAATGATGAAAAGTCCATTCCGATTAATTAGAGTTAATGCAAATTAAATGGCTCAGGAATCCTCTTGTTTTCATTAAGTGAATTGTTCTTAAAAGAATCCCTGATTATTTCTGTCTTTTCCTTTCCTGGACACTTTGTAGGTTGACTTATTCCATAGAGAGACCTCCAAGAAAGCATAGATTCGTGTCCCCTGGATCTTTGTTTAGAGTAAACATTTATTTAAATAAATTCCTCTTATAATACTGCGGGATCTTTGGCAATTGGAGTAACACTATAATTAACTTGTTTGGTTTCTGTCTGATCTTGTCTTATGTCCCAATACGGAGGAATATCTAAAGGTAGCACAATGGCAAGGCTTTATTTATCAAATAGAACAGTTTGTAATTACATATAAAGATATATACTATATATATCTTTGTCTTATCTTGCATGACGAGTTGTGCATCCTAATGTAGAACATGGTTCCATGTTTTGTGGACACTATATCCTGAGGGAATTAAACATACTCTTTGGGTGTTTCTCTGAACCAGGAGGTATTAAAAAGGTATATTCTTACTTTTACCATGGTCAGAAGGAGATCTAACAAAGGTGTGTATTGTCTGGTCGTTGCTTTAAGAGAACAAAATATACAGTCAATTACGTCTCATTGCCTGCTTTCTGTCTGAGCTACATTTTTTAAAAAAATGTTTTTTAATTTATTACCATTTCAAAAAGAATATAGAATAATGAATATGCTCTTTCACTAAATCATATAGTTGCTTGAAGATGCATAGGAGGAGGTACATGAAATGCTGGGAGATGTTTCTCATTCTGATCTTATTATTTTGATAATTTCAATAAAGCATAAATTCCAAAAAGTAGAGTTCTCTCAAAAATATTTTTTCTTCCACTGTGATGATTTCTGTATTGCTACAAAAATACATTCAGTAAATGCTAGAAAAACATACATCTGACAATATAGCCACTGAGAATTAAGCGGGCATTGTCAATATGGATGCTCTTCTGTGGCTGGAGGTTGAAAAGTTTTCTCACTCACAGACCTGCCTCCTGTTTCCTACAAACCCATCAAAAGAGCCCAACATCTTATGTGAAAAGAACAAATTGTTACAAGACTTGAATGACACTCACAGGCACAAAACAAAGCCATGTTAAGATGCAGGAGGAAAAAGATTCAAATAAGAAGAGAAGGCAGCTATTAGCCAAATGAGTGTTGCAGTTTGATGTGCATATGCTATATGATGCAGATCAATCTAACTCTGTCTGTAACTTATATAAGAATGAGAAAAATGACAGAAGTGAAGCAATGTCTCTGCACAGAAGAGAGGCTGAAAATACTGGCACTGCATATTTTAGCAAGAAGACAAGGATACATGATAAAAAATATCTTAAAAGCACATGTAAAAGGGAGCTGTGTCAGGACTACTCTCGCTGCAAGATAGTGAAAGAACAAGAAGATAATTTAGTATTTAATTTCCCCCTTTCCAGCTCACCACAGGAAAAGCAGCTTTGTGGGAGTTGCTGCCTAACTTCTCTTACTCCTTGCCTGTCAGTATCTTGTGCTCTGTTGTGGGTGATAGGCAATTGTAGCAGACAGTTGACAAGAGTGCATTGTCAATAAACAGAGTTTTTTATCCTCTTAAAGTTACAAAGGAGCCAGGGTAAACACCTCTGTAGAAACTGGAGGAAACAGGGCATCAGTCCTGACCAAATCTCAATCTGATCTATTACGATTGCACAAATACACACTGACACGCTGTTTCTACAACTTAAATAAAAATGTATAGCATTTTCTTCTATTTTATTACATATTCGGTATACAGAAAGACAGAGTGCTGTTTATCAGAAAGAACTGGGAAGGCCTGCAGCAAAAAGCTGTCTTACAGTGAGTTGTTAGAGAAACAGCTGCTGTTGGAGAAAATAGGTGATTGTATTAGCTGTGCACTCATGCAGTATTTTTCAATTTAAAGTACTCATTCTAAAGAAAAAGATTGTTTTTGCACAAAGTTATTTTCAGCAAGCTGTAACTTGGCCAGATCTAAACTGATTTTCATCAACACATTCATATAAATTTCCTCTCTGAGGGATATTTTGCTAAATTATTTTCGAGCCAAGCAATTGCAGAACTGCATCTATTTAAAAGCATACACATGTACACACACATATACACAAATAATTATAATATGTTTCCTTACTCATTCCAGATCCAAAATTGCTTTGTCTTGGACTACAGTGACCTGCAAAACAGGCAAAAATTTTCTGGAAGGAATAAAGGGAAAAAAAGAAGAACATGATGGGAGCACTTCAGCATCTCTCTGAAAATGAGTTAGAATGTTGTTAGTCAAAATGAAGAAAAGCACATTTGGACATTTTTTTTCCCACAAACACAGGTTTTTACAACACTAAGCAGCAAACTGACTTGTGGATTTTACACTACAATAGGCCCATCTGAGTACAATTAATGACCTTTCACAAGTTGTATACGGAATCAGAACGTTACAGACATTGGAATAAGAGTATCCTATGCAAACCACATCCGATGCTATTTTAGACCATTGTACTTGAAACAGCCTGCTTACTTTGGCAAACAAAGCCCATGAGGATCTTTTCTTTGACATATTGTATACAGGAAGTGAATGACAGCTAAATCCTAGCAATTATGACAATTATATCTTTATCTTAAAGGGTGACCATAGGAGTATGCAATCTGCAAGGCAGTCATAAAGCAATTGCCATCTACATTAATAATAATTATAATAACTGAAGATGAAATAGGATGTGACCTGCAGCAAGAAAAATGTGAGTGACACATAGGGAAAGTTTCCATGGGAACAACATAAAAAATTCTAAAATATCTCTGTGTTCAGTGAGAAAAAATTTGGTCAGACATAAGCTTGTCTCATAGCAGAGTGCCTTTCACAGCTAATGGGCTCACTGAATAGGTGCTGCCCAAACCCTGTTAGCATCACTGATTTTGTTTAACCTACATGTCTGCTGTCTCTGTCTTCCCTCCAGCAGCTCTTACAGCATCTGCTGTGCAAGCAGCAGGCAGAACACACACAGACCAAGCAGGCACATGAAAGAATCCATTACTTATTCAGGGGGCTTTCATATCTGGTGTCAATCAGCTATTTTGAAATAAATGTTCCTGGGCAAGATCCTAGTCTTGTCTACATCTCTGAAAATCAAGATACTTCCATTGATTTATGTGGACATCATGGGGACTAACTTGGGAAGAAAATTAAGGAGAGCAGTAGTGAAATGTCTAGTTGTATGCTTTGAGATGCATAAATCTATATAAATACTGTAAACATGCTTGGTTTTCCCAAACCCTGGTATTTTTTCACAGAACAACTGCAGCAGAAACAGTGCAAAGAATCTGAACACCCATTTTCCTGGCTGGACTTCAAGTGCTTTATGTTGTCTTCCTTTTGTACTTGTTGACTTTTAAATTCTGGACGGATTTTTGTTTTTTGATTTTCTGTCTTCATATGTTTTCCAGGCTGTTCACCTGGGTCTCCTCTTCCATCCCCCAGTTATTCTTTCAATCTTTCTTAGCATCCCTCTGAGCTTAATTTTTGTTCCCATTGTTTTGTAGGCAGCTAATGGAAATTAGTGCATGGTTACATTAGTGGAGTGCTCTTCTAAGACAGTGACCTTAGAATGTGTAGAGGGGAAGTTTCCATCACAGTCTAGGTAGCACACAAACTTCTTAGACTCAAGGTTTCACAAAGAATAAAAATACTCTTTTTCCAGGGCTCTGAAAAAATTCCTGGAAAAAGCTCTGGAAAAATTATCTAAATTTTCCCTCTCTTTTACTTTGCTCATATTTGTGCCCTGACAAAAGTCTATTTTCTTTCTCTAGAAGAAGCAAAAAAAAGTTGCTCTTAAATCTACCATCTCCTGATCTCTTTACTCTTGTGGTTTTGATGTTTCAGTCTCCTAATCTTTTTGATACCAGAAATTACCCCACCCATCATCATCACTCTCAGATCCTAAAATATGTGTTTTGCTTCCAGGACACAAGCCCTTTTTGGAGTTATTTCCCATGGCTACTTATTGAATTACATGTTGACTTAAGTCTCCTCATTTTCTGGGCTTTAAATAGCAAAAAGTCTGCATACTCTCATATTGTATCAATTATTAAATGAGTTGGTATAGCTGCAGCCAAAGTCACTCCCAGATAAGCTCTTCCCTGTGGATAGAGTCTCTTCCTTTGCATGTTAAAATTGTCTTCTGGGGTTTGGCACTAAGGTTTTTTCAGGGAGATATGGTGACTCTGGATATATCACCTAAAAATCTGAGGTTTCTGCGTGAGGGCCATACTTCATCATCATCATCAAACTGTTTGGCTTGGAAGAGACCTTACAGGCCATCTAGTTCCAACTCCCTTCCACATGCAAGGACACCTTCCACTAGCCCAAGTTGCTCAAAGCCCCATCCAAACTGGTCTTGAACACTTGGGACATCCACAACTTTTGTGGTAACCTGCTCTGGTGCCTCACTACACTCTCTCCCCTCTTTCATTTTAAAACCATTCACTCTTATCTTATTGCTGTCTGCCCATGTAAAAGGCTTTTAATAAGTCCCCTTTAGGTGCTGGAAGGCATCCCTGAACCCTTCTATTCTTCAGGCTCAACAACCCCAGCTATCTCAGCTTGTCTTCACAGGTGAGTACTCCAGCTCTCTGATCATCTTCAGGGTCCTGCTCCAGACTTTTCACATCCTGCACGCAGGTCCACATTCCTCTTATGTTGGGGCCACAGAGCAGGTGGAGCTCTACAGGTGAGGTCTCACCAGAGTGAAAAAGAGGGGAAGAATCACTTCCTTCAACCTGATAGTTACTTTTCTTCTGATACTATCCCTGCTTGGCTTCCCCCACCCCTGCCCTGGCTCAGGACCCCACGGCAGACCCTTGGGGCCATCAGGCTCTTCCCCAGTGATGCCACAGCAGCACCAGGCCTGTCCTGGGGGACCTCCAGTGTGTTGTCAGTCCTTGCTACACCAGGCAGACTCCTTCAAAAGCCCTGTTCCCTAAACAGTATCAAGTATCTACCCTCTCCAAATCAGCTGTCTAAAGTTGCAACCCACTAAAGACTCATCACCATCAAAATTTTCTTCCATTTTAATCTTAGCCTTTTGGAATAGAGTTGCATTTTTTATTGTTTCTACAAAGAAGTTTAAATAATAAGTGTGAAATTTGTTCTAGCCCTGTGTGTTTAAAGGATAAGAAAAGATAGTACATTCCTCATAGCCACTGGTACAGAGATGGGCAGATTCCTTGAAGGAAGGTCACTGCTCTCTCTGGAGACTGTACCCCTTTCATCTGCATTTGGCTCTTAGTGCCCTGGGCTGAGAACTTCAACCGAAGGTCATGATCCAACATTTAGCACTTGGTAGTTTCCTTCACTTGCAGAAGTATGTCCAGAGAAATGGAAATCTCAGCTGAATCCTATAACATGGTGTGTGGTTTTTGGGACATCTATTTTAAGGTAGCAGATAATGCTGTAACAACCTAAGGAAAAACATCCATTGATCTTGCACAACTGTTCAAGGTTTTTAGATGGTTACATAGGTAAAGATGGAGATGTGCTTGGGGGATTTACATGATGTGCCTTCACTGTGCACTGTGAACATAAACTCTGGTCCAACCCTATGTGACAGCTGTCCACTTTGTTCAGGCCTCAGCCATATTTCACAATGGAAGAAAAGTGACTTTCAGGAACTACTGGAGAAAACTTGTATTCACACTAGTCCTGAGTGTGCATTTATTCACAGTGTAATACTCCATATTTACCTTGCTAGAAAAATATTATGGATCTGCATTTCAGAATGCTGGGTGTCCCTCAGTCATCAGCATACTATTTCACTGAGTAAGTAATGATTAATTCAGCATTCCCAACATTTATTTTTGACAGATTTTATAAATATTAATAAATGCAGTTATAATTCAGCGAAGAAAATCTAATTCTATCTCCTTTTTACCACTTTTAATCACATGCCAGACCATAGCATTTGAATGTGCATACAGCATGGTATGTACTCACTCATTTCCTTACACCTGCAGCATTTACAGTATCGTCTTGGCCTTTTTGCTATGAGATACACATTTCTAACCAAGTAATATCTTTCTATTTCTGAATGTCAGAGACACTCTGAGATTATTACTGCTCTGGAACATGTGATAATTGACAGACATTTCTACCTTTGGCTTCCATCCAGTTCAATATACCTAAGAGAACAATCCCCAACACAGAAAAAACCTGCTAACCCTGGTTGCAAAACAGAAAGACGTGGCCAGTAATGGGTGATGCCAGTCAAATAATTATTTTCTTTAGCTTTTTTACCAGTTTATGATAGCTGGTCGAAAAATTTTTTAGGATTAATTCAAAACAGAGCATTGGGAAATTCTGGAGACTCTTGCAGAGCTAATGTGTTTCATCAAGCCCATTTCAGTGTGTCTCCTTTTTTCATACTGGTTTGAAGCATTTGTACAAAATGTACCATAAGATAACTCTCCCAGGAAATTCCCAGGGTAAATGTTAAGATTATGTAGCAACTAAAACACGCAGGAAGTTTTTTAAGAGACTAAAGAAGAGATTTAACTACATGCATACCCAAAATTCTAATGTTATAGCTCTTCTCCCCAGAAAGGATCCAGGCTGTGGAATTATTCAGTGAGCATAGAGACAGATAAACATACCTTCATGCCTGTTGGGAACCAACCGGAGCATGCTTAAAATCTTTACCTAGAGCTCAAGTACCTGACTCAAGACCTGAGGGTTTCCTCCCTTGCTCTGACATCCAGAACATGGAATTCACCCTGGTGATCAGGCCTTCACACCTCATCTTGGGAGGAATCATCAGATTCCAGCCTTTTCAAATCAACAATCACTGTGGTTACAGGTGATGTTACCACCACACCTATTTTGTAGGTGATAGCACACAAGTCTGCTGAGATGCCCAGCATATATGAGATCAAGTTTCAATTTCTTCTTCTACCTGTAGGGAGGGACTGAAGTCCAGACATTCTACGTGTGCTCCCAGCTCCACTGTCTGCAGAGAGTGATGCAAGATTCATCAGGGCAGAAGGCAAGGATACAATAAAGGAACATGACTTAAACATGAGAATTTGGAACTAAAGCCCAAAGGAATGGATCTTGTTTCTGGTAGGGCTGGGAATGGCCATCAGTCTATAGCTCTTTATGCAGCTATCCCAGCTCAGTCCATAATCACTCTCCCGGCTGTTGCACTTGCATTTATTTTTCAGTTTTTCACTTGTGATAAGAGGATTATTGTGTTGTAAAGCAAATGAGAACTCTTCAAAATCCACAGTATTAAGCCAGTAAGAGATGTCAGCTTATAGAAAATATGGAATCACAATGGAGAAGTTAACAAAATGTCTTTTTGTAATTAAAAGGTGGACAATCATTGACGTGTTTTATTATTTCTTCCAAATATGCAGAGAGTGCAGAAGAGAATGAAAAGTCATCTACATCAGATGTAGAATAGTCAACACAAGAATGTAAAGCTCACTAGTATTTGAAAGAATGAATTGTTCTGATATTTTTGCAGCAATACTCTCTTTAAGCAAGGTGTAGGTAATATTAGAGTACTTGAAAGAAAAATTCAAAAAAATCATGTTTCTTGAATATCTCAGCAAAATAACTAAAGATAGAAACTGACTTTGTGTGTCTCAACAACATAAATACTCATAAAGATGAAAAAGGCCAGTAATTAATTAATCTATGCATATATCCATCTGCAATTATCAATATTAAACAGTACTAATACATGGCTAGAACTAATTTAATTTATAATGAATGAACAGCACAGTGTGAGAATCTGAGCATTGGTGATTGTAAAACTCCATCTGTTGGACAGATAAGTCAGTTCACTAATCAGGTTGCCACACACACAGGTTATTTGTGCCCTCTTTACTCTAGAAAAAAACCCCTCAGTTTAGATAATTTCCTTGCAATGAAGCTCTGCTTTTCTTGGACTCACTTATGCCAGTTCTGACGAAAGCCCATTTATCTGGTATAATTGTGTATATATATATATATATATATACACACTAAAACTTTTCCAGTATAAAAATGTCACAAGAAATCCCACACTCTGTCATTATTATGCCAGGAAAGGCTTCTCCAATATAGACCTGAACTCATCCTAAAAAAAGTTTTCCACAGGCAGCATTAAATGAGATTACGGAGGAGGCTTAAAGACACAGATAACTTGAAAATAGGAAATTTCCTGAGAAAACCTATTGAAATTTCACAGAACCAGAGGACATTGTGTGTCAAATTTGAGCTGCATTACCTTGAAAATTGTGTTCAGTGCCCTGGAGTATTATTCTCTGTTACATCAAAGCATCTGCAATACTCTGAGAAATGTCCTAGAGCTACAGGAGACAGCCTGACTGACAGTGAATGTAGAAAAGGTTCTCTCCAATATTTATATGCTGACTGTGTTGAGCAGTTTTGCTGGTACTTCTGTGCTCCAGAACTGCTAAGTAGTTCAGCTGGGATGCTGGAAGTAAGCATATTTATGAAGTATCCACATGAGACAGTAATTGAATGGTGGAACAAGTTGTCCATCCGTGGAAATAACAAAACTTGACAGGTCTTCAGCACCTGAGATTAGCCCTCCTCTGGGCAGGGGATGAACTGGAGGACCTCCAGAAACCTCTGCAAAGCTGAACTAGTATATGAGCCTCTGCACACCTTTGGTAAACTCACTATACCCCAACACAAACGGGATGTTTGTGCCCTTCTCTCCAGTACTTTAATTATTTTAAGATTTGGCTCAAGAGAACTCAGACCTAAAATGATACTACAAATTGCTAATACAAATCTAAATAGTCTTAACAGGTCAAATATAACACTCTGTCTCAAATACTGAGTATAGTACTGAACTCACATATACCTGTGTGCTCCAGATGGATTCACAAGGGCTTGAGAACACTGCACTCCTGTAAAGTCATCTCATTATACTCAAAACTGCTTCCAGGCAAGCAGCTACTTGCTCACCCTTTCCAACCACCTGGTTTTATTCTTAGCCTGGAAAGACCTTGGTTAGAAGAGACAAGGTAGTTAATTTTCCATGCCCAGTTATTTCTTGATTTTCTTGCAAAGCTTCCAGAAGAGAGGGAGACTCTGCAGTGGGGTTTTTGTCTGCCAAGGACTGGCCTGGGATCATTAATTCATTTCACATGGACTAGCAGACAGGAGATAGTAACAACTTTTACTTGGTTCTCAGTAAGGCTGAGTGCTGACCTAGAAGAGGCAGAAGTCCTCTCCCATGCCTAATCCTCTGCACCACTGCCTCCCCCTTGAACATGCATCTTCCCTCTCAACTATTTAAAACATACTGTAAATCTTTGCAACTGGCTGCATTCCAGTGTGAAGAAATGTGTTTGATGTTTCAGAACATTGTAGTGAGTTGGTTTTTTTTTTGGTTGGGTTTTTTTTTGTTTGGTTGGTTTTTTTTTGCGTGTGTGTGTGGGTTTTTTTTTGTGTGTGTGGTTTTTTTTTGTGTTTTTTTTTTTTTTTTTCTTTCTACATAGCTTCTGTGGATGGAGATGGGAATCCTGTACACAGGAGACACTACTACTCGGTTTTTGTGGGGAGGCCACCGGACTCCTGATTTGTAAGCCACAATAGCAGCTAGATCTGAATGCTCATCTTCCTAATACTTTTGCTGGAGGATTTTTTTAGATTGATACTTAGTTTATGAACGCATATGAGCAAAGTGCCATCTCAACTGCAAGCAAAGGTAAGAAATTTCGAGGTATTTTACAAGAAGTTTTACTGTTAAAAATATTTACTTCAACCTGACATATAAACATATAACCAAAAGGCACCTAGAAATTATAGCATCTTTGGATAATAAGACCAGGAGCCTACTGGTGGCAAAAACATCAGAATTAAGAAAAGGTAGTAACAACAGTTGTCTTGGGCAATCCAGCTAGAGGACATAACAAAAATAAATGAGAAAGCAGCAAAACAAGTTCCATGACATTTGCAGGAGTGAGTGACTAATTTACACATGACAACAGGAAATATCTAATCATATCTGATGAGATGCAGTTCAGAGAATTGCATCAGTAACATGGGAGACAGAGAAGCTTATACCACTACATAATCAACATAGATTTATTTATAGGCATGCCACCTTCCTCCTTCAGTGAGTTGCAGTAAAAGATTTGCTGATTTTTTTCAAAGTCAACCACTAAAACATGAATCAAGATGAAAAGATGGTAAGCACTTTTCTGCTCAGCCTCTATCTTTTTTGTTTCATTTTGTTTTGTTTCTCTTTGTAAGAAAGGTTTTTCATGTAGTTTTCCAGAAGAAATATCTTCCAGGTATCACTGTAAAATTTTTTTTTTCTGAATTCATGTGGTCTTGCATGTCTCTTAAACACTGGTCTTAAACTGAGCACTTGTTTCCTCACACTCTTGCAGCAGAAATAGCTACTTACAACTATAAAAACTAGATAGGGAGTACCTATCAAATCACTTGTTCATAGTAGTGAAATTCCTTCTCACATTTAATCTCAAGGGCAAGAGAGGGAAGAATGAAGCCCAGAAACTCCGAGTGCTAGCAAATACAGGTTCCAAGGTGTTCTTAAGATGTAGAAGTGGAAATTCTGCTTGAACAAACAGTGCAGTCACCCCGAGAAGTTCTGGAGTCTCTGCCCTTGGAGATACTCTGGTCCGAGCCTGCTAAGGCCCTAAGCAACCCGCTCTGGCTCTGAAATACAATTCTGCATTGAGAGGAGGCTGGATCAGGTGGTATCCCTGGATCATTCCTGGATTAAATTCTTCTATGCTTCTACATTTTTGGGTTCTTTTCTAACATCCAATCTGTGAGATGATCTTTGAGAATCCTCTCCAGATACAAGAACAAAACTTCCATCCCAGTATCTTGCACTCTGAAAATATTAGGAAACATAAGTAAAAACTCCCTTTCCTCTCAGACCATGCCTGGCTTTTTTTAAAGAGAACTACTAGGTCTAAGTCTTCTGAAATGTGTTCTCGCATTACAAGGGCAGTCTTTCCCTTTTGAATTTTCAGTATTCCAAATTGTTTAAATATTAAAAGATAAGAACAGCTGTATCATGTCATATCAAAGGCCCATCTGGTCCAGCATAATTTCTCTGGTCAAGGTAACAATGGATGCCTAGAGAATCAGGTAAATGTAGCACAAGTACATAGGAGCACTTCTCCCTTGTGTTTTCCCAGGCAGTATCTCTTTTTGATCCCATAAAAATTTTAGCATTTTCAACGGTGAATACTAAAAGTGGTGGAAAAGAATCCCACCCCTCATCTATGAGTTGTATGGGGAAGTGCTGTTTGTTGCTTGTTTTGAAACTTTTGGCTTCCATCTCTGTTTGGTAAACTTAGTCCTTGTTCTGCAAGAGAGTGACAACTGTTAATTACTCACTTTCCCATAGTGCTTAGATTTCATTAGATCTCATTTTTTTAGGCTTGAAGAATCCTCATGCATTTAGGCGTTTTCCCTACTGAAACCAGTTCAAACCTTTGATCATCCTTGCTGACCACAGTTTATACCACAAGAGTTTGATGGTTTCTGCTTTGGTCACTATTGTTTTCCTAATTTCTCCTAGAATGCAATGTGCCTTTTTCCCACTACTGAACATTAAGGTACGCTTTCATAGTTCTGCCTATCACAGCTGGCACATAACTTTCCAGAACAGTAGAAGCTACCATAAAGTTAGGATTACTTGTTCACTATTATTCCCTCTTTATTTACATGGAATTTCACCTGCTATCTTATGAAAGTCTTACTAGGTATTGTGAGAACTTTCAACAATTTATACCATCAGCTTTCACTGAATCACAGAAATACAGAACTGCAGAACCACAGAATTACAGAACTGTTAGGGTTGGAAGGGATCTCTGGAGATATCTGGTCCAGCACCCCTGCCAAGGCAGGGTCACCTGGAGCAGGTGACACAGGAACACCTCCAGGTGGGTTTTGAATGTCTCCAGAGAGGGAGACTCCACACCCTCCCTGGGCAGCTTGTTCAGTGCTGTGCCACCCTCAATGTAATGAAGTTCTTCCTCGTGTTGAGGTGGATCTTCTTGTGTTTTGGTTTATGGCCACTGTTTCTCATCCTGTAATTGGGCACCATTGAAAAGAGTCTGGCACCAACTTCTTGGCACCTGCATTTGAGCTGTATCTATGTATCGATGAAATCCCCTCTCGCTCTTCTCATCTCTAGACTAAACTGGTCCAGCTCCTGCAGTCTCTTCTCATAAGAGAGATGCTCCAGACTCCCTATTGCCTTTATGGTCCTCCAGTGGATCTTTTCCAGTAGCTCCTTTTTTTTCTTGAACTGTGGAGACCAGAATTTAGCACAATACTCCAGCTGTGGCCTCACTAGGGCAGAGCAGAGGGGGACGATCACCTCCCCCAACCTGTTGGCCACACTCTTCCTGATGCACCCCAGGACATCACTGGTCCTCTTGGACACAAAGGCACACTGCCAGCTCAATTTTTATTGCTCAGGTAACTTCAAATTTTCATTTTTATTACTCTGGTAACTTCCTTTATCTGCAGATGTTACTTCCCCATTAGACACCTGCCTTCCAGATCACATTTATGAATGTTTTGAATGGCACAGGCTTTTGTACAAGTCTCTGTGGGACTTCACTAATAAGCTTCCCTCTGCTTTGAAAATTATCATGAAATTTGCCCTTTTATTTCTTCTTTGTGGTTTTCATTTTGGCAGCAAACTGTTCAAAAGTTGCCCATTGTGGTGTAATGTTGGGTTCACTGGGAGAAAACAAAAGGAATAATGTTCAAAAAAAGTCTGGTTCTTAGCTTTTTCTCAATGATTTCCTGTCCAGAACATTTTTTGCAACTCAGTAGCTCTGCTGAGGTCAATAACCAGGTGTAATTGGAAGTGCAAAATCAGTGCAATTAAATTGCAGACCTTAATTATATAGATTAAAATACTTACAAGCTTCTAATATTATACTTCAAGTACTTAATTCTTGTATTATTTTCCTATATTTATGTCCCTTATATTTCTCATAAGAGAGAAAATAGAAATCTTAAAAATTTGCAACAGTTCTTTTAATACAGAACATGTCTTGAAGATGAAAATACATATTCTAAATGTCATCAATTCTATATAGAGGTCTCTGTGTGCCAGTTTTCTGTGGTCTTAATACCACACTGTGGAATCACAACTTTCATTTCAAAATGGACAGAGCAGCTTACTGTCCCCATCCCAGAGATGTTCAGCTAGTCCTTGAATAAGCATGAAACTATATAGTGATGCCCTGAATCTGAGAAAATCCTGAAATTACTTTGGGAAAATCTGAGAACTTTGCCATTTCAGAAAAAACTCACAGAATCCTCATGGTCATCAACAGTGTGAAATAGCTTTTTTTCCACTTATGCCACAAAAACCAGAATTTGTGCCATAGAATTTGCTAATTTTTGCAAAAAAGTAGACATACATGCATATTTCTTTCCTTTCCTGCCCTGTCAGGATCTCTCCTCCTCCGCTTTGTGGCTGGGGTGGGACCTGTCCCATCCTTGGGTCCAGGCAAGCTGGAGCTCGACTGGGCTGAGGATAGGAGGATGCTGAGTCTGGCCAGGGAAGGCAGGCAGGGAGGTGGGGAGTGATGGAGAAAGCCTGGTTGCTGTCTCAAGTAACCATACACTAATTATTTTTATGAGTATTTTTACCTATGAACCAGTGTTGTGATGCACATATGCTTGTGTAAGAAAGGAAAAACCTCATCCCATTTCAATCAACAGATATTTTCTTGCTCGTATCATGATCTCTTTCAAAGGGTATTTGATGACAGTAAAATAAATCATGCTCGCTGCAGTATTTAGAGATAAATATCAACAAAACTAAGCAGTATTTAGAGATAAATATCAACAGAACTAAGTACCATCATGCCAAGAATTACAAAAAGTTCAGTTAACGTAATTTTGGCTAGAAAAGAATCTTAATATATTTAGAGGTATTAGAAGAAAGAACAATATAAAAGAATATTATCAAGACTCATTAAACTCTGAAAATACTTCCAAATTTGGGGCGGTTTTTTGTTTTATTTTGTTTTTAGTTACATGGAATTTGGATCCAGCTCTTGGTAACAGTATTTGCTATTACAAATGAGAAAATTTTCACTACTTTTTATACTCAACAAATAACTAATAAATAACAGCAGAGCCTATTTCCGATCTTATTTATTTTTTGAGAATGAGTGTGATCAGTAAATGGACACAGATGTATGTTGAGTGAGGTCAGAGTCACAATCTCTGCTGAAACACAACAGTGTTCATGGCAATATTAGCATAGTTACACTTGAAATCTGTTTAACTTTTCATTTTCTCTGCTGTTCCACTAGAAAATTCAGGATAATGTGGAACACTGACTGTAACATTTGGGGATAATTGCTGTCTGACACCCCTGGAGACAGCCTACAAATCTTCTGACCTAGAAAGAAATAAAAATAGGAGTGATACCACAAGACAGACTTTCATCCAAAGGTAATGGGAACTGCAAGCCTCATCCACAGACAGAATTATTATGGCAAGGGGACATAGAGTTAAGGTCGAAGTTTGTCTGGCTTCATGTAGAGACCATCTCTATTTGTGCTCCAATAACACTCCTGAGGGAATTAGTTGAATTTTTTTGACTACATTGGGACAGGCCAGACAAATTGGCTGCAGTGCCATTACACTGAGGTCCACCTGGAAAGAAGATTGTGCTGAGGAGATGAGAATCTGGCCCCAAGAATTCCCAGGTTTCTTTGAGTGACCTCTACAAGAAAGAAGCTGTTTGGTCTTTATGCAAAATGACATCTGACAGCTTGGAAAGAAAAACTGTTTTTTTTTTCCATGCCAAAATTAATAAAATTTTGGACAGAAAAGTACATTTTTATGATTAAGGTAAGAATTTATTGGATAATAGATTATTTGTTAAATTCCAATGATGTGTTGGAACCTGACAAGGATTATAGTTTTGCTGTCAATTCAATTACCCTACACTTGAGGAAGCTGGTTTAATTATTTGTTGCTGGTTTAATTAAAAGGCGCTTAAGTCAGTGCAAGTTTTGCCCCTGGTGTCAATGAGATCAGTCCCAGGTCCAAGTCACCTTAACTCTTAGCATGATTAATAAAGAGCAGGTCTTTCAGAAACACCATCATTCACAGCTGCACAGTTAATCTTGAGCTGAGAGAGCCAAACACAACATAACAACAAACTCACTGATGTTAAGAGTGTGGCATGTGCTTATACTGGGGTGTAGTAAACTCCAGGGAAAGCAGTGACCCTTACACTATAGGTAAGGATAAAAAAGGTTGAAATGTGTAAAATGTATCTTTGTTATTGTAAACTGAACAGAGAACATGGCCAAAAGAGGCTGAAGTCACATGAAAATACTAAAGGCACAATTTAGAGACAACCATGTGGGAGAGAAATGGTCCCCAGGAGACGGGAGAGAGACAGGCAATAAGTAAGAAGTAATGTCTTCCCTGCTGCTCCTCCCCTCTCCAACTGTGTGTGGAAGAGCTGTGTAGGGATAGGAGCATGAACCACCGGTCCTTTATGGAATCACTCACACAGGCAGAGGCCTCACTTTACCAGCACAAACTGGACTTTAGCTCCTCCAGTTCCAAAGCTTGTTCTTGAGACCCCAGGACCTGCATATATGTCACAGACACTTTCAGGGAAATAACAAACTTGCATAGGTCCTTCTAAAAGTCCCAATCAAAAGTATGAGCCAGTGACATGGAGCTCCTTCAAGCCCAGACAGAAAATAAACATCAGGAAAGGATTTTCCACTTAATTTAGTCATCCTAAATTGCTATAAACTCAAGCTTGAACTGGGAAACCTTCTTCTCTGCCACGTGGTCTTCTCTAAATCATGCCTTTAGTCTTTTTTTTGTTTTTGCTGGATTGCACTTTCTGAAAGTCCAGCTGCAGCCACCTTGCTGCAAACTTTTTCATCACAGAGAGCAAGCTTTATATCTGCAAGAGAAGCTGAGTCCACCCATTTGCTATTTCTCTCCAATTCAGCCACATTCTTAGAGACAGTTGTATGAATACCTGTTCACCAACTCAAGCTACACAGAAGAACAGGAGTATGGAATGAATATGGAATCAGATATTTGAGGAATGGAATGTGAAGTCAGGTGTGTAAGCATACCTCCACATGTTAGCAAGGTCAGGACATTATAGCTTATTTTCAGGAGATACTATTTGAATAAAGTTATCACTGCTTAATTAACCCACTTTCAAAAGATGAGCAGTTAGTGTTTAGATGATGAATCCCTGAGCAACTAGCTAAACCTCAATCACTGCACACTGAGTTTTTCTGAAAAAAAGTAAACTGGCCCAAATCATAAGAAGAGAAAACTATGTAGTGACGTAGAGTGACATCAAAAGAGTCAGAGCAGTAAAATATGAGTGTTAGTTGGATGGCGACTCTCTCTGTGGCAGCAAGATATGTAAGATACATACTCCATCTATCCCAGTTTACATTTTCTTGAAATGGGATTAATATTGGCTAGATCGTGGTGCTGTTAAATCTACTACTACTAGTTTATCAGTTAATATTTTTTCTGACTCTTTCAAGGAGATGCAATAATTATTAGCAGAACATCTAATCAGGAATTTCATCACAGATTGTGAGTTTTCATTCAAGATAAAGACATCAAAATGCACACAATGGAACCAGAGGCTATTAGTCTTCTAAAGAATTTTTGTTTTGCCCACAAACAGAATAGTAAATGTGTTTTCCCAGCTTTAGTTACACACTGTCTCCCATGTTTTATTTCAGTAAAAATGTCTTTTGAAGATCCTGTATTGGGGAAATACTCCAGACATAAAAGAAGTTCTACCCTTGAGAATTGCTGCAATGAGATCTATAATCTAATGAAAGTTAGATTACAGATTGCCCAGAAACAGAGTATATGTTCTCCGAATTTCTCTGAACAAGACTTCCCCTGTAAGAGAAGATGATGTGTGTGTGAATAACCCCAGACACAATGGATGGCAGACATCTTCACACCATGTACCAAAAAATATTGCTAACTTACTGTAAGGCAGTACTGATTAGTTCCATATCTAACTGCTGGAATGGCTTTTTCTTCCTCAATACTGCCTCAAATAAATTGGCAATACTAAGCAGTCTCAAAGGTGAAGGAAATGCCACAGCTTGTAGACAACAAAAGAGATGGTTTGGCACCTGACTCTTTTACATTCCTTCACAAAGCTTCTGGTATTCTTCCTAAGCCCTGGGTGCTCTCTGTTGTTCCTTCAGATGCCACATTCCCCTTAATTATAGCTTCAAGGGACTTCTATACACTGCTCTTCCTCCAGCTCCTTATAGACTCCTTTCATGTCCTATGGGTACCACTGGATGCCACAATGGAAATATCTGCATGGCGGAATAAGGCACTCAGGTGTGTGGTGACTTGGGCAAACTTCTTGTGAGATCAAATTGATCTTTCACCTTTCTTGTTTTTCAATTGACAGAGGTTTCATGTGACAATCCTGATGCTGATACATTAGGTTCACAATCTTGCTGGACCACAAGGGTCCCTGGATGTATCTTTCTCTTGAAGGGTGAAAAAATGGTATCACCAAAGCTTAACTGCCCTAGGCATCAAAATTAGACATTATTCATGGCAAACTGCTAGTGTGTGTGATCCAGCTCCCCCCTTTCTAACAATAGATTTAAAACTGCAAACCACATTAACACTGAAATTACCAATACTGGGAATGTGATTTAAAGTAAATTAGGATGAAAGGGATAGTTCATTATCTGGTTATTCCTCCAGACACTTATCAGACAGCAGAGAAGATTGCATTTCCTATATTCCACACTTTGAAAAATCTGGAAATTTAGGGTGTTATTAACCAGAATATCAGTAGTCTAGCGAAGATGAAACCTTACAAATGTGATGTATAAGAACAACCTAGCATACTTTTCCAAACATACACGAATTTTGACTGTGGTTCCTATCAGGACTTTCTGGCTTTTTACTATCTTTTCCTTGATCTTTGCATGCATACAGATTTTAGTTTCTCTCTCTCTTTACATCCGTGTGAACAAGTCCAAGTGTATGTAATAGTGCCTTTGGAAAGGGAGTGCTTTATCAATGACAATAGAACAGGAGTCTTGCCTATGTGCATGCCTTGGAGGTTAGAAGCTAAGCAATGAAAACCCTTTTACATAACCTGTTTTATTCAGAAAACAACCAACTGGGACCTAACCAGACAGGCTTTTGAAGTTACCTGATGAGTAAATCTGTGAGAAATAGAAATACCTTCTTTATAGGACAGAGATTCCCTTCTTCTCAGAACTTTTAGTCTTAACACTGTATCAGGGCCAGGCCCTACCTCACATGTCCTGGCACCCACTTTCATACCCCTGCCTGCTGAACAGCAGGTCCCACCATGCAGAGCCTGGCTTTGCTGAACTGGCATTTTCAGAATCTCCCTGCCCTCATGCTGGTGAAAGAAGCAGCCTTTAACTTGCACTCTTGGCTTCTTTATATTCAGCTGGCTCCAGAGGTCCGCCCTCAGAGCTCACCAGGACACACATGTCTGTCCAGCCTCCACCTCCTTCCCTTGGAAAGATTAAAACCAGCCCAGCAGACTGCACCTCCCCTCTCTGCTGGGTCCTGGTGGGGCAGGAGCAGCTGTCTGCACCCACTGCTGCACTGCTCTGTTGGACTAATGAGAGGGAAGCAGGCAGTGTGACGATATACCGTGCGTATTCACATGAGAGAAGTGAAGAAATCCAGCAGTGAACATGAAAAGCCACTGGTAAGAGAACAAGTGGGATTTTGAGACATCTGTAAATAAGAGATTAGAACAGTGAAAGCTGTCCTTGCCAGCATTATGTGAGGGGACTACAACAGAAAGAGCTTTATTGACATGTTTTATTATAAGGCAAAAATGAAATGTTGTCATGTAAAGAAATTATCTTTTCAAAGAGATTGTCTTGTCAAATCTGTTAGCACATCTTTAGCTGGTATTTTATACATTTAATATGCATGGCTTGGAGGAGAAATTTAATAACAAAACTTGTCAGAAACTATAGATTCATACTGGAGTTTTCTTTCTGTTTACAGGAAAATTACAGCTTTCTTTTACCTGTGTAGTTTTCTGTGGTCTTTCATCTCAGCCACCATCCAGCACCAATCAAGTAAGGAGACAGATTTTATCTACATTTTATCTTTGCGTAATTTTGAATGTCAAATGAATTCTTCTGTGTTTATTCAAAACTAAAATCCTCTGTAACTAGAAATCACACAAAGTGAGAGCTGTCTATGTGCATTTATGTATGTATGGATGGATAGAAGGATATATATGAAAACAGGGGAAAAGCAAGTGCTGTGTGTGTTGCTTTAATTTTGCTATTAGATGTATTTTTAAGATAAGGATTAAAATCTGGATGGAGATGGTAAATACAGGACACAAACCTTCCCTGTCTTTCAATGCTTCTAGTCAGATATTCTTCTACTACATGTGGCAGTAAACTAGTTCTACTTTATTTGCTAGGCATAAAATGTAAATGGCTGGATGTCAGCCATGTGTCCCATCAAAGAATATAGAATGAGGTCTTTTCTAAGGTGTAACATGTCAACCTGAATGTTCTCTTTAAGCCTATGTTGTCAGAAGGAAACCCACATTTAGGGTTGAGCCTTTGCAGCACACAAGAGGCTCTCTGTAGGTTAGAAATGTTTCTCCTTCCAACTTCCACTCTTCATTCTTCCCTACCCACATTCTGCTAACATTTTCCAAATTGACTTTGTGCTAGACTTGCACACAGCTCTTAAACTCTTCAAATAAATGCTTATTTTCCCTTCCTCCTTTCTTAATTCTAGGTATCTTGTAGGTCTTATGGTCATGACAAAGTTTTTTGACAAATAATATTCTGAAAATTTTGATTTTTAGATTTAGTTTCTTCAAACAAATTTCTTCTATGTTCTCATTTGGGTAAACAGAAAAGGTCTGTAAGGTCTTCTTGCCAGAACCCTGCATTTCATGAATATTCATTTTCTGATCAAATCTGGCACAGAGAAAAGTAGGAAAGCTTGGAATACCAGAGAGGGTGGAAAAGATGCCAACTGATTCACAACAACTTATTTAGTTGGCATGAGGTTTGTTTAAGTTTTCTTGGGAGTAGGGAGACTGTTGATTTAGGTAACTGGCCCTTTTTTTTTAAAATTTTGTTTGAACCACAAAAAAAGTTGCAACCCAAAACCTCCTTACACAACAGGCCTTCTTAAACTAATACTATTCCTCAACAGTTCTGCAAGAGAAGAATTATTGTAACACTCTTGTTTAAAGGCTTGAAAAAAATCAAATAGCATATCAAGTTACCAGTTTTAATTTGGAGCTCTCTAGAAAAAGATGATTATTTTCTCATACCTCTTACTGAGTACAGTTTAAATTATTAAATACCTCTAATTACTATTATTTGCAACTCTGTTTAGTTCATAATAATTTTACAGTTGCTTCAGTTAATTTTATAAGGTGATCTGAAGCAATGTGCAGGCACATGGTTAGTAAATTCTCTGTTTTTTTTTCAGGACTACCTGCTATTCTGGGTGCCAGTCACAGAATTGATATCTGCCCAACAATCAGGATTGGCCAAGATGACTTACCAGGCAAGTAGCATCCTGACTTTTTGAGGAAAAAAGCTGCTGTTTAAAAAATTTATCAGGTTATATTCAGCTCTGTGACAGCACAATTCTCAAATTAAAATGAAAGTTACATTGTGGATATGTATATTTTTTTTTTCTTGCAGGCTTTGACCTGATTTCTCAGTTTCAAATAGAAAAAGCTGCTTCCCAAGGAATTATTGAGAGAGTAGTAGGATCCACTTCTCTACAAGTAGCTTATAAACTGGGACCCAATGTAGACTTCAGGATACCAACCAGGTAATGCCTTCCTCATTTGGCTTTAAAATATAGATATTTTGCAATCTTGTTTTTTAAGTGGTAGATCTCTCACTGGCTAGATCACCTAATTTGAAAACTTTTCAGAACGGGAAGGAGGAATTGAACTTTTTTTTTATTATTATTGCCAACACCAGATCAGACTGATTCTGTAGCAGCAATTTCAGGGACTTCCACTTTCCTCTAACCAATGATACTGCTCAGAGTGCCTCAAGATCTGCTGATACTAAGGGATTCACGTCTAGAAAGTAGTGTCAGAAGTTGCTGATGACTTGAAATAGGGAGGCAAAGAAAACGTAATAGGAGGAGAGGGAAGAAAGTTTTCTTAAAATATTGACACAAAGGGGTCTTTCTGGTCATGTGAGGATTGCAGAGATAAGGTAGGATAACAACTCACTGATTCTGAGGTAAGGGAGTTTTTCATTGTGTGTTTATTTTAGGTAACAGGCACATGAATGTTCCTGGCTGATTTATGGTCACTTAATCTATAAAAGTTGGAAAATTATTATTTAGCATATTACAGTGAATTTGTGAAAGAAGTCAGGATTTAGGAATCTGATTGAGTGTGTGCTTCACAGGCCAGACTTGCTGCTGGTGAAGGAATAGAGACAGTACAGCAGAGTAGAGATGTCTTTGCCGAATTTAGGCAAGTCTGGGTTCTGTTCCAGCACCTCATGTAATTAACAATGCCTCAATTTAGCAATTCAGTTACAAGACCATTAACTGAACTACTGTTTCAGCTAGGAATAATTGGATTGTGAAGTGTTTCTGTCTTACTCCACCTATCACTAACGACTTTTCTTGCTGCAATCCTCCCTGGCTCCTACCTTCGTAGCCACCAGACTAAGCTACTTTAGAGTTCAAGTGTCTGGTTACATTGGGCTCATGACTACCTTCAGTCCCAGACACAAATCAGGGCTGCTAGTGCATGAATGCGAATCCAAATACGGACAGCAAATGGGAGCATCATTTCACTAAAAGTTGGGAGATTCTCAGATAAAAGCAGCAATATTTGCACTTTTAAGAGAGTTTAGACTTATTGCTATAGATCGTTCTAGTGAAATATGTGCTTGCTATACCCAAGTTACCCCTGAACAAGCCTATGTCAGCCGCCTTACTACAGCATCTGAGCAGACTCCTGCCATTGGGGCGGTTGGCCCAGGAAATGGATGCCAGGTTTGAGTCCCGACTGTGCTCCAGTGCCTCGGTGAGCTGCTCCTCTGCCACGGAGCCCGAGCTCGCCGCGCTGCTCCAGAGTTATTTTACAGCGCGGCCCCCTCAGTGGGAGGGAAGAGGAGGGCAGGTGAGGGAAGGGGAGGGAAAGGGAAGGAGGGCAGGGCGGGGCAGGGCAGGGCAGATCCGCCCGGCCCGCCCCTGCTCCCGGAGCTGTCCCCGCCCGCGGTGCTGAAGCGACGCCGCCGCGGGCAGGGCTGCTGGGGCCGGGCTGCTGTGACAGGGCTGTTGTGACAGGGCTGCTGGGGGCTGGCTGCTGTGACAGGGCTGCTGTGACCAGGATGCTGTGGCTGTGGCTCACACACAGGGGATCACTCTCTGGCCCCTGCCTCCAGCCTGTACGCTAAAAAAATAGAGTGAGGAAAAATGGCCAGTATGGCTTTCCCCAGCTGGATGGCTGATATAGCACAAGTGCCATAGCAGCACTGGGGAGGGATCTTCATCAAACACGCTGGAAACAGGGAAATAATTTTTTAGGCTAACACATGATGATTGCTCATGATGAAATGGGCAGAGGAGCCCATTTTAGAGCGGCTATATGATGTGGGAATGAGAGCTCCATTGAATGGGCATGGCTCAGCATTCAGTCTTTGGTGTAGCAATAGCTTACTCCTTGAAAAACTCACAGAGCTTCCTTAAAATGCTACTGAGTTGTAACTTGGTCTTTTTTCTGCTTTGCCTGCTTACCCAGAAATATATCCCAGAATGAACAGAAATGATTGCACACAAATCATAACTTAGCTTCTTCCATCATCCAAATAAATTCCCATTGGCCAGTGCTTCTTCTAGAGTAAAATCTGCTGAAGGATCAATACAATGTTCTCCATGTAATGGTGTGGTGCAATAATGTGGTGTAATAACTTTGTGTGCAACTGCCATGACACATAACTGTTTTTGCTAGATGCGGTGAATCCATCATTTTTCAATTTAATCTATGCATGTGTTGTAGGTGTCCACCAGTTAGTAAATACAAAATTAATCCTGTTTATTTGATAATAATTGTGTTTGTTTTTAATGGAAATCTTAAAAAATTATATTGTCACAAAGAAATACGTTCATGACACATTTCTTATATGTGGGAAAAGGGCTAATTATCTTCGTGCATTGGATGAAACCTTAAACCTTTGAATTCACAAATACAACTGTGATAACACGCACACTCAAACAAAAAAAACCCCAAACAAAATAGGGAGCAACTTTATAAAGCTGTATCAGTAAACTTGAAATATCCAGAGAATTTCAAAGGCCAATTTACTGTCCTTTTTTTAATTTGGGAATATTGCTTTTCTGTGAAGCAGCGCTCCTTGAGTGCGTGTGCTTGAAGGTTTGGCTTTTCTACATTCAGCCACAAAAGTTCTTCAGGTACTTTTCCTTTCACACTGTGAGTAAGCTATCCCACCCAGATATTGATGATGATGCTGAAATAGAAAAGATAAAATGCAGCTAAGAAGCTAATTAGGTCGTAAGAGAATTAATTAACTCACAAGTGGAAATTTCTGAAGACTAAAGATCAGCTGAGGGTAATGAGTCCTAACAAATGGCTTCTGGTTAATGACTTAGGACAGATGCTTTTAAAGTGCTGAGCTAAGTTTTATTGTTATTGCTTGTTGAATTGCTGCCAAATAGTGTCTGCCAGTCAGCTCTGATTCTAGGCAGCTTCAGGAAATGCAGACAGGAGTGTCTCCAGATTGATCGAAAGAACCCTCAACCCTGGGCACATGCTACTGCATTATCATGAGAATGGCCACAGCAATTTCCACAGCCACCTCCAGTGGGTTGTGCTAGCATTTCTAAAATCTTTATTTAGTAAGGACTGAGTTAGGTCGGTGAGCAACGGAGCTCAAGTAAGAAACTAACTGAACCCCCCACAAATTTAATAACATGAACAGTTACTCTGTAGAATTTAAATAGGTATATAGTTGAGCTTTTAATGTACTCTTCTGCTCCTGGTGAATTCTGGGGTCAGTGGAATGGGTCAGGGCTTTCTTCACCATAGCCAGATGACTTATCTTGGTTATATTGAAGCCTGGGTAGGACTCAACTTTGAAACCTCAAAGAAATCTTCCTGGTAAGTATTAAAAGTACAGGATAAGTGAGAGTCTTAGGTATTTATGAAAAAGATTAAAAGAAATAATAGTGTTTCAGAATTTCCTCTAAATGAACTACTAGTTTCAAACTACCCACCCTCCAATACTTCAAAAATTTAGGCAAATATTCAAATATCTGATAAAAAATTGACCTAACCTTGTATTCATAACACAACTAAAGCAGTTAATAATATTACTAGTATACAAAGAAAGCTGGACTGTGACGCTTTCTTACAAAATGAAGGAAAAAACCAAATTAAGTAAAAAGATCTGATGGCTTGTATCTCTAACAATTTTAAGTGGATAGGAAATAGATCAGGAATAAACCTGGGTTTTGGCCTTTAAATATGTTTCCATATAAATTCTTTCTTTGCTCCTTTACCTGAATCTAAATTTATAATTGCTCGGTTCCCTTCCATAAATCAGTGAAATTGGAAACAACTATGTTAAAAATAATTTCCAGAAATAATTTGAGTGCATATACAGCTATCAGCTGTTGAATAAAGTTACAGAGTCCATCACTCTTCACTTGGCAGTGAGATGGAAGAATAGCTTCTCTACAATTGTTTCTTTAAATATCATGCTAATTTGCCATGGTTTCCAAATATTTAGCATTTTAAGTTGCTGACTTCAGAAGGGTTTTGCCTATCTAAGGATTACAGGCTTTGGAAAGAAATGTGTTCTGAAATACAGTTAAACCACCAAAGGATCGTTACTGTTGGAGCAGCTGAGATGAGAACATGTCTCTGCTTTGCTCGTAGAATTATAGGTACAAATCTTACATAGTAAGAGTCCTCTGCAGAGTACCTTTCTGGTGATGGGTCATGCTTCACTGTGCTGAGTCATGCTATTGATACTGAGTCTTTAGTCTAAAGGCAACAGTTCTTCTGATTGGTTATTAATATTTTTTAAAAAATTAGAATACTTATCCATGTTTGTGCATTGAATTTTTATCTTTAGTGTTTGATATACATTTCTTACAATTTAGTTTTCTCTTACCAATGTCAGAAGCTCTTACGTTATTTCTCTTCTTTGCATATCTTCTGAAAAAGTGAACATATTTCTTTCCTATTTTAATGTCTGCAAAAAGGAGGACCCATATATTGCCTTGAAAAGTACTAAGTCTATAGCTAAATATGGTGCAAAGAATTAATTTTCCAATCTGGTATAAACAATCTTCTAATCAAAAAGTATGTTCACATACTAGGTTTTTTTATTTCTTTTGTTGTGCGGTTTTGTTTTTTTGTTTGTTTTGGTTTCTTTTTGGCAGTATAGCTGTGTCAACTGAGTTCGGATGAGAATCTGTGTGGTAGTTTAAGGAGTATTGCCATGACAGCAAAACTTAGCAGTGCAGAGAAATACTGAAAACCTCTTCACAGATCTGGGATTAGTACTGCTTCTTTTAGGCTCAGTGTATCAGACATGCCGGAGACATTGAACTTAACAGAGAAAGTTCAATGTCACAAGGAGGCTATTTAAAGATTACCTAACAGTACCACCTTCAGTGTGGTAGGAGAAAAAACAGCTCTTCTGCAAGAACAAATGAGATTCAGGAACTGAAGAGATAAATGCCACAGCTGAGCTAAAATTTTAGCAGTAGAGGAGATTGAAATACTTTTAAGAGAGATATCATAGAGGAAGGACACAAAGGGCCATAA
This sequence comes from Rhabdornis inornatus, assembly GCA_013397075.1. Classification (NCBI taxonomy): domain Eukaryota; kingdom Metazoa; phylum Chordata; class Aves; order Passeriformes; family Rhabdornithidae; genus Rhabdornis; species Rhabdornis inornatus. The sequence continues at coordinate 46,309 of VWZS01001818.1, read as the reverse complement.
AGGATGTGCAGAACTGGATCAGAAGCTTAGTAAGAGTGAAGGTATGTCTGGATAGGGAGAAGAATTATCTTCTTGGAGCAGAAAAGAATATATATGCTTATTGTGTAGGCCAGAAACCTAACACAGGGAGGGGATAGGTGACAGTGAAAACTGCAAAGTGCTCGGCGTTGAGGGAAAGCTACAATATCCACACATTGACGTTTGCATCTGAAATGGCAAGCTACAAATTGCAAATAAATAATGACAGAACACAACGAGTTAGATAAAATCGTATCAAACCAAACCAGGTGAGCCAGACTTCATCCTCAGTCAAGTGACGCAATTCAGAGCGAAGCACCGAAAGGCAGATTAAAGATACTGGCAAGGAACCCCCTCTTCCAGCTTTGTATATCTCCACACCTTATATAATGAGCTAAACTTTGCAACTAAGCATTCCCCTTCCTTACGCCCTAGCTCTCAGGTGTATGCAAAGGCTCATGGGGAAAAGGAGGAACACCAGCAGTGCAGGTACTTTATTTGTAAGGCGAAGCTGCTGCTGCTGCTGCCAGGCTTGCTGTGTGTCCTCGCTGAAATCTGCTGAGGCTGTGCTGCTGCCTGCTGGAACACAGCTGCACTACAGCTTGGAACACTACAAACTAGGGAGATTGCCTCTGGAAGTACTCTCTTTCTAAACCGGTAGTCATCAAGCATGCAACAATACATATACATATACATATACATATACATATAAGGTGACTCATACCATTTTTCCCCTCCCATGGCCTAAATCCTGAGATTCACTAGTGCTGAGATAGGATCGATCTGCCACTCAAAAATCATCTTTGTTCAAAATGTCTGCTTGTTTGAGAAGTTATTCTAATGAAAGCTGGGACAAAATTGCTCTGCATATCTTCATGCTTAAGAAATTTATTCAAACTTACTCTTAAATGTGGTTAGATGGCAAATAATGTACTGAGGTCAATGGGGTATGACACCAGAGTTTTATGATCCATAGAATAAATATGTCAAGGCCTATTTCTTGAATATTGTACTGGATTCAGTGTTACATTTGAAATAAAAAATGACATTACTCTTTTGCACAGTCACACAGCCAGTGCTACCTGTGTTTCCAAAGCTCACCTGATAAGAGTTCCTAAAATATGAGATGTTTTATATGTGGCAAATCTGTTCCCTGCTACTTGTAGTCTTGTGGTCAAATGCCACAGGACATAATACACTTTGAGTGTGGATTCTCACCATATATTTATCAATGATTTCTGCTGAAGTGATAGCTTATACCTTAACAAAAGGGTTATTGGCAGGCTGAACAAGAAAATGCACTTGCAAGAGACATTCTTATGCCTTCAAAATCAAATCAGGTCTGCACTTTCTTCCTGGTCATTGTAAAGTCATATTATGTTGACTGATTTCGTACGTCTAATAGTGGGAAATAGCATAATTGTAGGCTATAATTTCTATATCTGAAGTAGGAGTTAGTTGTTGCTCCATCCATTATTCTTAGAAAGAGTTACCATAAAAATTGTGAAACACTGGAAGAACCCACACTTCTGAACCAGTTATTTTGCCATTAGTAACACCTTGTTTTGGGGCTCAGCATGCAGAAGGGCACCGATACAAGAATGGTTGAGATATGGTTCCACTGAGTAATGGTTTCTTATTACTCTGTGGTGATATATGGTGCTTTTCAGAGCAAATATAGAACAAATCTACTGTGTTTTAATCCTACACAGTGCCATATATTCCAACGGATTGCCTGATGAGTATTCCTTTCTAACTACTTTTCGGATGACTGGGGCCACACTTCAGAAATACTGGACTATTTGGCAGATTCAGGATTCGTCAGGAAAAGAACAAGTTGGAGTGAATCTCAATGGTCAAGTGAAAAGTGTTGAGTTTTCTTATAAAGGAGCAGATGGAAAACACCAAACAGCATCATTTTTACATTTGCCTTTCTTGTTTGACTCCCAATGGCACAAGCTTATGATAATTGTGGAAGCAAACAGTGTCACACTTTTTATTGACTGTATTAAAATAGAATCCTTAAACATAAAACCAAAAGGGAAAATCAACACTGATGGCTTTGCTGTGCTTGGAAAGCTTAAAAATAATCCTCAAATTTCAGTTCCGGTAAGTTTCAAAATCTTTTATTTCTTCAAAAAGTGTTTTATATTAATATGGGGTTTTGTTTTGTGGAATGCATGTTTAAATTATTTCTGAAAGCAGAAATGGCAGAAAATAACTCCTTGGCAGGTAAGTACTGGCTGTGTTTTTTAAATTTTGCATTTATACCTTTCAAGTTCAGAGGTGACCCAGGTTACGTCTAAATTTCAATAATGAAAATTCTTAGACATCCCTGTGCTTGTTACAACAAAAGAGTGAAGTGAGACAAAATTTTAAACTGTATCTCACACTCTTAGCAAAAGAACGTGGACACAGGTTAACCAGTGTTGTGTAAATCTGAAAGGGAAAACATTGCAACAAGAGACGCATCTCATGTTTCATCATCTCTGTATGTTTAGTTGCTGTATTGCACCGGATTGAAATCAGTTTTACAAGAGAATGCCAGCAGAAAGCGGCCCCATGTGTCTGAAGGGATCTATCTAGCATGCTGTTATAAATGTGGACTAGGAAACTTCAATAACTGAGAAGTTATACTAAGTTAGACACAGAGTCATCCCTTTACAGACAAGGAGGGTTCCTCTGCCTGTTGAAATAGTGATTCCAAATGGCAGCTGACAGATGAGGAGAGAGATGTGGTATCAAGGTCACCTTGGCCTTCTGTTGGTACTCTGACTGACCTTTGGGTTAAAGAAGTGAAGAAAAGCAGAAGAGCAATTTGGAATCGTATCCTCTTTCCTCTCCAGCCTGTGTTTTGAAGACACTTGCTCTTTTCAGCATGGTATACAAATGTGCAGCATTGATCACCCAGGGCTCTTCAGGAATTTGGTGGGGAAAAGTGTCTGACATTAAGTTCTGCCTTGCCTGTATTTAAGACTGTACATCTTTAGGCGCCAGTGTGGAGCTATGGAAATTGTAGGACAACATCCTTTAAGGATGAAAGAACAAAATGGAATTAAATAATTTTTGTAATTCACCATCTATAATGCAAAATATTTGTTTATAATTTTAACATGTTTCTGGAAAGATTTGGTCATATTAAGTATATTTTATTAATAAAAGTAAAATCTTTGCGTGAGTTAGGCTTTAAAACAAGACTATGATGCACATTTCTTGACAAAAAGAATAATGAAGTACTGGAGCAAATTATCAGGGAAGACAGAAAGTAAGCATGACACTATATTCTTAAACTGAATTTGGATGTCTAAAAATACACTTTATTTTAGACAGAACTGACCTAGGACTCACTAGATTGAATTGCATGGCTTGTGCTAGGGAGCCCAAAGAGGCAATGATAGTGGTTCAGTTTGATATTACAATAATGTAGATTTAGGAACCCCATGTCCTCTGAAATTATGATAAAGGAATGACATAGATGGACTAGTTAGTAATTTTAAAATGTCTATTTATATTGCAGAAATTTCTGGTTTAGCCTGTGTACTTTATTTCTCTTTAAATTGACTGAATAAATCTGTGTTTGGGGCTACTCTAGTCTTTAACTTGCTTGGCTATAAGTTTAAATATCTCAACAGTCTTGGTTATTTAATATGCCCTAGGCACGGCTTTTAATTTACTCCCAGGCATTGTTGAAGTATATTACTTCCAGTGCTAGAATTTTAAAAGGACATAAATGATGTGTTTCTTATTCTTTTTTGCAGCATTCTGGTGAGGGCCCTATTTATCTTGCAGAATAGGTCAACTTCTCAGAGGTGTACTGCAATACATGTAATTTTAAAAGGGATTCTTTATTGCTTGTTATTATTATGACTACCTAGGAAAATAACAGATACAGTTCCATTAGAAACTGCATCTTGCCTTTCAGCCTTTACAAGGATTTATTCCAGGATTTCTGGAATGCTTTATGGAGGGTGAATTTTTCACAGATTCACAGCTGCATTTTATCTTTTCTTTTTTAGGTAAAAGTATCTAAAAGTTCTATCTTTTTATCTAAAAGTAATTAATATAATCCATTATAAACTCTAAGCAGTATGAGATTTAGCATAATTTCAAAACTGAAAAGGAATTTACTTCCTAAATTACATGCTTTTTATAGGAAAAATATTATTAGTAGGGCAGCTAATTTATTACTGCTCAAATTATAACTTCTGTGAGATGATATAATTGCCCTAATTCCTGTGACTTCAGAGGCATTACCATGGTTTTTTCATAATAGACACTAAACACTTTGCTAGAAGAGACTCTTGGTTATTATTTAATTGATATTTAATGCTGCTAACTAGCTCAGAGAAGCTACATGACTTGTAACATCTAAGAGGAAGCTGCTTGTCAATATTTGTTTAACAGGGATTAATTTACACCATAGAACAGATTGTGTCTGTGTACTGTAAAAAGTCACATATTTTTTTTTTTTCTCCCTGTGAAATCTCACATTCAGGACACTGAACCCTAGCTATGAAAACCCAAATAACACCAAAATTGGTTGTAATGTTCAAAGGCTTTAAAGAAAGGTGCAAGGAAAGTGAAATTCCAAAAACCTATTTCAGAGATGTCAAAAAATGGATAAAACAAGTTTAAAATAGCTCTGGAATGAGATGCATTTAAATATATGTAGTTTATTCTTGCTCACTTAACAAATGTACAAACAGTTGACAGCAGACCTCTCTTAGAAGAAACATAGATATCCTTGACAAAGTATTGTAGAAAATCTTCCCATGAAAAATTGCTTTGCTGAGTTGTACTTCCCAGGAGGAATGACTTCCCCTGGATCATCACCAAGCCAGCAACAGCCCAGTTGGGGAGCCAGATCTCCCAGAGGAGACCTACAATGTGCTCTGAGGGACACAGTTTTTCTTGAAGCACTGCTAAATGCATCCCTGTGACTGATTTTATACTGAAAATACCACCCTACATATTTAGGTCTCATTTGCATTTTACCTAACCTCTCTCAGCTAAAGCACTGACAAATGAATTACGTGTTTGATATTGAGATGGGCAAAGATGGTGGGCATTTGTAGGAATTTTTGTAGAAATTAAGAGGACAAAGCAGTGAACAGTCACACACAATTATATCTGTGCTGACTAAGAAATTAAGATGAAACAGAAATCTCGTAGGAAACCTGCAAAATATATGTCAGTAATACTGACCTATGGGTCTTAAACATTCTTTGTAGTTGGACAGCAACTAAGCCCCATACAGCCACTTGCTCGCTCTGCCCCATGGTGGGATGAGAATTGGAAAAGTAAAAGTAAGGATACATGTGGATTGAGATAAAGACACTTTAATAGGTAAAGCTCAAGCCATGCACACAAGCAAAGCAAAGCAAAACAAGGAATTGATTCACCACTTTCCAATGGCAGGCAAGTGTTCAGCCACCGCCAGGAAAGCAGGGCTCCATCTCACGTAACAGTGACTTGGGAAGACAAAGAGCATCACTTCAAACTCCCCCCTGCCCTTTCCTTCTTCTCTCAGCTTTATATTCTGAGTGTGACATCATATGGTCTGGGATATCCCTTTGGTCAGTTGGGATCAGCTATCCTGTCTGTGCCCCCTCTCAAGTCCTTGTGCACCCCCAGTCTCCTTGCTGATGGGGTGGGGTCAGGAGCGGAAAAGGTCTTGACTCTGTCCAAGCACTGCTCAGCAATAACAAAATCATCCCTGTGCTATCAACTCTGCTCCCAGCACAAATCCAAAACACAGCTCCATACCAGCTACTGTGAAGAAAATAAGCTCTACCTCAGGCAAAACCAGCACACCATCTTTGGGTTTAAAAGGTTACGTTTTAATATCTTTGCTTTATGATTACACCTAAATTATCTGAGGTTCATTTCTGAGAACTTTATGACTGTACTTAATCCTTAATAACACTGTATATTGATATCAGTAGAATACCTACATGAGACATCTTCAAAATAGTGGCATCCTTTAAATCAGCTTAACATGATCAACAAAATAATTGTGAAATACTGGCAAAGGAAAAAATACCTTGACAGCAAGGCCAGAACATATTTGCCCTTCTCTCACCTCTCCTAAATCAACAGGAAGCCGGTCACATCTTTTACTACCTACCTTGCCACCAGAAGAGTTGTATTTTTCATTAAAAAAAAAAGAGTTAGAGAGGTTTCCTATCAGCTTGTGTTTTATGTAGCCTCAAGGCAGGCAGAGTTAGCTATCTTCTTTTCATAGCTGATACGGTGCTGTGTTTTGGATTTAATGGGAGGAGCTGTTGCTATTGTATGGCTGCCTTGTACTATTAAATCAGTATTAGTTGCTTTATATGTATATTATGGCACTCAGTTGGCTATTATTACGAAGGTTTGAAAATGAGAAGTGGATAAAGGAGGGAAAGAATTGGCTCACAGAGGGTGGTATCAGTTAACAGGTAAAAGAAACAAGGGTACAGCTTCTGTTGTGCTCCAGTCTCAGCAGTCTGGAAACTCTAATGACTGCAAAGCAAACAGAACAGCAGAGATTTGATAGAGGATTTCAGGAGTGGCAGCATCTCGGCTGGTTTATGCCCCCTCTGTAAAAGACCTTCACAGTTAGGGGTGGGGGAATGCAGGGCAAAGCACTGTTCCACCTGTAGCTATTGACATTAAATACCTAGCGTTTAACCCTCTGCGTAGTGTGCCAGTATTCTACCTCTTACACGTTCGGTCAGCGTGACCCCTGACCCGAATTAACATGATCTTTTCTCCTTTGCCAGTTCGAGATCCAGTGGATGGTGATCCACTGCGACCCCCTACGACCCCAGCGCGAAGGCTGCGGCGAGCTGCCGGCTCGGGTGAGAGACGAGACCTGTCCTGTCCTGTCCTGTTCGCTGCAGCCCACGGGAGTCTCATTTTTCCTCCCCCTTCCTGGCCCGCGATGCTCTTTTTTACCATACCTGCCTGGTATTCGGTGCTTTTAGAAATCCAAGCCCCCAGAGCAGCTGCAGCCGCCGCCTCGCGTTAACCCTTCCGTGGCTGGCAGCCTGCCTCGCCCGGTGGGGCTGCTGGGCTGGGTCCCTGCGGGCGCTGTGCCTCGCAGGCAGAGCGACAGCGGCTGTCGGGGCTGTCCCCCCGCACCGCCAGCCTGGCGGAGGGACACCCGCGGGCGCGGCAGAGTCCCTGTCTCACCCGACAGCAGCAGGACAAAGGGTTAAGGCGCTGCTGGCACCCCGTCCTCGCCTGCCCGGTCGCCAGCCTTCCTCCAATCCCCGCCACCCTGCCCGGGGCCGGGAGGGGNCCATGGCCCGGCGCCTCCTGCCCCTGGCGCTTCTCCTGCAGGCGCTTTGCCTCGGCCTGGCTCAAGTAAGTTTGTTCTGACTTTGGCCCTGTTTGTTGTTTTCTATTTTTTCTCCCTCGCAGGTAACCCAGACGGGAGTCGAGGTGAGTGCGAGGGCGCGGCCGGAGCTCGGGGTGCTGGTGCAGGGGGACCGAAGGCTGCTCTGCCGTGCCCTGGCCCGGCCCGACCGAGGGTGCTGGTCCCGTGTCCCCTTAGTAGCTGTGGGTGACCGCAGGGCAGCGGTACCGCAGGTGTGCCTACCTGGAGAAGCACAGGGCAGGTAACACCGGCGGGGCTCGAACTGCACGTGCAATTACCGCTGGATGGAACATTTCTGGGAACTCTGGTGTGTGGAGGAAATGTGTCCAGAGCAGCAGTGCTGTGGGGACCGAGGGACCAGGCTCAGCGCCCGGGGCAGCCTGCTGCTCACAGAGCCCCGTTGTGAGGCCGCGGGCAGAGCTCAGTCCAAGGAGAACAGAGCCCCCCATTATAGGCATGGAGACCTGTAAAAGCCTTTCCATGAATTTCCACACGCTGGCGGCGCCTGCTATCTCCCCTCGGGAGCCCGGCGCTTTGAGAAAGTGCCTCTGTGGATGCTAATGTAATCCTGAGGAACCAGGGGAAAGTGCTGAGCCTGTCAGCGGAGCAGGGAAAGGGTTGTTTTAAATTTTCTTTGCTACTCTGTACTCTCAGGAAGACTGTCTCCTTTGTGCTGGCAGAAAGAGTAGTTAGTGTAGTGAATTTCAGTGTTTGATTCGCAAAGATCACTTTTATTTTTGCCATCCTGCCATTGCCATGTGGCATTCAGATCCTGCTGGGTGGGAAGTGGAGCCCACCTGGCCCTGCCAGCACTGTGGGCACAGGAGAGTGGCTGGGCCCAGGGAGGGGGTTTAACACCTTCTCCACTCCTTTGGTGAAGGCAGTGTTGCCAGTCCTCATAGTGACAGTCAAAATAGATATAGAGCCTGTGATACACATGGGCTGAGGATGCAGCTCCTTGTCACAGCTGTGACCTCCTGACTAACCCGTAGTCTCTAACTCTGCTGGTCCCCCAGAACGGCTCCGTGGTTTGTCAGGCTCTAATTGCTCCTTTTTTTCACTCCTTGTCAGAGAGGTCCCCCTGGTCCACCAGGCCCCCCAGGTCCACCAGGGCCACCTGGAGTTCCCGGTATTGATGGCATTGATGTAAGTGTTTCCCATGCCCTGCCTAGGAAATAGGAAATGCCTTGAGATGTATCTGCATTGTTTGTCAGCCTTTGATCTTCAGGAGTTTTAATTTGGCTACATACATGAAGGAATTGATGAGTCTCATGCTCTGTAGTGGGCTGGAGTGAGGGGAGAAAGCAGATTTTCAGATTATCTTTGGTATAGTAAACTCAGGATTATTTATTTTGTGTAATCAGCATCATATGCTGTGATTATCTGCCATTAATGGGGTGTAGGGGTTTTATAAATCTAATCTCAAAAGAGATTACCTAGTGATGCCCACTCATACTAAATTATGAAAGGATTTGTGGCATTATTCCTGATAGTAGCTACTACATGTGCTCCCTTGATTCCTGTCAGATGTTTCTCTGATGCTTGGTTAGTCTGTAATAGATATGATGTGGATTTAATATTTATTTTCTACAGTAAGAGTCAGTTCAGATTATTTCTGATAACCTCTAAATCCATGATTTTCATGAAAGACCATTAAAGGTTGTTGTAGTTCTGACTAATACTTTCCTTTTCATATCTTGGTAGGGGGAGAGAGGCCCAAAGGGCCCCCCTGGTCCACCGGTAAGTGATTTCAGCTACTTTTTATTTGCTCCTGCTAGAGAAGAAATTTTGAGTTTTGTTTCTGCTTCCCTCTGTGAATCATGCTTAACTGTCCATTTAAATCCCCTAGGGTCCAGATGGGGATGCAGGCAAACCAGGATCCCCTGGGCTGCCTGGAGAGCCAGGAGCTGACGTGAGTACACCTGATTTTCTAGAATTTCCTTTTTTGCTTCTTTCTTTTCTTCAAGGATAAATAAATAAAGCAGTAAAGCACAAGGGCTGCCGGTGCTGCCACCTGGCCCTGGAGAGGGCGCTGGGCAACTTGTACTGGCCTCTGGAGGCCACCTCTGGTCCCAGGGCAGAGCGAGGGCATGAGGAAGGTCTGCTGACGCATCTTCTCATCCGGTGAAAAATGATAGAGAAGATCCAAGTTCCAACAACATCTAGTGTTGATGGCCTGTTAGGTCATACCTCTTGAATAAATTTGTGGCTGTAAAAATGCCTTCAAACATTTTTTGGAAACTTCATATTTCTCTCTCTTGAGAGCACTCTTAAAAAGCATTTCTTGTTGTGAAACAAGATTGCTGCATTAGTACTTAGATATTATGCCAGGAGGTAGGCAAGCTTATGTTTAATTTACATAAGCTTTTAAAACTTTAAAAATTTAAAATATCAAAAATAAAGATTATATACCATAAACCAGAGTGTTAGAGGCTATTGAAAATTACATAAATGAAAAAGCCTAGTGTCTATTTAAGGTTGCAATGCTGTTACAAGTTAATATTTAATTTGCTTTTGGGAAGAGATTTAGTGGACATGAAGCTGGAAGAGTCTTTAATTAAACTGTTCAAATTTCATATCTGTAGGAGGAAATGGGCTTTGTAAGTGACATCTCATACCACTTCATATTTTCCTAAAAACAATACAGGCACACAACCCATTTGTACATGTCAAAACATTATAGGCAAATCTTTAAAAATCATTGCCTCTAACAATTTTCACTTAAGGCATAGTTTTATTTTCCTTGCCAAAATTCATGAGAACACAATCACGTGAAACAGAACACACTAAACTCAGCTCAGCTTTTGGTATCTGTTCACACTTGTATACTCCCTCGTCTTAGTGGATGAGTGAAAATGTAATACTAGAGTAGAGTCTTTTGAAATATTTAACCTTTTTTATTTTCACTTGAAGAAAAAAAGTGAGACCTTATTGTACTTCTGCTCTGCACTCAACTTTAATTGGTGTTTTAGATTTATAATACCTTCTGTGTTTAATTGGCGAGACAGTTCTGACTTTTTAAACCTCATTTTATTTCAGAAATTATTTCAGTGTCAAGTTTAATAGACTGTAAAAAGGTGCTGTACAGTAATTGCTTGTAATGGTCATGTAAGCTTTCAAAATCAAATTGTTGGAACAATTGTGTGAACACTGAATTGCTGGAGGTGTACCAAAAAATAATAGATAAATGTAAAAGAAAAGCTCTTCCGGATATCTGGAAATTTCTAAGCCATATAAGCTGACTATAAAATTATAAACAAAAGGAAAAATAAGAGCTCCAAATGAATTCCTGGTTATAATATCATAGTTAGTTTTTAATTTTAGCCAGATAGATAAGTTCAAAGGGTAAATTTAAATCCAGCCTGGCAGCTTTCTGGGGTTTTGTTTTGTTTTGTGTTGTTGTTGTCAATGAAACTTTTATTTGAAATGGACAACAATGACAGTTTTTGTTTTTAACCTTAGCCATGAAATAAATTCAGCAATATCTCATTAAGAGGAAATAAGATCATATGAGATCACATGCTTAATTTAATTGTGATTTAACTGAATAATTCTTGAAGATACATGTCACAGACACTGATGTTTATCACCAGAAGCTAGCACTTTGAACTTGTGCAGTTCTATCTATACATGTAAATAAATTTTTGGACTGCAAGGCTTTTATAGTTATTAATTTCATTTAATAGCTTCGTTTTTCTATGTTGTATAATGTTTACCATTGTGATTAAGAAAAACACGTAACCCTTGCATTAACATGGTATACCTGACTTCCAAAGGGATTCACAGGACCTGATGGCTCACGTGGAGCCCCAGGACCAAAAGGACAGAAGGTAGGAACAAAATTATGTATGAAATGATGGATTTTTTTAAAGCAGTGTTTTTTTTTAATTTGTCTCTATGTGACTAATAAGATGCTGCAGCCTTTCTTACAATCCTAACATACCTATAGAATACATATGTACTGGCCCCTTCTACACAGCTTCTACACAGCTTAGAAGCTCCCATTCCCACAGCCAGCAGTAAGGAATGGTGGCTGGCATTACATTGTTGACATTGAGGTTGAGCATCTTCAGTAAAGTTGAGGCCCTTTCCATCTTGTATTACAATTTTGTCACTGTAACATGCAGTGGGAACCAGAACAGTGAAACCTGACTTCATCATCAATCAAACAAATGAAATATAAATCAGAAGTCAGAGTAACAAGCATGCTTGAGTTTTTGAGGGGTGGGGGAATAAAAGGCCAGAGGCTGTATCTTTTTAATACTGAGAACACTTAATACTTTCCTTTCTATCAAGTCTTATTGAAACCACCATAGCATTAATGAAGTGAATAATACTTGCAGACAATGTCCATTAAATGATGCCCTCCAAAAGGTGAGAGAACATCTTCTTGTATATTATTTACAGAACTTGATGCTAATGCATCTTAAAAACTCATTTTTTTATCTTTTAAAGGGGGAGCCAGGACTGCCAGGTGCTCGTGGACTTCCAGTAAGTAATACATTTAGTCTACAAAGAGGATTTTTATACCCTTAAGTATTATTATGAAGGTTTCTTACCACTAAATGGAGTGAAGAAAAGCCCAGACTATTTCTGAGGTTTCAAAGAACACATAAGTTACAAAAATAGTATTTTAAGGAACCCTTTTGTCTTTATATCTAAATGTGCAAATATTACTGAAAGATTATGTTTGATGTATATGCTGTAGAAAAGAAAGGAGCATGTGTGATGTAGTCCCAAGTTTTGGATTTATACCGTTCTTTTCCATCTCTTTGTGAAAATGCTATGGAGACAAGAGAGCCCATGTTTCATTTGCATATAGGAGTCTACAGTTATTCCTGTTTTCAACTTCTTGTCATGTGCTTAGATGGCATCCCTGAAGTGCAAATTCTTTGAGACTCCTTGTGCTGTTTTGCAGTTTTGTATAAAAACAGGCTGAAAAAGAGAAAGGACATGAAAAAAGTACTGTTCCAGTTGGCATGCAGATGGATCTAACACCCATTTTTTAGGGGCTGAAAATAATTGTGAATTTTAGGAGTTTTGCCAGTAGAAGTAGTGAATGATGGTTGGCATATAGGAATTTAGCTTAGGAAAAAACCTTAAGGAAGATGAGTAATGGAACAAGATGACTAGAATAAATTATAATAAGACTGCATATAATTAAAATTTAATTAAAGATGAGATTCAGTTTGGAGAAATTATTTAAATTAAATAGAAAAGGTACGGTATTCCAGTATAAGACTCCTTGTGTGATGGTATTTTTGACCTTTTCCTACTAACTGTCATTAAATTTATATTTAACAATTATTTTGATTGTTGGCCAGAGAGAAAATGATAAAGGTATTCTTGAAGTTGTGGCATTATAGACATGCTCAAACTCAAGATGAATCACTTTGTGGACGCCTTAATTTTCATAGATGCTCATTCTTACCTGAAAACTTGGAAAATAGGTAATATAATGGCTGGCTGGTCTGTAGGCTCAATATGAGTTAAATTTAGTCACAGAAAATGGCAGAACTGAAGTAGGTTCTAGGTAGACTGAAACCCCTACATTTTCCCATTACAGCCTTGAGGCTTTTTTGTTTGTGTTTTTTTTTGTTATTGTTGTTTTTTGTTCGTTTGTTTCTTTCTTTTTCTTTTTTTTTTTTCCTTGTTTTGTTTTGTTTTTATGTCAACTAGATGGGGAAATAATTTCTGGGTTGTATGCAGTGCATATTATATCTTCTAGCTGCAATGAAGAGGTAGTTTAAACTCTGTCAGGTATGTTTACTCATGATATGGGAAAAATGACCAGAGGTATGGACCACCTATCCTATGAGGAAGGGCTGAGGAAATTGTGATTGTTCAGCCTAGAAAAGACATGGCTTGGGGGTGACCTAATTGCAGCCTTCCAGTACCTGAAGGGACCCTACAAAAGAGCTGGAGAGGCACTTTTTACAAGGGCATGTGGTGGCAGGGCAAGGGGAAATGGCTTTAAACTGAAAGAGAGTAGGTTTAGATTAGATATTAGGAAGAAATTCTTTACTGTGAGGGTGGTGAGGCACTGGAACTTGCCCAGAGAAGATTTGAATGCCCCATCCTTGGAAGTGTTTAAGGCCAAGTTGGACGCTCTGAGCATCCCAGCCTAATGGAAGAAGTCCCTACTCATGGCAATTTGAACTAGGTGATCTTTAATCTCCCTTCCAAATCAAACCATTCTGTGATTCTATGATAGGAAAAAATGGGGAAATAAAACTGAAATACTTGGTTAAAATTCTGTGGCATTTTAGCCTGAAAATGAAAAAAACACTGAATTGTGGGAAACATACATGATTTTAGCTCACCATTTACAGAACAATGCAACATGATTAAGACAAAACCCTCCAGAATAAGTGGGTACATAAAACATGTATAAAGAGGGTTAATTGCAATTTGGAGGTAGAGATGTTAATTTGGAAAAGCAGGAAAATGGACCAGCTTGTCAAGGTAGAATGTTGATTCTTTTCAGAGCAGCAGGACTTTTGTCACCATATTTTGAGACTGTAAAAGCAATAAATCTGATAAGATTCTGGACCATTGTTCAAAGCTGAGTGATTTTGTTTGCCCTGAGACTTTCAGTCTTAAGGTGATAATGCTTCAGTGAACCTCAGTAGGGATTGCCTTTGGAGTTGTTCTGCCTCTTCTTAATAAGCAACTGAAGCTTGTATTTTCAGATGAATCCACAGGAATATTTATAATGAGGAAAGGAGGATTCCAATTTATTTAAAAGAAGAGAAAAATTAATATACTTAGTCAACTCTTGCCATTACCCTCATACTTATTAAGATTTATCCTTAGAGCTCACATGTTAGGAAGAAGCCTGCTGATTGATTTTGTAGCTCCATGGTTGTTAACCCATACGTGCTGAATCCATAGAGAGAGATTAATGCTCAAAATAAATCTCCTAGCAAAGCCTGTATAAATGCAATTTTCTCTCTGATGAATGACTGTATGCTACTGAAGAAGTTGTGCAGCGACTGGAAGATTCTCAAAATGGCCAGAACTGGTCTTCTGACCTTTGCTGAGATTATACCTACTAACAAAACCTACAAAAACCAAAAACCAAACCAACAACAACAAACCCCACAACCCAGCTACCAAAACAAACAAAAGACCCCCTGTAGAATCCAAACAGAACCTACTGTAAAAACAAAACAAACAAACAAAAAAACCAGATAGAAATGGTAGTGCCGGAGGGCAATGGTTCTAATTTTCAGATTGAGAGACTTTTGGAGAAGGTTTTACTACAAATGTGAAATAATGGGACTGTTTAACCTTTGCACTCCTTTGGTTTGATTCATGAAACCTCATTTACCAGAAACATAGTGAGCATAATTATGAATCTGCATACTGCCTACATGATTAATTGAGTGCTTAGATGTAATTATGCACTGCTTTGAATACTGTCAGTAGCTTTTTGCAAGTGGAGTAGTCCCTGGATAGTTATTCAAAGACTTCATTTTTCACACAACCTCTTGCTTAAGTTATTAAAATGCTCAGTGCAAACAGAAAATCAGAAGCCTTGGGCACTACACTAATTAGTTTTAAATTATTATCACTGTTTTTCGTGCTCCTCTAGTGATATTTATCAGCCAAGTTAGGACTTCTGGGTATCTTCAAGAATGAGTGTTAAGGACATAAAATTTTATATACAGCATTTGCTTCTCTGCTTCTGTCACCTTTTCTTCCCCAGAATGTACCCTGGCAATCTTCAGTTATCATCCCCTTTTTTGTACATTTTTTCCTGCTTCATCATTTTGTTTTAATTTATTCTCTTTGTCTCATCTCTTTGGCAGATAATATTTCAAACGATGGGCTTACAAAGTTCATAGAATCCTTCTGATTAAATAAAATAATTTTTTTATTCAAGTAATTTAAATATGCTGATATCTCTGACCTGCCCTGGTAGATGGACCTGGGGCTGCTACATTAAATGCATGTATTACACTATTCAGTCCATTCTCTCTTTTAGTTCCCTTTAACTTTTCTGTGAGCTGATACTTTGCTAGTGGTTTACACATGTGGCATAAGGGGAGGACTGTGTATTTACTGACAGTGTCCAGAACAGGGTACACTTACAAACACTGGAGTCTTTGTGGTGGATGGCAGAGGTACTTACCAGATTACAGGGTAGGTGCCTCTGAGACAGGGGATAACAGACTCTGGATTGCTGCCCAAGCCCGTTCTCTCCATGTGCTCCGTGGGTCAGATGAGCACCTCTATAGCAGGCAGCAAGCACCTGGGCATGAAAGGCTGCAGTCCCAGGCTGTGAGGAGAGGCTTTCCCTTTAGGACACAGACTGAGGAGGGAACATGGGCAGCTGGTTGGGACAGGAACTGTCTGTTTATGTCCTTATGGATAACTGCCCTGGAGCTGCTCTCAGCTTTTCAACGTGGTCTGCTGGTAGGGAGTTCATGGCCAGAAGGGTGGAGTAGCTGTGTGAAGAGGCATTGATTGCTGGGGGAGAGTCCCTGCTTTTTGCAGTCTTAATTAGGAAGGTGAGGAGATGCAGTGGAGTGGTCAGAGGAGAGGACAGCCTTCTCCTGAGCTGCTTCTTTTGGTAACATTGACCTTCCCTGCCACTGTTAGGGGGTGTGTTAGGAAGAGGTATTCCCATGAGACCTGCAAGCAGGTGGTTTCCTTCTTTCAGAGGCAGGGGATCTTATAACATTGAATATGTGATGCAGTGAAAGTTTGATTTGTGTAATCAAATATAGATACGTATAATATGATGAATTGTAGCGAGGAAGTGTGAAGCAATAGCAAAAGGATATGTAGGTTATGCAAGCTTACTTTCTGCTGTGTATTAAATGGTTAAAATGGAATGATTATGATGAATGCTTGAAATTTTCCCTGTGTTATACCAACTTTTCTAAACAGCCTTACAAATACAAACCTGGGTTGATATTCTGTGGCTCTTTTATTCACATTCATCACAGGCGCCTTATTATGTCAAATCTCCTGAATACTTATGTATATTTGGGATTTTATATTTTAGTATTTCATACATATCACCAACACTGTTTTCCATAAAATTTTCCATTTGCTTTAATAATGCAAGACTGAGAGATCTGTTTTCTTGGAGTATATCATCCAAACAGGCAGAAACACATTTGTATTTCGGACACTTCTTGTTAAAATGATTCAGAACAACACTGATGGAAAATGTAAACAGGAGAAGTTTGGTGTTCTTTCTGATTACCAGACCCATTGGTTTAATGGATTTAGGTCTCAGGGAAGCACTGTGGGGAAAAAACATCACTTATAAATTCAAATGTACCTTTAGAAGGAAATTATTATAGCATAGATATGTTTATCATGGTACTTGATAATTAGCTAAACAGTAAGCCTTTAATGTCTTCATTCCTTTGTGGAAGTATATGTTTATAAATATGTGTAATGATACTGCAAGGCAAGTTGATCAGTAATTTAATTTTCCCTACTGATACCAATTACCAAAAAATAAATAGATTTTTAACAGTAGTTAAACAAGTTTTCAAAATTATTTTACAGAATCAAATGAGGGTTTTTTTACACCTTTTTTTATCTGAAATACTCTATTCTTGGAAGATAGCTTTACTAGCTTTGGATCCCTCTCCATATTTCTGATCTTATTTTCATATTTCATAGGGCAAGGGGATTCTTGGACCACCTGTAAGTATCAATTTCACAATTCATAAATATACTGTTCAATGAATCTGTTTGAATATTTAATAAAGCTATTATATTGTAATTAAAAATTTAAAAGTAATTCAGTGGAAAAAGAGATGGTTTTAATCCCAACATAGATATTCTATGCCTATTGTGTATGTTTTCTTCAGCTACCCCTGAGGTTGTGTAGGTCTGTGGTGTATGGGGCAAGAATATTGGTGTCTGAAGGCATAGTTTGTTGTTTGTGAGAATTACATGTTCTCAGTCCTTGGGTGTTTGTTACATAGGTGTTATATGATATAAAATACTCTTTACCTTGGTTGTTGCAGGGTCCAGCTGGTGCAGCAGGACTTCCCGGGGAAGTAGGTCTTGCCGGTCCACCTGTAAGTACTACTGTGCTTGCTGAAAATGCAGGTTTATTCAATTGCTAGAAGGTACTTAAAGAAAAAATGGGCCATCTAAATACCATTTGGGCTATCACAGCATTTTCAAACATTTTTTTTCCCTCTGCAGTCGTCACTGGTAGAAGAATGATTATGTTTGAAGCTCATCAGAAATAAGAGGAATGAGTAGCACAAACTCAGGGCCACCTGTCAGATCAGAATTTAATATTTCAGAATGTCCCATACTCTACTTCTCTTACGCAAGGAAAGCTGAAATCAAAAAGCAGACCTGACAGAAATACAGGAAATGTAAATCTTTACTACCTAAACTACTGATTTTCATTTGCATACCAGTGAACATGTCAATTCAGTCTTTTTTCTCGGTCTCACTTTAAGTGTGGCTCCATCTATTGGCCTTACTGCTGAACTGTGCACTCAATTTCACCACACTGTTGTATATTGACATCACATTTTACTGAAATGGAAGCTGAAATCAATTGGCACTTTTCTACTTGAAATCAGAAATAGTATAAAAATTTGTTTAATGAAATCTGATTTTTAAATGCAATTATATAAATGAATTTAAAAAGCAATATTAAAAACTGCCAATTTGTTTCAGAATATGATCCATCTAGCTCACTGTCTTGTCTGTAGGAGGTACAAGAATGGATACCAAGGGAAGTGTACAGGCAATTTATAAAATAGCATTTCTCTGTCATACTGTCACACATTCTGGCAGTTAGTTGATAGTTCAGAGGCTGCCTGGATCAGAAATTGCATCTGTGATGCCTTTTCAAAAGCTGCATGAGAGCCTATCCTTCATTAATGCAGTCAGTCTCTGAATCCGTTTATATCCCAAGCCTCCATAACAAGTTATAATAATGAGTCCCACAATGTAATTATGTATAAGATGGAAAAGAAGGGCTCTATAGCTCTCATGTTTTCAGAATTAATTAATAATTTTTTCTATATTCATCTTGTTTATTGCATTTATGACTTAATGAAATGTAAAAAGTAATACTGAAATTACAATATTAAGTTAAAAAGTGGTCTCTACCCAATTATTAGATCTATTTTAATTACAAACCTTCAGAAAAAAATTTGCAGAGGTTCCACATTGTCTTTGTGAGAGCATTCAGCATCAAAATTTCACAAACAGGGAAAAAAAATCTAATTTTATAAATTCATTTTGTGCTCTGAAAAAGTGGATTTTCTCCTCTCTCTACCTTTTCCAGTTACTAGAATTCTTTTTGTTCATAACTTAATAGCAGTTATAGAGGAGGAGTGCCTCGATGATCCAGTGGTCAGATGTTTCAGATTTCTGAAGCAGGAGAAAATGCTTTGGTTTTCTTGTGACTCCTATTTCACAACATGGCTGCCATTCTACTGAAAAAAAAAAGTTTTCCCATTCTGTTCTGGAAGCCATGTTGTGTGTTGATGTTTTAGCTGCCTAACTAGTCTGTCCTTTTGTAGCCACTTAATTTCTCACTGTTGTTGTGTGGTCTGGGTATGTGACTACTGGTTGTTGTTATTACTATCAATCAACTAAATTATTTTACCCCTTTTAAGGGAGATCCAGGTAAAAGAGGGCCACCAGGACTACCAGGACCTCCAGGTCCTCCAGTAAGTGGTTATGTTTAATATATGCTTACATCTGAATTTTGTGTTGTTGCTGCTTGAACAAAACTTCTGCCCAAGTTCTACAGCTGAATACTGACTTTAGGATATTGGAAAGATATTGATCTTCCATTTAGAAAGCAGGTTTCCACTCTCGATGGTTATAAAAAGGTAGTTTGCAATGCAAATCGTGTAACTTCTGTGATGATGCCTTCCCATTTCTGTAAACTGCAAATAGACAGGTTTTCAATTCCCCTGTGAATCATAATACTGTAAATGTAGTCTTTGTTGGGCCTCACTGGTATTACTTCAATAGAGGCAGGCTTTTCTCTGTTAGGAGAAGAAAAAAGTATTTGGCTCAAGAGACAGAAATATATGCTTCCAGGTGGGTTGAGTTCTAATGTCTTTCTTGTAATCAGATCTGCTACTTGCAAGGAATAAAAAGCTTTACAGCAGTGCTTTGCCTCTCCAGGGGAACAGCTACCTTTTTTTAACCTCCTGGGAGGAGGGATGTGTGTTATGCCTTTGTCTTGTGGCAATTTACCTGCCCAGAGAAATAGAATGGAGAGTTTGGCAGACACATCTTAGTCTGGGTGCTGGGAAATGCAAACTGCTGGGAAAGGTGTTGTGCTAATGTCTTTTTAAAACTGTACTGTTCCTCTGCTGGGAGCCTCCTCTCCTCACTCTTTAGGGACAGACTCTAAATGCATATCCTTTATTTATGCCATGTTTCTTGAAAGTGGCCAGAGAATTGGCGGAGGCATTTTAAAAAACATGAATGGTAAATTGGAGAAGAGTAATTTGGAAACAAGTGGAAATTAATTCTCAATAGTGGCATATAGTGCTTCTATTCCTTAAAGTTTTGTCTGTTTTCGGTTTCTGAAGTGCCACAGTCCCACTCCAGTTGATGACATTATGGGCCTAAACACTCTTGGCTTTTTAAAAATCCTTCTGCATATAAGAATGCCATATTAAATGAGCTCATTCCTTAAACTCTCCTGTGCTTTTCTCTGAAAAAAATGTCCTCCCTCCCACAAGGCTTCAGAGAATCCAGCTGCTGCTGTGAAATAATCTTTCTCCCTGTTGTGCCTCATAAACCTCCTGTTAGCTTCCATCAAGTATTTGATTTGGTATGAGAAAAGGCCTTCCCCCCCACTGAGTCCATCTCATTGTACACTGATGTCTAGTTTATTGCAACTACCATCTACCAATACTTTTGCAAAGATTGTTTTCCCTCTAAAAATAATTTTCTCTGTAAAGACCTGAATCTTTTGGTGAATAGCACTAAGTTATTCTTATTATAGAAATTGTCTTGGTTTCTGTAGGAAATTAATGGGGTTTGGACATATTTAGTCTATATTTAACAGAAAGTATATTTGAAGCAGTTTAAAAAGCGAGAGAAATATTTTGGGGTTTCTTTGAAAAGTTGTTCTAAGTTAGAGGAAAGGACCTGCAGTCCTATAATAAAATCCTACAGTTAAGGTGTTTTTCATGTGAGAGATCCTCTGGTTGATTGTATTTCTGATTCCAGGCTTAGATAGTAGTTTTGTCTAATCGCTTTGTTGCCTAACAAGTCATGTCTGGTTATTTCTGTATTGCTGACTTTGATTAATTTAATTTAATTTAGGGAACGATTGGCCTGCAAGACGGTGACCTGTTGGTAAGATTATTGTCCATGTTTTTATTTTTTGTAAGTTATCTCAGACAATCTTATTCAGCCTATGTAGTAATAACTATGTGAATACTTTTCCAGTGCCCCAGTGCTTGTCCACCTGGCCGTCCAGGACATGCTGGATTAATGGGTATGAAGGTAAGAGAACTTGTTCCACCATTCCTTCCAGAGATGCTGTCTCAAGGTACTAGGAAGGGTAATTACTGACTTGAAAAAGGGCATTTCACTGTTAATTTCAAAAAAGATTGTGTCAGTGTGGTTGCTTATGGTTATTCACCCCTTGACTGCTGAAATAACCTCTTGTTGAAATCTCTTGCTACTCCTCTAAACTTCACTGTAAAATTTATGTGTGGTCCTGAGAGGATTAGAGTGTCTGAAGGGTTGCTTCATTCACTTCCTGGATCATTTGTGGTCTGACTCCAGAAACTCTCAATATTCCCCCAGATCCTTAATCTTTTTGACTTCTTGTTCTCTTCCTGGGAGGCTTGCAACATATTCAATTGAGATTAACACGTTTTGAGTCTCATTTTACCTAAGATTTTTTTAAAATACATTCCTTGCTGGTTTCTAGAAATACTGTTGGCCTCAGGAAATTTTTATGGGATAACATAAGAAGAAATACTAACCTGCCTAGAAATGCAGCCTTGTTAGATCCAAAAGCAGGTATTTTGAGCATGGTACTCAATATGTAGTGTTTCCTAGACAGGTGAGGAAGGAGTAGTGAATGGGGTTTGAGAGGGAACAGCAAGACAGCTCTCAGAAATCTATGTCTGTTTTGGAAAACTGTGTTTTAATTTTGAATAGTCTCTATTTAGTTAGTTAGTTTGGTTTTTTTTTTTTGTTTTGTTTTTGTTTATTTTAGGGGCAAAAAGGTGCAAAAGGAGAGTCTGGTGAACCAGGAAAACAAGGCTATAAGGTAAAATTAAAAAAGAGGAAAAAACTGCTGTTGTTTTTAGAAAACTTATAGTATTTTAGCTTTGCTTTCAAAAACAGTATTATATTTTGTTATAAGTATTAATTGTTTTAACAGAATGCATGAGGTATATACTACATATCATAGTGCTCCAGAGTAACCAAAGGCACATCTCTATTCTTTATTCACCTGTACTATGTATTTATTATGATGCACAAGTCCTCTCGCTTGTTATTTTGATGGTTCAATTTAGTTATTATAGAACTTCTGGGGAAAATCGAAGCTAAGTTTATGAATTGAAAAATTTTCAAACATTTAAATGCAGGATAATTCCCTGAATTTACCAAGTTAGCTGTTCTGCAGCACAGATGAGTAATTTCATGAAGAATGAGAAGGAAAAATACATTTGAGATGGAAAGGACACAATATGATTTCATAAGCAGAGGCCAAGTCTGATTAATCTTGAAAACTGAGGTGTTAACTCTCTCAAGGTGTTTCATTTGAATTTACCTTGTTATAAAACCTCTTTAATATTGGAATATTTGCTAGAAATTTTCAGATTTGCACTGCCTTGGTCCGTGCTTCAGTGTTACAGGAAAAAACATTTGAGAAAACGTTTTGCACTTTTAGCCTGGAAGAATAGGAAATCCTAGAATCATGGCATGTGAAGGGGTTGGAATGGACCTTACACATCATCTAGTCCCAACCTCCCCTGCTGTAGGCAGGGACACCTCCCACTAGACCAGGTTTCTCAAGGCTTTATCCAGCCTGGCTTTGAGCACTGCCAGGGTTGGGGCATCCACAACCTCCCTGGGTAATCTGTTCCAGTATATCACAGTAGAAAATTTCTTCCTAAGGGCTAACCTAAATTTCCCCTCTTGCAGTTTGTCCCTTTTACTCCTTGTCCTATCACTACAGTACCGGACGAAATCCTAAAGACATTAATGTCAAGAAAAAATGGAATGACAGGTTAAGGGTAAAATATCATTCTTTATACTGAGGTTTCTTTAAAATTACCCTTTTGACTAATAATTGCATGGAATGTGAACCTGAACCAATACCTGAGTATTGGTCTGAGGAAGTGGTGTGACTTCATTTGGATTTCTTTCAAACAGGACATGGTGTCAGAAAACATTAAGTAGGAAATGCACCTCAAACAAAGACAGAACAACATGCGTGGTATGGATTGGCTACAGATTTATTCCATTTGCTTTCCCAGGGTGAAGAAGGCGACCAAGGACCCAGTGGTGAAGTGGGAGCTCAAGGCCCTCCAGTAAAGTATTTCCTTTTGAAGTGTTGCTAATTTTCTTTATAATGATGTATCTATTTTTCTTATTATTGTGAGAAAACACATATTATAAAACCTCCATACACTTTTTTCTTTATTCTGCCATACTGTCTATGAATCAAAGTAGAATTATTTAAGTCCTTCCAAAACCTACATTATTGCTTGGCACAAAGCTTCACATAGTTCTATGGAAAAGCTAACTTTAAAAACTATTTCATGTCCTAAATTTTGTGTTGTGCTTAGACTGTGGAAATAATTGGATTTTTTCCCCCTTTACCTTCCTTTTCATAATTTTGATGACTCCGACTTCATTGTGTTTAAAACACAATAAGCTATGAAATTCAGACTTAGCTAAGATTTTAGGATGAATTTGCAATCATTTAAGAACAGGTGGTGGTTTTTTTCCCTGAAGTTTTTTGTCTTTTGGCTTTCAAAAGAAGTATCCTTCAGTCATACCTAGTTATTTTCTTGTCCTGATTCATTGTGTTTCATTCTGACACATACCTCCTCAGGTATGTGTGGATATGTCAGGTATGTCCTCCCTGTGAGGAGCTCTTACGTTTGCTGTGGCTGAAAAGGACTAGGGAACGGAATAAAGGGGTCATTCTAAGTAGGAGAAACAGGCATAACACCTTTGATTTCTATGGTTTATTTTCTCATGGGGTCTCATGCTTTTTTCTTAGGTGTAAAAGTATTTATTTAATGCCTTTGGTGTCCAGATTTGATACTGCACAGGAGCTTACCTTAGTGCACATGGCATCTAAATGCTAAATTACAAAATTCTCTATGAACATAAACATATGACAACATAAACCTCTGGATTATGACTAGAAGAAGATAAATAACAGAATAAGTAAAGGAAAGGGTGCATTCCTTCTGATCCTTGATCCTGAAAAAGTATCCCTGAAGGCCTGGTACAGACAAAGTACTTGTGTAAGAGGCAGCTTCTTCTGTCTGAAAGGCCTGTTGGGACCAATTCATTTTACTCAGTTTTTAAAAGTTCTTCAATCACTGTGAAATAGCACAGTAGGATTAATTTTCAATTAAAGATTGACTTTCCTTTCTTTTTTTGTATGTTACTCATAATGCTTCACTGTATTGCCAATTGGTCACCATGCAATCAAACTCTAAAATAATTGGTTTTTATTAAAATTTAGGATTCATAATATGCAGAAAGCGCTATCAGACAGATAATCCACGTGAAAAAGGACAGACAAGGCTTTAGAGGCACAGATGGAGAGCCTGTGGACTCTGCTGAATCTTCTTATATGCTCCTTACATCAATGAATGAAAGGGATTAAGTATCCAGGCTCCACCACAGCATCTGCAATCCAACCACTGTATTCCACTGACAAGATTTGCATAAAATAGCCTCCCCTGGGAGAGGTGCTGCTTTTGGTAGGAAGTATTGGATGCCACAGTGTGCCTACTTCCAACTTTGATCTTAGAAGCAGGATTAAACCATGTTCATCTCCCTTGTGGGGCTGCTGTAGTGATTGTTGCATTATCATGATTTTCCCCACCTTTCAGGCTGACAAGGCTTCAAATGTTCTGTGCGAGATTCCATCTAACTTTGTGAGGAGCAAGTAGAGGCTGCCAATGTGGAATGTGCTCAAGAAATGGGTTTGCTAAGCTATGGGAAGTGCCTGTAGCTGTTTCAATAACACAGTTGCAGGACAAGCATGTTAAGGCTGAGGGTTTGGTGTCTGCAGGGAGGAGACGTCTCAGGTAGTGTCAGTCTCTTGGGGAGAGGAAGACAGTGAAGCCAAATTTCCCACAAGACTATTTAGAAGGAAAGTGATGACAGCTGTGATGATGGTTATGATACATCCTGCTGCATTGGGATATCTACTCAGTTTAGCTTCTTTGTGCACATATAGACTTAGCACTTGTACTCTCAAAAACCTTGCTTTATTTTATCTTGCTCTGGAGCTCTGTGAAATCTCCTTCATCTGTCCAATCCCCCACTTAAGACTACTTAGCACTTTTGCAAATTTGTCCGTCACATATTCCTTTCACACAAGCTGCAAGTGAGAATGCTTCAATTCTGAGTTAACAAAAAAGAAAAATCAGTGGGTTTTTTTGGTCCTTATGGTGTATTTGTGTTTTTATAATACAGCCTGATAGCTTTTTTTATTATTTTTAAAATTCTAAAATGAGTAAAATATCAAATTACCATATAAATTAAGAATTCTAATACAGCAGTAGTTAGACGTCTCCTTTAATACTAAGAAAATAGTAAAATAATCATAAAGAAAGGGTGTAGAACTCTTGAGTCTTCTGTCTGAAAGCTAGGACAGTTCTGATGAAAAGAATTAAGCATAATTTGAATATACTTTTCTATTTCAGGGCATTCTAGGTATCAGAGGTATAACTGGTATAATGGGACCTAAAGGTACCAAAGTGAGTATTAACCTTTCATTCTATAAAATAGCCTATATTAAAAAATGTTCTGAGTGTTCTAAAAGCTTATTTAAGCTTCCTCTTTATTTTCCCTGTATTTTCTCTCTCCTGCCAGCTGTATTTCCATAGCTATTGTACTTCTTGTTAGGAAGAAAGGTAGCTCAGTCCTTCTAATTGATGAAAGACATGTGCTCTTCACTTCTTTCCCCCAGTCCTTGAATTTATGGTAGTTTTGCATGTATGCAAGTCTCTAGTTAGCAAGATAACAAGTTATAACAATTTTAAACTATAGCACAATTTAATCAAAGCTAAACTTTATTAAGTAGTTCCTCCTGTGATTTGTATCTTCCTAAAGCCTTTTACTTCCATCATCATCCCAGTTTTTGTCAGGAGTTTTTATTGAGAGTTTGTTCTTTTTCCCATTCTTTCTTTGACATCTCTGTGTCTTAAATTGCTGCCAGTGGGATTAATATTTATGTAGGCTCTTGCTTTGCTGGACAATTTTCCTTCTGTTTCTCTAACTTTCTATCTGTTATTTCAAACCTGGATGCTACATTTCTAGTCTCGTGATCTTGTTAAATCCATATGGTAAAAATTTCTGAAAGGAGTAGAATGTAGCAATCCTCCCATTGTCTCCTTCTCCATAAGTCAAACCACATAAATCTTGTGATCATCTGTCTTCAGGGACAAGATCAAATTTCTCCTGATTATGAATCTTCTCATGAATGATCCTTCCTAACCTCTTGGACATGTTTGCTAAGCTGTTACTATCTTACTTCACTTTCTTGGCCTTTGTGAGTTCTAATTCTTTGTAGTTATTTGCCTACATTTTCTATAATGTTTTGTCTACTTGAAATATTTACTACATCTGTTTGAAAAAGGAGTTG
Source organism: Rhabdornis inornatus (assembly GCA_013397075.1). Taxonomy (NCBI): domain Eukaryota; kingdom Metazoa; phylum Chordata; class Aves; order Passeriformes; family Rhabdornithidae; genus Rhabdornis; species Rhabdornis inornatus. The sequence goes on along the minus strand of VWZS01001818.1, from coordinate 20,096 downwards.
CATGTTCTCCCCAAATCTTTTTTAAAACAATTTTTTACTCTCAATTAACATTTTTTTACAGGGTAGTGATTGCATTGTTTCCTTGAAACATATGTGATAAAAATAGCAGCACTGCACTTGATTTCTCTGCATATTTTGATGTTATTCTATTATGTGGTGAAGAATATAGTATATTTAAAGAAGACACAGATTTTTTGAAGTAGCATGTAAAGGTCTACCTCCTTCCTAGATTTTTCAGAGAATGATCTGAATGTTATTTTTGACTGACATTTTTTCGTATTTAATATATTTGCTTTCATATCTCCATTAAAAAAAACAAGATAAATGAAGGAAATTGTTTGCCTTTTTTTTAAAATTTGAGCTATAAAGTCCCCTCTTCTGTGGAGACTTTGTAGCTCCTAGCAAAGCAGGAAAACATGTAGTTCACTTTAACATCTTGTGTTTGTTTTGTAGGGAGCTCGTGGCCTTGATGGTGATCCTGGTCCCCAAGGTCTTCCTGGTGCACCTGTAAGTATAGTGGGTTATCCAAACACCTCCCAGATAGTGAAACTTTGCAGCTGTGAATCAAAAAAGCCTCTGATTAATCCAATTCTATTGATTCTCCACAGGTCAATAAATGATATTATAGTGATATCAAGTCAGTAATGTCTTAATGTTCTAAAAGAATTTGAGGTAGATGAACCCGTTTTAACTTCTCAGTATGTTATGGTTGTCTTTTCCTTCTGAGTACCGCTGTGCATTAGGGTGGCTTGGAATTTTTCAGGTATGAAACTGTAACAAAACCTGTACAGGGTGATTTGTGCATTTTTATTGGAGTTTTTTATTGTGTGTGTGTCTTATTTGTTTGGGGTGGTTGGTTGTTTTTTTTCTCAAATTCTTCCTAGCTCTCTGCTTCCATAGCTGGAATTTGTGCCTGGAATAGCTAGTAACTCTGTGTTAAACAAGCAAATGTACCATTCTTTGCTTAGACACTTCTGAAATCTCAGGTGATGGCTTGAGCTGTGTTTTTTAAAATATGTCTGTCAGCTGCAGTTTTAAGAAACTGCATTTCTAAATATAGTGTGATTCTGAGATGTCTGCTTTCACCAAAGGTGAATTGTACTTGTTGATTTTTCTGAGAGTTTTAGCTAAAAAACATGAGGAAGTTTATTCAGGTTTTATTTCTAAAATATTTTTTTTTTTTCTGTAGGGGGATCAAGGACAGAGAGGTCCACTAGGAGAGACCGGTCCAAAGGGAGAAAGGGTGAGCACAGAGAAATTTTGACTCTTGTTGACTTGCAAACATTAATACCATATAAACAGTGCATAACTGGTGCTTTCAAAATAAAATGTATCTGAATGAGTATGCATTGACATTCTTTTAATGTAATTCCATTGTCTTTAGCCTAATTTAAAAATATTGTTATTATTCTCAGGGTCCTCAAGGTACAAGAGGAATAAATGGCCTCCCTGGGCCTAAAGGAGAGCCAGTATGTATATTTAATTTCTTTATTTGCTTCATTCGATGTTACTTTGTATATTAGTGCTTGGGCAAAATCTTTTCAAAGTCACATAATTTTTTTTTCTTTTTTCAAGGGCTTACCAGGAGTTGATGGCCGTGAAGGGATCCCTGGAATGCCTGGAGCTAAAGTAAGGCACAATTGGCATATTTATGAGCTTTGGAAGTGCCCTAGATTTGTTGATTAATTTGTGGCTGCTGCTCATGGCTTTATGCACATTATTAGGGTAATTCAATTAACATTTCTGTACTATAGATCCAAAAGTATGTCAACTCAGTGTTCTAGAAATAAAATTTTCCCTCATGTTTTATTTTCATAAATTACAACTTAAAATGTTTTACAGGGTGAACCAGGAAAACCCGGAGCTCCAGGTGACACAGGGCTCCAGGGATTGCCAGTAAGTATCAAGTATTTACCTTTGAAATGTAGGCTCAGTTCAAATCATAGAAAGGCTCTGTATAGGTTGATTTGCCTCTGTTACTGGAGTAATTCTGGTGAAAATTTGAGCAAAAGGCTCAGGGGAGAGTGTGTGTAATGCAAGGAGAAATTCTGCTATGTGTATGCAAAACCTCCTTTACACAAAAGTCTAGATCTCCTTACAGTGCCATTGTGAGGAACTTGGCCTCACAAAACATTTGTGGCCAGGATGTGACTCTTCTTGTGTTTCTCCTACCTGGGACCCCGTGGATTCCATGGTATGACCCCATAGCTAGGCTGGTCTCGTTGTATTGCCTAGGGCCAAACTGTTCCCAAGCTGAGCAGGAAAGGCTGAGCTGCTAGTCTGGCATACCTTCCATGAACAATCATCCTTTGATACTCTGCTGGCTCAGAACATCTGGAATACATCATGCTCCTGCTTCTTTCTCTGGGTGGGTTGGAGGTCTCCAGTGTATCCCCTGTGGAGAACCTACAGGGAATTACTAGTGCTTTATGGGCTCTTTCAGAAGGTAATCCTCGTGCATTAAGTAAGTTTGAAAACTGTAGCAATTGTCAAAAGCTAAATAGAAACCTCTTTAAAACACTTTGCTATAGGAGTAATTGCTGTGAGGAACAGTGAAGGAGATGCTTTAAAACAGAACTGGGCATAAATTTGTAATACAAAGTGAGCTCTTAAGCTTGGAAGACAATTTGGTAAAAGCATACTTGCTATGAGCTGTTGCAGAGAAGGAGGGAGGGAATGAAAAACGTCCAAAGGTATCTGTTAAACTCTGCACCTACAGGCTCAGCATATTGGGACTAGGCATACTAGGCATGTATTTCTAGTCTAAGGGAGAAAAAGTCACAAGTCCTCATTTATCCATGCTCATTTTGCAATTTATGAAGTAAGAATAATACTCCGTATCTGTTACTTTGTAAACAGAAAAAAAATCAAGCTCGGTCCCTTATTGCATAAAAGTGCTTCAATGTCAAGTAAAAGGATTTGAAATACTGGAGCATGAGAAATACTTTTTTTTAAACACCATTTTCAGTCCCCTTAACAACAAATAAATGCAAATCTTTTTTTCCTTCAGGGTTTCCCAGGCTCTCCAGGTATGAAAGGCATTCCTGGCCCAAAGGTAAAGCATCTTGAGTATTGTCTTTCTTATCTAAAGCCTAAATAAAGTGCTAAAGTATCTAAAGTTCTAAAGTTTTCAATGAAATTGTACTAACCTTCTCTTGTATTAAGAGACAAACCTTAGGCTGAAGGAATTAAATATACTTTTTAATCAACTTTGGTCCGTGCATTTTCATGATTCTTGTGCTACATGGCATGATTTTCATTATTCTAGGCATTAAATACTACCTAAAAAAGGACAATTCCTTTTCTGGAAATCATTGCTAGAGGAAGCTTTTGACATGCCTACCTTACTGCATCTTGAATAATCCTGTAATAAGAATAGTATTTATAGCCACCCTAAGCTGATGCAGTCACAGAGGTTATCACTTCTATTTAGGTAGCAAAAAATTGCAGCATCAATTCCAATTTAGTTTAAAAAATTGTTGTTAGATTGAGACTGTGGAATGTTTCAGACAATGGTGTTTGAGTTTAGCTGTAAGTAATTGAAAAAGAAAACTAGACGGACATGATTTTTGTCTGAAATTATGTGGAGTGATATTGCCTTCTGTGATTTGATAGCAGCAATCAAATCTATTTGGGATTTGTCAGCACATAAACAGCAAAGGAACTGAAATCTGACTTAAAAAAATTAGATAGAAAGGTTGGGTCAAAGTTAAAAGAAAACCAAAAATAAGGCAGAATTAAAAAAATTATCGCAGGCTGATTTTGTTTAAACCTCATTGCTTTCCTTATTTTAATTTTTTTATTTTTAAATGGAAGAGTAAGCCATTGGTTCAGCTAATATTTTCATCTTCTGCCCAACAGGGTGATAGAGGTCCTCCTGGGGTGCCAGGGTTAATGGGAAATCCTGGTAAACAGGTACAGCTATTAATCTTATACAAAAGATGAAGAAAAACGAGTGAAAAAAAATCACTTTTCAAATTTGTTGCATTTCAAATTTGTTCCCCAAAACAGGGTCAACAGGGCCCAGAGGGAGAAGCAGGTCCAACAGGACCCCAGGGACCACCAGTAAGTATGTAATAAATTTCTAATTGAGTGTATGTAAAATTGCAGTGTCTCAAGATAGGGTTGCTGAAGGTAGCCACAAGGTAAAATTATTAGTTATCATAAGTTCTAGTTTTTGAGGTAAATACCGGTGCTTTACCTTCTGTACCAAGAGGATGTGCATCCTCACATATAGAAGTATGGTCCTATATATGTCCAGTAATGTCCTATGATTGTTTTTGGCTTTGGTGAAAAGTTAAATTTTTAACCTTTGTTTATATTCCTCTTGTCTTTGTGTTTAAATGTGCTGAGTAAAAGCCAAAACGGAGGGAATAGGTGTGGTTTGTGACAAAAAGCTGGAACCACACTCCTGTTCCTCCACTGCAATAGTCTGGTTGGCATTACTAACATAGATATAGTGGTGTGAAGAGTAGCATTTATCTTTCATTGAAAACACTGGTCTTGTAATTTCTTTCCCTGGAGCTTTTCCTTAACACTAGCAAGATTTGGAAGTTTGGAAAAATTGTTTCTGGGCAGATAGCTTGCTGCAGGAAATAAATCTGCTAAGAAAAGTGAACTGATGGTATTTTTTGAAGCTCAGTTTTGAAGACAAAGGACAACTGGATACTGGAGAGTGTTGGGTACTGCTTTCTAATTCTCTCTAGAGGGGACCTGACGTGGTTTGAAGCTGCATAAGGTTGATCTAATTTCCCTTTGCTGTTAATCCTTCTGGGTGGAGAGGGATGAGATGATCAGTGATTTGAAGAAATTTCTTTGTACAAATATTCACTCTGATGATATTAACCAGGCTCTGTAAGCAATTGCTTTTCCAGGCTTCCCTCTTGCCACTGATACCCTGGGGATGATTTCCTGGGATTTTCTGAGCTTCTTCTATAATACTATGATTCAAGTTTTGCTCATGTAGTTGCAGGGTTATTCTCATGCAAGGTTTAGTGAGGTATGGTCTGTGATATATTTGTAAGGGTCAGGAATATCTTCTCTGAATTAGCTCCTAAACATACACCAGCAGTCAGCTAAGTAACAGATTCTGTTTTCTTCTGTTTTTTTTCTGTGGTTTATGCTATCAGGTGCTAGATGTATTAATTCATGAGATCATGCTTATTTTGGACAGTCTTAGCATTGCTGTTGTGTCCACAGCTGCCTAAGGATGATACAAAAAGGGGATTATAAGAGCATTTACTAGGATGGAATACAGATATCTTCAGCCTCCCAAATACCCAGCTTGAAAGCAAGTTTTTGGTTTTGTCTTTATTTTTGTTCTTTGTGTTTAAAAGTGTTGGGTACACTCGAAAAAGTTTTCATCCCTGTTCTTAGGCTGATAAGGTACACTTGTGACAGGAACAAGAATTATAATTGAATCAGACCAAAGTAATTGCCCACTCTGATAATGCACTGTAATCTGCTGAACTATTCTTTTAATCCTTTCAATGTGAACATGAATTTACAAAATCAGCAGTCCGTAGAACAAGGGTTGACACACAAGGTTAATTATTAGTAACCCTGTAGATGGACAGAAATACTTAAAGCAGATTAAGTATAGTGATTTTTCCTTTTATCACTCTAGAGACCAGCAAGACATCTGGATTCCTTGCCTTTATTTTCTGTTTACAAAGTGCACTCATTTTGGAAAACATATGAACATTAGAACCTACACATAGAAAGAAAACATTTGGTCAGTACAACATGGAGAAAGGAAGTAAATTATTGATTATGAAGTAAGTTTGTACATTCAACAGTAAGCTACTTCTCATCTGTAGTTCCCTTAAAGCTATAAAGAGCCTTGGATTATAACTGTGTTGGCTCCCATCAGCTTGAGACTACAGGCAGCATGTGACTGGAATAACTTTCTATTTTTTTTTTTTTTGAGGAACACTTTACATCTATACAGAAAAGGGGGATGATGAGGGGTTTTTTTGTTTAGGAAGGACACAGTGTTGAACTATTGAACTTCAGAGAGCTTTGGTCTAAGCTGAGTCAATATTTATTTTCAGAGCAGAATAAAGAATGTTTTCTCTTTCTTCTGCAGCATGTACATGCAGCAGATACATTTGAACTTCAGCTTTTAGGATTCTGCCCTTCCATTTCTAGGGAAACACATAATCTGCCGGTAAAAAAGTCTACATGGCATGATTTTCAAACTTCTAAAACTAGACAATTTGACAATAAGTTGAGAAAAGCAATTATAATTCAGTTATAATTGTTCTAAAGAGAATTTTTTTCCCTTTCCTAATTTGAAATTTCCTCACGGCTTTATCACTCACTTGTTTTAGACCAAAGTTGCATAACCAAGTACTTTCAAAGCCTGAAGAATTTATGGTTACTATTCAGATATTTTTCTTGGCCTATTTCTTCTTATTTTGAATTATTCACTTTATAACTCACTTCAGTTCTTTTCTTTCTCTTTTACCCCTTTGTTTCGTTTTATTCTTGCTATAGAAGACTCAGAAGTCAGGAGGGGTTGGGCTTATTCCTTGGAGAAAGAAAACATCTTGATATTTTGCAGGATATGGGGAATTTCAGTCCCCTAATATGTTGCACAGCAACAGCCACATGAAATCCTCTTCACTCTCCTATTTCACTTACCTCTGTTCTTTGCTTTGCAACTGGGTGAGACAGTGTGGCTGGTAGCTCCAGGAGGACCAGAACTCCAGAGGAAAGGACATGGGGTGAAGGTCTGAGAGGGGATAACAGGGCTGACTCTGCTAATATGGCCAGCAGGCTGGTGTTTGCATTAGGGAAAATCTACATGCCTACGTTTGGCATATTTAAAAATCACAGGGCTCTTCAGCTTTATCTACTTGCAAAAGACATTTTTTGAGAGAAATTTTTTCACTTCAACTATTGTGTAGTTTTTGAAAAGTTACACAAGGTTGCATTATCATCAGTGGCTCTGTGGGACAAATAATACTTTTGTACTCTTTGCCAAATAACTTGTAGAGTCCTCTGTTGTGGTTTCGGTCCTAGAGAGAGGGAAAAAGAGCAACAACACGCATGGACCTTTTTAGGGAAAAAAGGCCAACTTTATTGAGCAGAGAGCTTGTATTTAAAGCATGTTACGAGAGACTAGAACAGGACAGTAGCTCATTGGCTAATTGGGATAATCATCCAGGAGACCAGGCCTCAGGATGTATCCCATGGGAAAAACAACAGGTGTTAATCTTTATTATGACTAGCACTCTGTTTTTCACGAGATTCTAGGTTGTTTTTGACCGTTTATCACCTTGGGAAATTTCCTTTCTGTCTGCAGCTAACATCAGCTTACCAGCCTGTGAAGCAAGAAGGATTCAGGCCTGAGAGGAAAGATTCTCGAGCTGTAATTTTGCAGTTCCCTAGGTGTCTCTGTCCACACTCTGTCATAAACCATGTTATTTCAGTGAATTTTATTGTTAAACAGCTGTTGGAATGTAGTTGGAAAGATACTGTTACTAAACAGCAGATTCGAATTTTGGCCATTTGTGAGTCTGTAAATATTTACAGTTTCGCAGGGAAGATACTAAATATTTGAAAACAATATTACTAGCTATAGTTAAAAACTCATGGCAAACTCATGTGTTAGGAGACTCATTTTCTTCACCTCTGACAAATATCCCTAGGAGAAACTTGCTTTCAAAAGTATCATTTTAGACTATTACTGCTTTTCCTTAAAAAAATTTCAACTGGCATCTGAGTGGATAGGAGGGAAAAAAACCCGTTTGCTATTCATGTATTCAGTAAACTGGAAAAACAACTGGAGCAATGTGGAACTTTTGCCTCTTATTTCTAAATGAAACATATTTTCCACCCTGCTCTAATTGTTTTGTTGGTTAACCTTATGTTTGCTTCACATTTTTCTAACCAATCCAAGTAATTACCAAACTCATTTGTGATTTAAACCTTTCTAAGTCAGTCATCATGGCAGGTGGGCCAAAGGAAGGAATTCTCAAATGTGGGAGTGTCATTCCTAATCAGTGGAATTTAGTTATGCTCCCTAAGCTGCTTAACCACTTTCGTTTCATATTTGCTGAGATTTAGTAATCTAATTTAATTTCTGCAGAAAATACTGACCCCTGCATGCCTTGCTTTTCTTCAACTATTTAACCTACAAATTGCTAACATTTTGAGAGCCTGTATTGCACCCTGTGGTTTTGCAGAGAGCTTGTAATATTGAAGTAATAATTTAAAGTTCAATATGTGTCTAGTAATTGAGCAAACTTGATGTATATGCAGGCCAGCATTTGGATATGTTGCTTTGTAATTAGGAAATAATACATTTTCCCCCCACATTAGCAACACAGACTAAATATCCATACCATTTTATTTCATACCATAGCCCCTCTCAGAGAATTAGCCCTGGTCATTTGGGCTGACTTCCTCTCTGGAAGTTACTTTGTCTCACTATAAAGAGGAAACCTGGAGAGTGCCTTGGATTTAGTACTCAAATGTCACACGACCTAAAGTTAGAGGAGAATGCTGTTTTCGGCATCTTAAGTTACTTTCAGCTAAATAATTTTCTGGTCTTTAAAGGTATTTCTGTCCTGCCTATGCTGAAATGCAACTTTAGTTACCCTAAGTAATTTAGTTATAGTAACTGAAATGTAGCCTTTCTATCATATTCCTTTTACATGACTGCAGCTAAAATAATGTGTCACTTTCTGTAGTTCATAATGGTGGGATGAAATGTCCTTGTCTCAGTTTATATGCTATGTTTAGGCATTAGTGGACGTGTTTTTCATATATAATTTCAGACATGTTCCACAAGTGGTGTCACAGCTTACATTCAAGGTAGAGCTGAAGGGGTTAGTTAGCGTTAGAGTGTTTATAGCAGAGTCCGAAGGACAAAGTGCATTTCCATCTTGGCAGGAACTTTTTGTCCAGTAAACCTGAGCCTCTAGATGAATGTGACAAAACCTTCTGATCCTGCCCAATTCCGCACCCTGGTTTGTACAGGGTAGCACTTTTTCTGTCATGCTTGCAGACTACATATCCCAGTCAAACTTTATTATCTCCAAGCCTCTTCTCTTCTCCTAGTGTCCACCCTTGTTTTCCTAAATGACATGGCCAGATTCTTCTCTGATGCCTCTTTGTGTACCCCTCCACCTCCAACAGCAACTCTCTCTGACTTTTGGGCATGGTAGACCTCTGGATGTCAGCAGATATCACAATGTTGGCTTCTCCTGAGCAGTGTAGGCAATTACCGGGGTAAAAAATGGATTTGTTATGGAACTAGTGTACCAAAGCTGTCCTGGGCTTCAGCTAACACTGTAGACACAGTCAGAATGAAAGGTCTCTGCCCTCTAGACTTGGCCACAGTATCACTTATGAAGAAATGAGAATGACATCTAGTGGGTTGTTGCTTCTGCCCAAAGCATGGCATAGTTAAGAGGGGGGAATATTTCATGCTACATCTACCTCTTACCATTATCCTGCGCAGTACAATTTAATCATTACGCTGGCAAAATTGCCAAGTTACATTTAAAATCTCAGAGAAAGTTACTTGTATATTTACTCTTCTATCAAATATTAGTTTACATACTTGGATGCTTTTCAATACTGTATTGAGGGTCAAAGAGTCCTATTGATGCTTCTGTAGGTAAATCCTTGAACTTAAATGAGTAATTCCTCTGAGATTTTGCATAAAAAAATTTGGTAAGTTTAAGTGTCATAAGTATATAGTTGACAAATGGGTTACCTTTTGTAAAAAACTTTGAATATGAAGGTTTAAAAAATCCAAAATGTACTTTGTTTATTCTTCTTTGTTCCACACAGATTTAATTCTTTATGGAAGTCCCATGACATATATCTAATAATAGATAACAAATTACTTATAATTAATAACAATTTTTTTAGGTAGTAAAGGGTTATTACAGTATATGATGTTGCTTACCTCTCAAGTGATTCTAATTAGTGTTTCAATTATCTGGGCAACTAACTGAGATGCAAATTACCTGGGATGTAGTCTCATTTTTATTATTGTTCCACTCAGTTGATGAACAGGAAATCAATGAGCCTGTGAAACTCTCTTAGCATGTGAATGCATTCTGTAACATTCTGTTTGTTTGTTTGTGAGAATTCTACAAAAGGATCAAGCCTTCAAAATTTCAGTGAGGGTGAAAACCATCCCACGCAACCTAAAGGAAGGTCAGCTGTAAATCCTGTAAGGTCTTCTTATGTATGTACCATTAAAAGGCTGAATATAACAGATTGGTGAGAAGGACATGAAATCTTTAAGCGTATTGAGTGGTTCAGCCACTGTGCCTTGGAACAAAGGAAAGGCAGATTTTGTGGTAGCCACATTCTAGCACAGGAGCTGTGGGAGGGCTGCATCCTGGTGATGTTCAGACTTGCAGTGTGGTGCTACCATTTCACACTTACCATTTTGCATGTGCCTTTTCCTAGAGGCATGGAATATTTACCAGCAAGGTGGTCTGTCTCAGCTCACTCCGAACTAGAGTGGCTACTTTCCCTCCTTCAGTGTTTCACCTCTGGGAAAAGGATGGGTTCTGAAGTGTGTCAAAAGTGCATAAAACCCTACAGATTCTGGCAGTCTTTTTGTTACAACCAGTGCAGCATGCCTGCTGGTTTGTGGGTGGCCTGAAGCTATGCACTTCTATACAGAGGGCTGCTGTATAAGAAAGGAAGGCTGAGGACGTGGCCAAACTGCCTCCTGCTTTAATTTTACTGCCCATAGTGACTTACAGCACAGAGGAACATTTCATCTGGCCAAGAACAGATGTCAACACCTGAACCAGGTATTACAGAAACACTCCTATAGGCTGTGGGGAAAATGTAGGTGCTTCTAGGTCGTGACTTATGTTGCATTTTAAATGTTTGCATGAGGACATTTCAAGATGCCTTTTTTTTTTTTTCTCCAGAACTATGAGTAAGCAGCTTACTGTATAACCTATCCTAGGGCCATTTCAGTCTGGTATAACTTGGAGGAAGCATTACAGTCTTTCTAGTTGTGCCAGGAATGGGATTCCTCATTCTTTGGATTCCAGTTCCTCTCTTACTTGCTAAAACACCACTGCAGATCTTGCAGTGGTGGCCCATACTTTGAAATTATCTGTCCTTGAAGACATAACGTCAGTATTTACAGGAAATACTATACATGTGTATTCTGGTCTTCTGTAAATTGACCTCTTTCTTTGCCTCCTTAGAAAAGCATTGTGTTTGACAAAGTGCCTGTGGTGTGCATTTGACAATATATTTTTTCTGCATTTGAAATAAAGTGGAAGTTTTTTCTTAAATTTTGTGTGACTATCAGAACTTTTGATGTGCTTAAGAGGTTTATAATGAGATTTTAACTCTCTGAAGATTATACTGCTTTTGTTTCATCTCTGTATAGCAATGGTGTTATGAAAATGATATGAGAAGACAAGTTTCTAATGTTGATCATAATTTTAGTCTTCATCTTTCCTGCATCAGAAATGTAACAGTATTCCAGGTCAGAGATGTAGTTCAGAATTTTGTGATTAAATAACATTTTAATGCATTTTCTGGGTTGTAAGATGAAGGTGAGTTAGGGGACATTTTTCCTTCCTTTCTTTTTTTTTTTCCCCAACATAGAAAAGCTTCTAGAAATTATGCAAAGTGCTTTAAATTAATAGGTATTTTAACACCATAGGATGTTTTGAAGGAAATTAATTGAAAAGTCTGTTTATGTTTGCTTGTATGATCTCTGCAGGATACCTAATTATTTCTTGAATTGTAGAGTTAGCTTTCCTCAGCTTATGTGAGAAGTTGTCATTGCATTTATGACCTAGTGTAAAAGTCCATGTCTGCCATCTCCTTTTATTTAGTATGCCACAACATTTCAATATTGTTCTTGTTATTAAAAAAATCCTGTATTTAAAATTATCCATTGCATGCAGCACTAGAATGCTAAGATCTGCTTTTGTCTGGAATTTTCTGTTACTGTATAATAGTTTATCAACTTCTTGATATTTTATGTTCTTAAATGTTATATCTTTCTTTTATTGCAAATACCACTTGCATAGTCATACAGTGAATTAAAGCTATAAAACTTACTGAGCTGTTCTGAAAAGTTTGATCATAAGAGAAAAAATCTTATGAGAAAGATACTTTAGTTCAACAATTGTTTAAAATCTTTGCAAGTTTGGCTCAATGTGAGATTTACCCAGAGTATGTATTCAAATGGCTGCTTTAATAGAGTTGTAACACTAATGTGAATATCTGAATGGATAAATATGTCTGAAGTGAAGATACAAAGATGCAATAAAGCACATATTTATGCTTATCACTATTAAAAATGGTGATTTTTAAAAGTTCTGCATTCACTTTTCACATTTGTGCATTGGAGATCAGATGCTTTAAATGTGTGGTCATATAGGAGCTCAGTTGATGAAACTAAGCAAAAGCCTGAAGTTAAGTGTGACTGGCAGAGTTGGCATAGTGAAGTGAATGTGTTTGTAACAGGTAACTCTCAGGTGTGATCCCATGAAGGGAACTTCATTTTGCTTAATCACTCAGCAAAATTATTTACTTGAATCATTTAATGCCAAATAAAGGTTATATGCCATTGTTAACTAAAAACGTTTATTCAGAAAGTTTCACTGGTTTAAATGCATATGGTATTTTTTGCACTAAGAAAAAGAAGTTTCAATTAAACTCAATGGCTAAGTAGTGTAAATCACTTAACATTAAGGGAAAAAAAATAATACTTTATTCCCAGATAACAGGAATTCCAGGAAATAATGTTGTCCCTCTATTTCTGCTTCCAGGGTAGCAGAGGGGAGACAGGTCCTGCAGGTCCTCCTGGTTTACCAGGGAAGTTGGTAAGCAGCTTATTTCCATATTCAGTGCTCCTGTTTACTTTCAAGGAGTTATAGTATCATCTGGAACTACACTCACCCATTTATCCATGCAGGGAACTGAAAATAACATTGAAATGAGTGGTGGTTCAGTTTCTTTTTTAGTCCTCTGTGACTGTGCTAATTTTAGAAAATGCTGTTTTAAATTACATGGAGATATGTATGACTTTTTCGTCTGCTTGATAAACCCATAAATCCTATGACATTCAAAGCTGAGTTGCACACTCCTATGTGGCTCCTGGGAACAGGAGCAGTGAGAGACTGGCTTTCTGCTAACAGCTATGTGAAACTGATGAATGGAGCACATTATGCCACCTTTTACCAGAGCTCCAGCAGTATTTACACAGAATCAGTCAGAAGCATAGCTGGGGAGGTCTTGGCTGAAAGAGCTTACTGTTACAGAGGAATGTGAAAATCGCAGAGTGCAAGATCTTGGGAAGTATTTTTAAGAGAACCAGTCTGTCGTTGAGGGACTGGAGGGTAGAAAACCCTGTAAGTAATTTCTGTTGTGATTGTCAGCAATAACTTCATAATAAGATTCTGTTTAAAGTTCTGTACTTTGGATTAGCCCAATTTGCATCAGATAATCCTCTTTCATCAAGCTAGGTCTGTTCTGGGAGTAAGGTTCTGCCCCATCTGCTTCAGGGTATGATCCTTAGTTGTTCATTCTAAATGAGATTGGCAAGTTTACATTCTTGACTTACTTTCACAGGGTCCCCAGGGTAATATTGGACTTCCTGGACTGCCTGGTCCTCCAGGCCTTCCTGGTGGTAAAGGTGACCGGGTAAGAAATACACTGGTACATGCAGTTTGATGTCCCGAGTAAACACCATGAGTTGAGCACTGTTTTCAGTTTTTCCAATAATTAATGCATGTTTTCTTGTTTTGTATGTAGATATTTTAATTGCCTGAAAGTGATGCACTCTGTGTCCGTTAACTACTTGTAGCTCATAAACGTGTACAGGAAAAGTCTTGACAGTGTCACTTAAGGGACTGAAATAAGATTACCAGTGTAAATATTCTTTTGGTTTTTTAAATTTGAATCATTTGAAGACCTAAATCATTGACACAGCCAGATAAGAAACAGTCAGTCAGGGTCTGCGGTCGCAATAGAGCTTTGCAATTTCAACCCTCACCTACAGTAGTAGATGCCTGTTACAGATGTCTTAGGACCTGCTATGGAAATGCTCATGCTAATGCAGCTATTGATACAATGCAGCTACTGAAACACTGGTGCATACTTGCAGAATTACAGGATATAAGTACTTCTTGTAGTATTTTGCTGAGAGGGAAGGATTGGGCCCTAGGAACCTCACGTAACTGCAGAATATATCTTTCTTTGCTCAGTATATGTTAGTGAAGACAGTACATAAAGCCAGAGATGTTTCTTATCTTCTCTTGGCTATAGGAAACTGCAAATAATGGAATTCACTTGCCAAACTTCTGACATACTTGATAAAACAATATTAAGTTCTCTACTGTGTCGTCCTTACTTGAGGCATGTGTGCATCAGTATTAAATGAATTACACTTGTGAAGTGCCTCTTACATCCTCCTGACAACAAGAGGACTGTTGGACTGTTAGTCAGACATGGGTATAACTGCCATAGAATGTCTTAGCTGAGCAGAGGAATCCTGCCCTTGGTATGCTCCCAGTGTACATCATAGGGTTTATGGATAGGGTTTGCTGTTGTTTTTGGCAACATAAGCCTTTTTTAAAAAAAGCTATTCAGGTACTTAAAAGCAATCTTCTAAGTCTTTGATGTTGTTGAGGTATTTTTTTCATGTTTGTTTGGTTTTCTTTTAATGCTGAGATCAGGACATATGTTTCTAGCCAAATGTAAGTATTGACATAAAGCAGTCTCTTTTTATTAGATGGGTTATTATTTTTTCGACTTCTCCAGAGGGTGATTGAAGGTACTGAGGAAGCAGAGGTAGAAGGAAAATACCTAACATTTGTTGCAGTGCTGACACCCTTCCTTCAAAAGTTGCTTGATTTTCCTCATTTGCTATACAAATGGTTTGGATCTCTAGGGTAAAAAGTAGAATGTAGATTCTGTAAACAGACCTAGAGAGACTCAGGCTACAGCCAGGAGGTTTCTGAGTTATCTAACTGGGAGATGACAGTAACTTATGCCTAGACAGTTTTTAAAAACCTGAGGTCAGTTTAGTGCTCTGTGCAAATACCTTAAAGTCCGAAGTGCTATGCTAGGAATTACTTAATCCTGTGACTGCTTTTTAGCTCTTCACTTGTATCCTTGATTCATATTTTATTTTCCAGTTGCATAGAGGTTGGAGTGAATTTTCTAGGGCAGGCTTAGCATGGCTGCAGCTTTGCCAGCAGCACTGACCTGCAGTATCCCTTCCAAGTCACAAGCCTGGAGAGCATTGTGCCACTCTATTGTTCCTCTTCCCTTTAGCTTTTGCAACTGCATCAGTCTTACACAAACAATGTTCTCAGGTTGGAAATACGTGTCTCTGTAGCCTGTTAACCACAGTCTTTGGGTCAACCCCTTCTAGGAGTGAGTTCTAGGCTGAAGTAACCTTTCCTCCCATTCTGATTTCAAAACTTCATGGTTTTGTACACAGGGATCCTATAAAGTTCTGTTGTTTTGCTGTATCTGCATGGTAAGAGTTGATGTAAATAGCAGCCAGAAGCCAATAGAATTCATGAATTTGATATATCAGTAGTCATTCTTGATTCCAAAGCTGTTAAATATTGTGTACTATCTGTCGGCATCTTGTCTACGTGCAGGTGATGACCGCTTAAAGAATAAATCACCGCCAAAGACATCACCAGAATTATTTTTACTGAAGTAATATGTAAAAGTGAGAGCTGACAAAATTCGATGGATATAATGATTGCATGTTACAAGTGTAGTATCATGTGCTAACTGCAGGGTTGATGTTCCTGTTTCCAAGCCCACATGGACCAACCCTCACCATGTCACCCTGTGCCTGGGTGGGCTTTCAGGCTGGAAAAGGAGGTCACAGCCTAGGTCTTTGTCTCCTTTGGAGCCTGAACCAGACTGCCATTCATTTGGGCAAGGAGCTGTGTGCATCAGGCACACACCTGGTGTAGTCTAGCAGAGAGAGCAGGACAAAGCAATATAAGAGCAATGGCTTCAGTGAATCTTATGGGATGGTTGTGCCCACAAAACATGGATAATGGCCAAAACCTAGCATTCACCACTTGGGCTGCTTCTGATTCACATATTTTGGATTGGTTTCATACACTTGGGTTCTGTCTATTTTAGTCAGTTAAACAGCAGCAAGCTAAGTGCCAGACCTTGGCACTGCAACGTGATCCTTTGTCCTGCTAAGTAGTTAAACTAGCCCTTGGTACAGTTTTGGATCATGCTGACAGGCAGTTTTGCAAATAGTTCTTGAGTATGACTTGAGAGGGATTTTTGCAAAATAGATAGGCACTATCTGTTATCTAAAGTAAGTATTTTCATAATTTGACATCTTGCCTTATTACTTCCACTGTAATTTTTAGAGTCAATGTAGAATAGATTCCAATAGTTTCAGCTGTGATTTTTATATTTGCTTATACAAACATTGCAGGACAAGACTCACAAAAGCCATAGATTTTTCTATGTCAGGCTTATCTATTGGCAGTTTTATTGCACTAAAGAAGAGTAAGGGAAGAAAAAGAACCCCCATAACAATGTCAGGTTGGAAACCAACATCTTTTTTGTGTAATTGGGAAACCTTAACAAGGCACAATGTTGAGAACACTTCAGACAGAATAGTTTCAGTGTTATTTGACAAAGTCGGAATGTTAAATATTTCTGTCATTTATACTGCTTAGCTTTGTGGATAATTTATACTAGCTCTTCATCTTCAAGAACATGAGAACATGTCAGAATTCATTAAATTCGTAAAAGCTACACCCGTCTGTGTGCCTATATCTTACGTGAATTAAATGGATCTCTGAAATGGGAGAGAAACTGCTGCATCTTTGTCCATCTTACAAAAACAGGATTATCATGCACAGTTATAGTTTGTTTGGAATGCATATCTTTGAAAATGCACAGACTGCAAAGAATATTAAAATTATGGTGTGACTGGTTTTCCAACAGAATACAAATTCAAAAATATTTTCCTAAATTATATACTGTTCTAAAAACTTAACAATTTTGCTCTAGAAAAAAATTACATATGTTTGAAATTAATTGGGTCATTAATTTATTTCTCTTTGTTTCCTGCCTGTCCACATGGGTTTGTTTCTTAGAGGATTCTAAGATGAATCATAATCTAATTTCTTTTTATAAAGGAATATTAACTTTAAAACACAAGCCCTCCAGCTTTGACTTCAACAATCAAAATTCTAGACACAGGTTTGCTAAAAGACATTGAGGATTCAACAGCACGCAGGACAAGATTGTGACTGTACTTGTGGATGTCTCTGCTTTTCCCACATTAGCAGGGCTAGTATAGCCTACAGCAATATGGAATATATAATAGTGCTAGGAAAAGTGATACACTTACTGGATTTATTTACTTGTAGTTTCTAAGTGATTCTCAGAGCAGACCTGTAGCAGCTGCAAGAGCATTTGTCATGTAAAGGGGAGATGTACTGTTGGACAGTCAGAATCTGTACTGTACAGTGTGATGGTGGATTATATGTTCCATACTAGTACTTGCCTTCACTCTGTCACATAAATTACATAGTAAGATTTAAGTGCTTTCATTGTCATTATTAAAAATTTGCAGCTTTGAAGGTCTCTTGCATGACTGTGAAATTTAGGATCAATAACATTTAGTGTGCTTTAAAATTCTGAAGACTTCTTTTCTTTTAATTTTTAATCTCCAACCTTTTAGGGTTCGGTGGGTGAACCAGGACCTAAGGGTGAACAAGTAAGTCATGTTAGAGATCATGGGACTTTAAAATCACAGTACCAAATGCCACATAACGTTGACTAAATCTGAAGGCTGACAGTATGTCTTTCTTTGATACAGGGTGCACCTGGAGCAGAAGGAGATGGAGGAGAAAAGGGTGACTTAGTAAGGCGCTTTTTCCCCCCTTTACCTGATATAATATGACGTTGCTGCTGTAAATTAAAGATATGAAGTATTGTTGGAGTGCTTCAAGCATTACGTTTTCATCATTGAAAGGCACATTTCAGTTTTATACCAATTTCAGTTTTATACCAACTAGCCCTTGCAGAGCACAGCAGTTCTAGTTGCCTAAATACTCTATTTCTGCTGTTTGGAAAGCACTGAAATATACACATTCTGTTATGCCTGTACTATATTGTACAGACTGCCTTGAAGAAAAAGAATGTGTCTGCTTTTATGTAGATATACATAGAAGAGTGTTTATATATAAAAATATATATACACATGCATACAAAGGCACATCAATTCTTGGTGTTTGAGGCAGTGGAGATGAGAAAGTAGTTTAATTCAGGTGAAACAGGAGGAGAGTTAATAAATATCCTTCATGACTCACACTTAAAGGAAATATTTTTAATTTACTTTCTCTTTGGAAATATGATTTGCAATGATTTGTTATAGAGAGGAAAAATGGACTGGGAAGAGGCTGTGGCACTGTGATAGTGCATATCTATATCTATCTATATAATCTATCTATCTATATCTATATCTATCAGAATGCTGCAGGAGTATGGCATGTTGTAAATTGACATGGGTAATGCCTGGGTCATGCGCCCTTGGGTAAAGAGGGTTTGTTTCCCTGCCAAAAGAGAAACCCGCTGGACCAGTGGATCCCATGGGGTCTCATCCAGCACAGCCAGAACTGATCTTTCTAAAGGAAGTAAACTGCTCCCTATTCAGATAATGGTAGCCAGGTTGTATGCTGGAAATCAGTGTTTTTTCCCACAGGCTGCAATTTTGAAAGCCTTAGTGAGCTATGTCCAGTAACTGAGCATTACAATCACTCTGCAAATTCCCAGGAAGCAATATTATGGGTTAAGTGTGCTGCCAGCTAGTCCAGTTTTAAATGGATAAGTTATTTCTATTTCAATTATGACATATTCATTAACAGACAGGACTTTGACTGGAAAGTTTTTTCACCAATGGCATTTAGGAACTGGGAAAGTACAATTTACAGAAATTGCTCAAAGTTTCTTTGGTGTTTTCATGCTAATCTATTTCACAGGTCATTACAAGATTTTGCAAGTTTTTTGGTTTTTTATTTTCCAGTTGAGAGGAAAACCTAAAAATTCCTAAATAGTGATTGCTATTCTCAGTCAGGTGATCAAGGGATTTTGGTATTGTTGAAGCCAGGAGAAAGACTGCTGGAAAGAGAAACTTGTGGGGGTTTGGCTTCTTCACAGAACTTGAGGTAGTTTTTGTTGCAATTTTTCAGCACTAACACAGCACCGATATCCAGTTTTGTCGCTTTGTAGAAACTAGAAAATCCTGGTCAAAAACATGCTTTTTCTAAAGGTTTCCAAGAAATCATATATCTAAGATTGTCTTGTGGTGTAGCTGCATTTGAGAGGTTAGAGCCATGTGTCTAATTCCAAGAGAAGCAATACAAAACCAATTATAACAGACATGCTTTCTCATTTGCACCTTACAGAAAAGTTTTTGAGAAAGGAATTGTACAAAACCCACTCAAAATAATGGTTTTATTCTCAAAGGAGTTGTAATTATTTGTGATGCAATTTTGCATAAATCAACTAAATATATGAAATTTCATTCATACTGAAAAAACATGTCACATTTATGGCATTTGTAATGTCTGTGGTAAGGAGACTTTCTTCTAATATAGTTTGTCTTCTTTTTAGGGTGACATGGGATTACCAGGAGCAAAGGGAGCTGTAAGTATAGTGAATATCATTGTTATAGAAATACAGAGATCTAGTAAAACATATAGATGGTTTTCTGATTTAAGGAAAGAAAAATGCAAATAACAAGCTGAGCTCTTTATCGCAGTTAAATTGAATGAGTTTTAGTAGCTTTTCTTCTGTTTAAATTTTGAATACACTTAATATTAAAATGAATTAGCTTTGAAAAGGAATTGGTTTCCTGGATTCTAACTCCATAAAAGAGAAGCATCACTCAGCAGGAGTTTTCTGGCCAACAAAGTTTTTTTTAAAAGAAAATGAATGCACCCTTTGTACAGTAGGTGTTGGATAGAAAGGAGGCTCAGTGCAGTGGCTGCATGCCACTGTTAAAAAGCTGGCAGCAGGATTGTGATGTCTGTGAAATCAGAAGTATTTATGGCCCATCTTATTTTTATTTTATTTTA
>VWZS01001817.1:58823-156936 GCA_013397075.1 Rhabdornis inornatus | reverse complement strand
ACAAAACAAAACAAAAAATCCACCAGAGTATTTATAAGCTCACTTTTTAATGTAAGTTTAAAAGAATCTTACTTAGCAGTTCAGTTGGGATTATCCATAGCAAAATTTTTTTTGGCATCTGCTGCATTGGAGATGTAGCTTTAACGTATGAAAAATATTCAGAATTTGAAAACCTCATACTCGGGAAGGCTTTTTTTTTTTTTTTTTTTTTTATTCATAGTTTTGGTGTATTTGGGGTTATTCATTTACTGTTAGTGCAACAAAATCAAAATACATATGTATTTTCTAGAAATGAATTTGTATTTGTTGTGGTTTTGTCAGTCTATTTCATATTATTTCTAAAGAATAAAAGAACATTTTCACAATGTTTCTGTTCTTGATAAGTGTAAAATGAAATAATGTTTCTGAGCACTAAGGGAAACAAGTGAAAGTAACATACAGAGAATAATACAGTTATTTTTATTTTAATCTCAAAGTGATAAACCTCTATTCTGTATTTATCACATGGTTTCCATCTCCTTTTTTGTTTTAGTTCGATAGTAGCATTAGTTTCTATTCTTGTAGTCAATATAATTACAGAAAGAATACTTCTACACCTGTTTCATAAGTCAAAATCTAATTTTACAAAAGAATAAAGCAGATATTTTAATTTAATTATTAATTGTTCAATGAACTCTGGATTTGTTTTTTTTAGTTGAGATGTGTACTCAAGTCTTAGAAAACTTTGTAAATCCAATCACTGCTGCAGGTTTTAGAAAAATAGATATCATTGTTTTAATATGACCATCTTATTTTTTAGTATAATTTT
Organism: Rhabdornis inornatus; assembly: GCA_013397075.1. Lineage (NCBI taxonomy): Eukaryota > Metazoa > Chordata > Aves > Passeriformes > Rhabdornithidae > Rhabdornis > Rhabdornis inornatus. The sequence continues at coordinate 156,128 of VWZS01001817.1, read as the reverse complement.
AGTTCTCTGGTGTGAAAAGCCTGTATAGCCTCAAGTGTAAACAAGGAGCTGCCATAAATGAATAACACTCAATTATCAAATCTGCTACCTTCTATATCTATTTTCTGTTCTTAGGATGCTGATGCCAGTCACTTTTTGCTGAAAAATTCTTCCCTGAGATAAAGAAAAACCTGTCTGGATTGACCTGGGCCCTCTCATCAGCTGTGGTCACACCAGAGTAGTCAGTGCTTACCTTATTGCTAGGTCATTTGCAAGATCTGTTATGCTTTTCAGCTTTCCTTTACTGTCTTTGTCATATCTTGACTTATCCCAGAAGACAGTTGGATCTCCCAATTCATGGTAACTACTCCTGGGGAAGAAAAATTTAAAACTAAAACTAGGCAAAACCTATTTTCCTCTTTGGTATTGAAGAGTGTGTGAACAGTTGCAGTGCTCTGTCCATTTGCCTCCATGGCATTGATTCTGTTTGCAGAATAGGAAACAAACCAGTGTTTTAAAATGCGCTGGGTACATTTAGATGTTAATATTCAGTCCTGATAAAGTGCTTAAGGGTCAAGAAGAAAAATCAGAGAAAAGTTCTGCAGGAAAGAAGTAACTTTGTTACCTAAAGGAAGTCTGGCTGTGTTCTTTGTGTGTAAGATTTAGGTAAATGGCTAAACCCTTTCATTCTTTGGGTTGCCATCACAAATAATACGATTTAGGTTTGACACTTTGCTGGTAGCCCAACCTGTGCATGTTTGGCAGAAGGGATGACAGAGGAGAAGAGAGAGACGAGGAAGAGGAGGGGAGGCACAGAGAGCAGTCTCTGGCTTCTGAGCCCTTCTGCTGTTTTTCCTGATAGAACTCTTGTCCCACAGCTAGGAATGGCCACATATTCCTCTTGTTCTACTCAATGGATATAATGTTGGTCTCAAGTGACCATAAGGAGGTGTGGGCTGGATTAACTTCAGGTGACCTCTTCGCCTTAAAGGAGCCCAGGCTGACCCTCACTGATTACTTGGTATAGCTAATTGGAATTAAAGTTGATATCAGATGACTCATCTCCAGGTTAATTTGTTCTGAATAGGACTCCAAATAACTTGTTGAATGAAAACGAGGACCAGTATGACCCTGGGTAATTTACTGTATATAAAGCTGACCTCAGGCATTGACCTTAGATGACCCCAAGCACACCACCAGCTATCATATTGCCCCAAGGTGAGCTCTTTTCTCTAATTTGCCAGCATCTTGACCTCAGATGAGGTCACCATTTGAGCTTTGGGGCTCAAAAATAAAGCCAATTGGACCTTACAATGGCTCCCATAAATTATTTAAAGCCATGTTTACTTGAATTGACCTGTGCCATGACTGTGAGAGTTGACCTTAGAACGACCCTGCAGTGAGAGTTGCATCTTCAATCGAACTCAGATGGCCTCAGACAGGAGTCAAGGACTGTGATTGACCTATTGGCACCAAATGAGGGGCAGGTTGATGTCAAATGACAAAGTAAACAATTAGTTGGATCTGAGGTTTACCTTGAAGAACTTCTGGGCACCAATCTCACATGAACCCTAACAGGCTCTCTGGTTGACCTCAAATGAATACTGACTGCTTAATTGGATACCAAACAGACTTTAAATATTTGCCCCTCCTCCAAAGGAGAAGAGTGGTGACTTCAAAGGACCTCTGTGAAGGTCAAGTGTATGTCAAATCTGTCAAGGTTTCTGTATATCAGGTTGACCTCAGATGACAAACAGATGACCTCAAACAAATGACCTCAAACAGATGATCTCAAACAACACCTTTCATACACCCGTGTCTCATGATGGTGCCAGACAAGCCCTATTTGACAGGTTAACTGGACCCCTCAGATGACCCTACTGAAGTTACTTAGCCCACAAGTTGATCTCAAATTACCTTCCTGAGAAGTGGTCATAGGCCAGTTAATTGATTCTCATTTAACATCTACTGACCCCAAGCAGTTACTTGGATCTCATGTTCATCTCAAATGATATTTAGAGCCTCTCACTGTACTACAAGTTGATTTCCAATTACCTCTTAGGTGGAAATGGGGCTGATAATTTGCCTAAGTGACCTCCTCTTGGAAGTTAAAGAGCACAGTCACCTATCTCAAATACTGTTAAGGCCACAAAAAAGAAGGAATTTGTGACAGAAAGGTGCTACTTCCAGGCCTGGCAGTAGCACATCCTGGTTAACGCATCCAGACAAGTTTTCACCACCATGACAGACTGTGAAAAAAAGCAACTGCTCGTACCTGATCACATCACTGATCAAGCAAAGATCATGTTTGGGACAGGTTACAGGACAGATGCCATCTGCAACCATCAACAAAGCTCTCCAAATACGCCTCTGTGGATCCTGGAACTTGGGCTGTATAAATGTGGTACTGTTGTCTGGGTGTTAGCTCCTAGGGCGAGGTCAACAAAGCTTGAGAAGGATGTATCACTGACAGTGGATACAAAAATACAGAACTAACAAGTCACAGGACATTTGTCAGAACTCACAAGATAAGGAAGAATTAATAAAGCCAACTCAGCAACTGTGCTGAATCAACTCCAACTGGGTGAAAGGTAATTCCTGCAGGGGGATCTGCAACCACCAGCTCACAGAGCACCAACCCAATAAACCCACTGACTCAAAAGAAGAGAAAAAAGAAGAGAAAGACTGAACATGTGGACTAATTAGCATAAGAAACAAGGGAATAATTTAATCACTAGAAGATAGAGTATTTAATAAGAGATTAATACTATGTAATACGAGAACAGTGTAGCTTGCAATCAATAAGGATTAATTTCTTTGTTTGCTAAAATGTGTAAATAGTGAAAAGATTTGACAATCCTTGGCAGATCTTGTATACCCAGCATCCCTTCTTGCACAGAACATACCAACAGAAGACCAAACTGAGTCCCCTGCTCCACCACTGAGCAGCTGAGGGTGAAGATGGACCAATGGGGCACTGTTGGATCCACAGGTGGTGACTATATTCTGCTTGCACTGTCTCTCTCCTTCTCTCTCTCTCTCTTTTGCTCCTTCCCCTGTTCACTTAATATTATAAAGCCAGTGTTGTTAAAACAGCATTTGGTCTAGTTTGCACCTTAATTTTTGCAAAGTCATCTCTCACTAATTGGATTGTAACACCTCCAGAGAGAGGTAAGTAGCTCTCATGTTGGTATCAATTGGCCTCAGCTTGCAGCCTGAAATTAGCTCTAGTGATCTGAATGGATCTCAGATTCACTTCAATTGACTTCTGTGCACCACACAAGGACTTTGCTGGTTTCAAATGAGCCCATTGTTGACTGTCTGTATATCAAATTCAAGTTAGATGACCCTGAAGAAAATATGTGGGATATTTTCATGTTGAATTGATAATCAGGTGGACTTCAGACTACCCCAGTGAAATTCACTAGATTGACTAGATTTCAGATGCTAGGCAAAAAGTAGGGATTGTGACCTTACATGACTTCTTGTATAGATTATTGTCTTTGAGTTTGACCTGAGATGACCCCGGTCAGGCAGTGGGACTGGGCTGACCCTCAGTGACCTTTGTGCTACTAAGAACATTTCTCATTGGCCTCAGATGGTCCTTGTAGAGCAAATGACACCCAGGACTATTCTTGTTTTTTGACTAAAAAGTAGAATCACTGATCCTTTTTCTCACTAAAAACATCAGGTCATTTCCTGCAAAGCTGTTTCTAATCCAGCTGTCCCCCAGCCTGTACAGCTGCATGGAGTTAAGTCTATCCATCCCATGCACAAGACTTGATCTCACTTAGCAATGCTCCTGCTCTTTCTTTTCCATCCTGTCTGTGTCTGTCAAACAGCTGATGCATCGTCTGCTTACCCTGATATTTTTATCCTTTATTAACTGGCTAAGAGCACAGTTTTGCGCAGCCGTGGTTGTTGTCTATCTCTAATTTAACTTCATTTTTGACACATTTCCTAACAGCTCTAGATCCCAACTCACATACTTCTGCAGTGATGTGAGCTGAGGTGACGTGGCTGGGCTGAGACTTGTAGACCTGAGGCAAACTGGAGCTACAGCTGAATTCAAACAGCCCTTGAAGAACAAAAAACCAAGAAAGTGGTTTTCTGCAAAGTTCTACAGCATGTCAAACTGAGGACAGTAGCCTACTTTGGACCAACGAAATATGGATGACACTTAAACTAAGTGAATCTCTGCTAAATTGGAGTAGTATTCTTTCCTATATTGTATTTAAGAAGTAGAAAGAGAGTACTCCTGCTGGACATATGCACTGATTTTGGTCCTATTTAGCTCAATTTTCTTCAGAGTGGCTAGTATGGAGATTTGTTTTGGATATGTGCTGAACACAGTGTTGATAATATGGAGATGTTTTTGCTATTGCTAAGCAGGGTTTATGCAGAGCCTTTTCTGCTTCTTATATTGTCATACTGGCTGGTGAGATGGACAGGAAACTGGGATGTGACACAGCTGAGACAGGTGACCCCTATTGACCATACAGATGTTCCGTTCCATACGACATTACACTCAGTACATAAAGTGGAGGGAGAAAAAGAAAGAAGGCAGGAATGTTTGGAGCTATGACATTTGTCCTCCCAAGTCACTGTTACCTGTGATGGAGACCTGCTTTCCTGAATGTGACCTACCTGCCCATGGGAAGTAGCAAATTAATTCCTTGTTTCACTTTGCTTAAACGTGTGGCTTATGCTTTCCCTATTAAATTGTCTCTATTGCAAGCCACAAGTTTTCTAACTTCTGATTCTCTCCCTCGTTCCACTGGTGGGGGAATGAGTGAGTTGATTTTGTGGGGCTCAGTTGCTGGTTTAGACCATGACAGAATGAATCTTTTCACCAAAACCAGTAAAATAAACTCTCTCACCAGTTTCTTAGGTTAGAAAATTGACATTATTCAAAGCAGGATTATGTGGGAATCACTCCACAAAACACACACATCAGTTATCAAAACATTTGACTGTTTATACATTTTAGCAAACGAAGGAATTGGTGTTCATTGGCTTACAGGTTATGCAGTTCTCTCCAATAATTAGTGTTCCATCTTCTACTGCTTGCTGATTTCTCACTTCTCATGACCATTAGACTTCTTCAGTTTTCTTATTTTTTTCTGGGATAGGCAGAGTCTCAGTAATTGTTGGTTTCTTCTTCCTCTCTGGTTTCTGTAACATGTCTTCGTATTTTGTAACTTCAGTATTCTTGGTGTCCAGGTCTCAACAGGAGCAGGCAGCATGATTTCCTTAGTCTCTCCTGAGCTCTCCCTTGAAATTTCTTTCAGCTGTTTCACTGGGATTGCTATCTTCCCATCAGTACCTGCCAAAAGTGCTATAACTCCCATTACAAGATTGTTAGTGTTTTCTTGACCAAACTAAACCTGAACTGTCTGTCAGGGGCCATGGCAGAATGACTCATTGGCTCTCGTAAAGCAGAGAATCATCTACTGTAGAAAAGAAAACCCCTCTATTCAACATTCCAAGTGTCACCCAAATATGGAACAACACACAAATGAATGCTTTACTTTGACAAATATCAAACATTATCTCTTTCCTTTATGGAACGGTGTATCTCAAACAGAATCCTTACCCCTGGTAGGCCTGCCTATGTGACCTCCTTTTTGTCAAACCCTGTCCTGGCTGCAGAAAAAAGGGGGGGAATCTTCTAGCGCTATCTGTTCAATACCACCCAAATCATTGCTGGTGGTGTGATTTTGGCAAGACAGACGGGGCCAGAAACTGAAAGAACTGAAACTGCCATTTTTCCTGGCTCACTCTGGAGAGTGTGGGACTAGGGTCAGAATCACTTGGATGCTGGGCACCAGGAGAGAGCCCTGCTGCTCTGGGAGACCTGCAGTGGGAACGTCCTGTGCCAGCCCTGGAGAGCCCAAGACACTGCTGCTCCAAACTGCAGATAGGAGAACTCGGACTGCCCTCAGCACTGGGAGAGGGACACCACACTGGGAGAGCCACAGAGGAGCCCAAAGACCCAGCTGGAGCAAAGCAGTGGGTGGACACTGCTGAGCACAGCTGAGCACAGTAGGCTGGAGAAAACAGTGGGCAGCATGGCACAGTTAATCTGAGCTCCCAAGGGTAGTTTTGTCCCTGTTTTTTTTTTTTTTTGGTTGTATTTTTTGTTTGTTTGTTTTGTTTTTTGTTGTTGTTTTGTTTTGTTTTGTTTTGTTTTGTTTTTGTTCTTTAAATAGAGAAATGAGGAGCAAAGTTTGGTGGTGCGCATGCTTTTAAGGATAAAACACCCTCTCTCTTTTGTATACTGTTGCTGGGTTTTTTTGCTATTAGCACTGCTGCGGGCACTGCGATTTTCAGTAAATTGTTGTTCTAATTTATAATCTCTCCTAGTGTACCTCCTTCATCAGAAGGATCAGGGGAAAGGGAACAGCTTGAGTGGGGTTTAATCTTCCAGATGGGTTTTAAAACACTACAGACCCCTTAAATCTTAAAGGAGCAGCACACACAATTCCTTCCAGAGCATGAGGGTAGCCTCCACTCTCCAGGGAACCAGCTTTAATTAATTAAACAAACACCCCAGCAATAAACAGTGTAGTGCCCATACTTCAATAATTTCATGTACATCCCACATGCTTGTTTGCCACATCTCATTGCTTTACTTTTTTGTCATCTTTCCAACTCTAAAATTTTTGTAAATAAGATTTAAGGATGAAACTGGGCTCTTTCTGCATGTAAAGCATGAGTGATGAATAGAGCCCTCTGTTTCTTGCTGAAAAATATTAAAAATCTGATGTGCTCTTCATCACAGGTTGCATTTCAATGCCAAGGGAGGCAATTGCTACAGTCAGACATTTATGGTAGGACAAAGTGATTAGATGGTCTTCTGCTAGTATCTCTGTTCTGGGAAGGTAGACAAGCTAAATAGCCACCTCTATATTGAAATAATACAGAGGGTAAAACCCCACATTTTCAATCAGAAAGTTATACTGATATTAATAGCATCTGGCAAAGCTTAACCTCTTCATCTAACCTCTATTTGAGTGCTAAACCTTTTTGTTCTGTCTTTTTTAGGATCAGGCACATAACTTGCACAGCAGTTGCACTTGGTTTCTAAATATGTGATGTTGGACATGAACTATGAGAAAACTGGATTACTTTTTTTTTGCAAATCTCATATCCTTTAGCTTCTTGGCACCACATCGACGCAGCACTATTTACAAAATCAGTTATTCCAATAACATGAGTTTAGATTCTTTTTGGTCTTCTTAAGCAGACTCAATAGCATTGAAAAAAGAAGAGAAAAAAGAAAAAAGAAACAAAAAAAGCATAAAAAAAATCCTGTCACAATTGTTTTTGGTACTCTTATTAGATTAGGAAATTAGATTATAAACTGCAAATTTGGCACCTGTGTTTTGCTACATTTAAGTATAAAGCCCTTCTTCACAGACTAATCCACCTGCCATGTCCATGCATAGCAAGAAAATCTGTGGCCCAAGAACTTGTGAAAAGAGAAACTGTGGAAAGGCAAATATGAGTTTACAAAGAGATTCTGACTACCTTCTCCTCAGAAAAAGTAGATCAAGGCTACGGAAGTGACATCCAATTATATCATGAAGGGTCCACAAAGAAGAAGAAGAAGAAGAAGAAACAGCAGAAGAAGAAATGATAGACTGAGCTGGTGCCAGATTTCCAATTAAGATATTGTAAAATCAGCTACTTTTAATAAGCATATGTGTAAAAAAAAAAAAAGAAAACCAAACAAAATCCCCAAAATACTGCCTATAACCAAGTCTCAAAACCAGGACAAGCCCAAAAGTCCTTATATATGTTTAGATGTTTACTATCCAACTGAGGAAAATGCAAAAAAAAGAAAAAAAGGAAATATTAAGAAAGTGAAGTGTGTGGGAAGGAGAAAGGTGAAGATCTTCTATTTCCAGCAATATTTGGAAGCACAGCTAACTCCACCTGAACCTAAACCCTTCTTATCCTGTGAGTCTGCTGTTTCATACAGGGACATGCTAAAGTAAGTCTTATGATGTGGTTACAAAATTTCTGTAATGGCTTAAGGAATCAAGTATTCATATTTCAGATTACTGCAGCAGTCTTCAAATGGGGCTAGAGAGCTGTGGTTTTTTTTGGAGCAGCCGAGGTTCATTGCTTGGCTAGTGAGCTCTGAAATGTGATTTATAATACACAAAATAAATCCCCTTTAAAAGCAGCTGAGAAGTGTGAAAAGTATATTTTCTTTTCTTTCTCAGAACTACATCTGTTACTAGAGCATGCCTGAAGCTGAGGATTCAGACACAATAGTTAAGGCAAGTTTAGATGTCCTGTGAGGGCATGCCTGCAGTTTGATTCCAACCAGAAGTCCCAGTAGAACTGAGATTTTGACAGCCTTCTTGATTTTGGTAGTACCCTCCAGGGCCTCTGACCGTCACAGCTTAGCAACTGCCTCTCAGTAATTCTTGATGTTTGGAATTATTACACTCCTTCCCTCTCCTTGGAAGATCAGAACTTCCCTACAGACTGCAAAGTGGCTTATGGAACTGCATGAAGCCTGTTCTAAATATTGTCAGTCTCTTCAATTTTCCAAGCTCAAGCTTATGCAAAAACGTTTCATGTGCATGATGCTCTTTGAATCCATGTAATGAGGAGAGAACTCTAGATGATCACTTCTTGTTATAAATATGCACCATTTATTAGATACTGTATTCTATTTATTTTTCTATTTTGAATTTGCAGTTCCATACACTCTACTTCATTACCTAGTGTGAAGTCCAAACATGCAGACCCTAACTAGTTATTTCCAGCACTGTGCCCTCTGTTTGAATGATTAGACAAATGAAAAAATATACTTCCACCGCTTGCTGTTCTAGGCCATGCTGAATTGGAACATCCCATGAAAGAGGCTCTTTTTTGTCTATCTCAGTCCTGCCCACCTATCTGCTGAAGTCAGATAAGTAAAAGTACTATGGCACTGAGCTCCCATGCTGACTCTATGATAGCTTTTCTTTTAATTTCTCCATTATCTGAACAGCTCTGTTTACCAAACCTATTATCCTTCCCCCTTGGTTTTCAGGCTGAGAAAGCAAAAGCAACTTCTTTAATGGCTCAGAGATTGATAATTAACAATTTACATATCCCTTGTAAGGCTGGTAAGCAAAAGAACTGATTTTGGACAGTAAAAATACCGGAGAAAAGGAAGTGGAAGTCAACTTATGTGGTTAAGTTAATGTGCTTCACTAATCACAATCTATCTTTTATCGCATTGCTCAAAACCAAATCCATTCTGTTTCTTGGGAATGAGTTAGATTAAAATCAAGTGCTCTTAATGCATCTTTGACATCTGGCCTAGCAGCTGGCTATCACTAATATTGCTCTTTAGAAATGTCAGGAGCCACATTTACTGTGACCATTCTAGCCCTTCTGATTTAAGCTACTGTAGAGGGCAATGAATTACCTCAAAGGAGCTTCTCTGTAAAGTCCTAAGTCTTATGCTGGATCCCCTGCTAGCCTCACTACTTCATGAGTATGAACAATCATACAATTGAACTGATTTGACTTTGCTGCTCCTGGAGTTTCATTGCCTTTAACCTTGGGATGTAATGATGGTAATGCCACGCTAAGTGCCTTTTCTACCCGGGTTTGTCTGCTCAAGTAGGGCACCCATTCTTGTTATCTGAAAACTGCACTGATTGGCAGTAAGAGGGGAAATAGATTGAGCATGATTAATACCACTATGAATGTAACCTCTTTTCTTGCAATGATTTTGAAGGTGGTAGTCATCCAGACATATTTATTTATTAATTATAAGCTTCCTCCTAAAAAAGGCTGGGATTTCACCCCCTGCCCCCCTCCGCCCCCCGCCCAGAAAAAATAGCATCAGCCTAAAGCCCCTACTCCCACCTTTCTCCAGGCAGACTTGAATATGCATTAAATTTGGACACAATTGCTCCCCTGTAATGAAGGTGCAGTGGGAGGAGAGTTTTATTTTCCTAGCAGTGAAAGGTGGCAAAGAAATTACAGTTGGTCAATGAAACTGTCCATCCCACAACTGGGAGGACAAATTAGCCCTCAGCTTTCCAGACGCTATGTTGCCTACCTTATTTCCTAGCTGTTTTCCAGTGCTCTCTCACGTTACCTGCTTCTGACTCAATGACTTGGAAAGAATCTAGGAAATGTGATGAATACAAAGCAGAATAATAGTTTCAGAATCTTTATTATGACTTGGCCATTCTCAGACTGAAGGCTTTTAACAGAGGCATCAACTTCCTCCACAGATATTGTGGTCTGAAGAGGCCATTGTTTGGACCCATAGGAACCAGTTTTTACGCTCTGGTTTTCAGTGGAATTACTGCTCACTGGTTCGTTGGGGCATCTGAAAGGACATTATGCACTCTAGGAGGGGCCTCTCGTGACATAGTGCTGCCTAAAAGCTGGTCTTTCCTAGAAAATCTCTGTGAGAGATGATGAGGGCTTTGTTTTATTTGTCAGCCTGCAAATCATAGGTTAAGATCCAGGTATCGAAATCATTAGAGAAATGTCTCTGTCTGAATGAAAGTGCAAATGAGACCATATATAGGATTTATATTTAGCAATAAATGTGAGGTAAGAGAAGCATACCAGCATGAATTTGCTTAAACTTTATAGTGTTACCTGTGTGTCACAAAGCAACAAAGGAGATATATTAAATCTTGCCTGTGTCAATCACTGAGTAATTTAGAGGAACCACACAAAGCTGATCAACAACTGCAATTTTAGTGATGCTCTCTTTATAACTGAATGCATTTTCAATGCCAAAATACAACAAAACCACCAGGACAGAGGATGCAATTTTTAAAGCCCTCTGATAAGGCTCCTTTTATTAGTCTGAGGAAACTCCAGATGAATTCAGCATTTGCTCAAATCTGGTATTGATTAATTAGTGGAACTGGAAACATGTTACATGACACTTTATTAGGACTGGGCTGAATCTACTGATCATGGAAGTGCTCTCTTAAGCTTCATAATGCAGTTACCATTGTGAAGATTTTGAAGGCAAATCACAGCAATTATTTCTAAAAATCACTGATAGTGCCCAATCTGTTTACTTTCCTAAACCCAAAATTCCAGCCATTCATATTAAATATGGATGTTGTGCACCTAAACTTCCTATGGAAATGTGAACACCAGCACACAGCTACACTGGAGTTGCCATAGTTTATTCCAAATGTCCACGTACTGGAGAAAGGTATGAGGAGCAGCAGGAAGAGGTCATGTGAGGCATCCAAAAGCAGTGCAAACAGGACCAATGCACCTCTCTGGCCAACTGAATTGAGCCTTTCCAGGTAGATTGCGCAGGTGAAGGAGACCATAGCATACTTTTAGTACACATCTGTAGGGGGAGGTCATATTTTTATTAGACTGTCCACTATAATTGGAATAAAAGCTTTCTGGGATCAGTCCCTTCATCAGGACTAACTGAAGCTCTTATGTCTTCTACAAATGTCACTTCTTTCATGTATGTAGACCATTAAAACCACAATTAAACTCCTGCATGCATAGGAAGGTAAACAGACATTTTTGAGAAACAGAAGCATGGCCTTTAACACCAACATTACAGCTACACCTTCACTAGAACAAGTCAGAGTTTGTCCTCCCAAAGCAATCTGCAATCCAAAGGACTTTTCCAAGATGTACCGGGTAAGAGGATGGGAAGTGAGATGAACAATAAAGGAGTAAGAAGGAAGAGAGGCAGAAAATTTGTTTAGCCAGATTTTGATTTACTGAATACAGACACTGGACTGTTCTTAGGGTGTTCATCACACTTCATGAGACAGTTTCTGCTACAAAGATATTGCCTGAAGTTCATGGTAAGTTATGATTGAATGCATCTATGATACATCATGATCCAGAAGGCTGCATTTGCATGGGTTTGTGACTAATTGAACACCTGTAAGCATGTAATTTTTCTGGGACTGACAACTAACTATAATTATTTAATGTTGTTTTGTGTAATGCATTTCATCATTGTCTTTCTAGAAAGCCTATATTCATCCATCTACCTTCAAGAACCTGCAATGTGAAAAATGTATACAACAGTTCATTCTTGTAGGAGGAGACCTGTTGTGGGCCTGCACACACTGAAATATTAAATGACATTTAACCAGCACAATAGCATAGTAAGTTATGCCCTGTAAGACTTTTATGTAATTGTGTCTCAAAATAATGTGTATAAATGCAGCACTCCATTTATTTCATATGGCTAGTAAACTCTTCAGCTTCATCATATCTGAAATGTAAATGTTTATTTATGAACTCTCCATTACACTTGTCTGAAATTTTTTCAAATTGAAAAAATGAATGAAACCTCCAAATAAGCCTTAAATATCTGGAACTTGAAAATCTACTCAAGCTAACCTGCACTTGCAGCATCTCATAGCCCAAATTTGCTTACCTGTGTTGTGCTACTGTCAGGTGGAAAGGGGAGATTTACTCAGCCCCTTGTATATGATGGTCTGTCAGTGCCCCAGGAGAGCCTGGACCCTTGTGCCTGACCAGTCTGTCAGATCCTGTTGTGGGGCCCTTCACGGGGCAGTTCAGTGGGTCACAGGGTGGTTCAGGGTCACCTCCTGCATCTCCACATCTTTGCCCATTGCTGGCTGTCAAACATCTTACCCAGTGAGGGGTGGTGGTGCCCTGAGGGCAGAGATCTGAGGACAGTACTGAGATAACCTCGGGATGGGGACCTGTGGCAGTGATTTTCCCCACAGATGCTGATTCCAGAGCAGGACATCTCCCTCCATCTCTCTCTGTTTTAGGCTGCTGGGAGGGTTGTCAGCTGGACAGGACACTGAGTTCCCTCTTCTCTAGGTTCTGACAGAGCCTGGCCATGCTGTCTCCACTCCACTCTCCATTTAGACCCCAAAGATTGTGTTGTGTCTGGGAGGTTGGGTGTGCTGACTGCATTCCATCTGGGAGTAGCAACTGTATTTTCCCCCATAATTTCTGCACTGTTATGTTTATCCTCTCAGTCATTTTCCTACAGACGTGAATAACATTTAAACATTGCTGGCTTTAGGTGAAAGCACTGCATTAAGCCTGCTGCGGTCAGTACACTAATAAACATGTGCCTAACGGTTTGCAAAATTAGGCCTTTTGATATTGTTGTTTTTAAATTTACTTCTGATTTAAATTTAGGGTCCTAAAAATTTAAAGTTAGTATCATTAAAAGGTACTGCTTACAGCCTTGACAGCTAGACATACACAGACTTAAAAAATATTTGACATATTTACCATTTTAAATACAGTATCTTCTTTTAAATAAAGTAACCTTCTGTTACACTACTGTGCAGTTTGCTGTCACACAATTGTTTCTATGTTGTTTTGCTTTTCTACTAGCTGAAGCTTCCCCCAAATAAACAGAGAAATAAATTAGTAGGTATAGCAATTTCCACATTCAAAAGTCACAGCTATAACTAAAAATGCAAAACAAAGCCACTGTCCTTATCAGTTGATGTTGCATTATGATTTATACCTAATTCTATTGGTTACAAAACCCCACGAAATTAAGTACAAGGTACCTGATCATAGAACTTTAGAATGGTTATGGCTGGAAGGACATCTCAAAGTTGATCTAGTTAAAACTCCCCTGCTGTGGGTAGGGAAACATGATGATGAGGAATGTTTTCTTGTTTGAAAATGCACACACTGTGCCTTTTCCTGACAGACACAGGTAATTTAAAGGGACAGGAAAAAGAAAAGCCCAAACCAAACCCCACAACAGAATTTATTTTCTTATATTTTTTTTTTAATTTTTGCATTAAAGAAATGAACTCCATCAACATTGATTGTCATTTACAGAAAACATTCAAAAATCATGTGTGCATTATTATGAAATGCTAACAGTGTTTAACTAATAATTTACAGGTCATAAAATAAGACAAAGATCTATTACATTCTAAAGTAATACAGAACCTTTTCATTTGACAAGGATGCTGGTCCTACAAGATTCATGATAAAAAAACCCTCAAAACCCTCAATGGTAACTTTCTAAATGAATCAGGCTGTCTTTTTACTCACATACACATAAATTAGGTCAATTATATTAAACAAAGGAGAAAGATCAGAAGAGAATTGTAAAAATTCTTGATGAACTCCTGGCACTGTTGAAATCAGTGAAGAGTTTGCTGCTGGTTTCAATGGAGCTAGATTTTTACTCAGTATATCATGATTCATTCGTGGTTCTGCTTTTTGTGTCTACAAGCCAGTTAAGATACATCACAGTTATTACAGAATTAAGCTTATTAAAAAAAAAAAAATCACTGTTGACTCTATGAGGCATTTGATTTTAGAAAGGAACTTTTATTTGTCTTTTGCGAGTGATTAATTTTGAGTGTTACTCATTATTTTATTAGACTGTTTATTATCATACTGCTTGACAGGCAATGCAACTCTTGTGTATTACCAACAGTGGTAAACATGCTTACCAAATAAAAAACAACACACCCCTAAAATTCAAATTAAATTGATTTACAACAATGTAACTACAGCCAAGCACCAAATAGCTCAGGGCTTGGATCCTGGGTCTTTACATCTCATTTCACTCTAACAAAATGAACTGGAAATAGGATAAAAACATTAGATATTTGAAAGTGGGAAGCATATGAAAAATCATTTCATCTCATAATCCTAAAAGCATTTTCAGGGATATTTCAAAAATATTAGAAAGCTTCATTTAAATCTAAATATCTATCTTACTTATGTTTTTATTTTTTTATAAATTGGTAATCACAAAATACTAGCCATTAAAATCACACTTGGATGCCAGAAAAGCATCTAAATACTTTGCTCATTATTTATGCTCCTGCCTGTATTACATTACAGCTGCTGATAAACTGGACATAGTTTCTTTTTTCATTATGATCTTTAAAATGTGCATTTGATGAAGATCAGTTATGGCTTCAGATTACAACTAATGAGTGACCTGACCTCAAATTTCTTGAATAAGAAATTAAAAGCATACAAAAATATTTTGCTCATTGGAAAGAGAGAAATGTTTCTATTAATATAAGTCATGTCAGAAAGATTTCATAAAAGCCATATGCTATAAGGAAGCGTTATTTGCTTGAACAACTTTTCTTCAAATCAGTCAAATGCAGTCCACAGGAACTATTACAGTACTCATTGTACAGACTTGCTGGGATCACGTTTCACTGACAATCCCACATTTTTTTCCCAATTATGAACAGAAGCATACACTAAATATCAACGGCTGGTCAAAAGGCTTTATCTGTTACAATCAGTTTCCATAAAAACTGAAGAGTACATTACACTTACAGGAAGCAAGTACATAATTTGCTCTTTGATGTTTTTCCTTTTTTAAAAAAAACAAAACCATTACAAAGTCTTATGTTTAAACAGAGACATAGAAAAAATCAGTGTATTCACTGTCCCAAGTTATTTACAGCAAAAATTACAGGGACAGCATACATAGTATTGGACCTTCCACAAGCATATATTAAAAGTAATTACATATGAAAAAATATTTTATTTGTCTTCTACATTTCTACAATACATACTCAGGTTTCTTTCTTCTTGTTTTGTTTGTTTAGTTTTTAAGTAACTTCTTTAGTGTTAATCAAATGAGGCAGAGAGTGCAGCTGTAAAATAAGGGATTTTGTTGCTATTATGACTCCTATATTCTTTATATTGTCCATTCATTACAACTGAAGTAATTAGTTTAACATGGGAATTATCTCATAGCGATTAGCATAAATCTCAAAATACCCAATGTATTTGATTTAGCTAAGTGTTGATAACAGCTTAGAGTTCAGTTGTGCTTTATTTGTTGCCACAAGTACAATCACAGAGCCGCCCCCCAAAGTGTACTAGAGGTCACATGGCAGTCACACAAGAGGCAAAGACTATCATGGCTAGTTCACTGGCTATGCTACTCAGTGGCCTTTTAAAAATAAGTGCACGAATAAATCCCCATATACTGCACGAGAATGTGTGGTCCACACTCCGTAGGGTTAAATGATTATTAGCTTTTCTACTAAGAACAAAACACCTTTTTTGCCTGATTCTGACATTGAAGTGACACATTAAAAAAACCACAAATGTAGTGCATCTGAATCTGAATCCCCAAAGTCAACAGCCTAATGTAGTTACTTTGACTTATTAAGCTGCGTGTCTAATCAAGACAAGTATAAGTGCTTTTTATTTATTTTTTATTTTTTATTTTTTTAAAATAAGCTGGTTTTATCCTAAACAGTTGTCAAGGTAAAGCCTGTTCTTTCCTGTTCTTGGTGGTTAACCATCTGCTTCTGCTTGTGTTTCAATGCAGTTGCATTCCTGCTGCCCAAATAAGGGGCCAATGTTTTCCTAATATTGAAAACTAGGAGCCATTTTTAAAAATTCTCTCCAGACAGAGTCTTATATTGAACATACATTACTGCTGTCAATATATAGTCATAAACAAGGACCTCAGCATTTTCTTGAAGCACAAAAAATTTTCTCAACAGCAGTATTTTAATTCATAAATTAGCAGCTATATCCAACAAATCAAAAAAATATGCAAAATCACTGTGATATCTACATTAGTTGAATATTTTTCTTTATGTTATTGTAAAAAGACGACGTGCAAAGCAAACAATTTCTGCAAGTACAGTTACAAAGAAACACTTAAAATTTACTTATTGCTGCTATATCCAATGCTGTTTTCTTTCACTTTCCCTATGTGCTGTGCTTGAATCATGAGGATGATGAAATTTTGCAAATGTAGTACATCATGTTACTGAACTCACTGTGAGCAGTATTACCCTCGCTGCCTGCAGTAACATCCAGGAAACACTCCTTTCCCAGAGCATTTTGTTCAATGCCTCATCCTTTCAACAGAAATGTAGTGCAAGGGTCATTTGGAGGACACAGACGCAGCTGCCACTGGACATTCGGCCTGCCTTCTTAGGAGACTTACTGATCTGTGAGCTACCACTGTGGAAGTTTTAGGCTTCTTCTTTTCACAATGACTCTTGTCTGCAGACTACATACACGAGTGGCTTTTAGAGCTGCAAACAACTTCTGGGATGATAACTTGGTGGGATGTTGGGCTCATTGTCACACAGCCATGCAGGGACAACACATGCAGGGACAACACATGCAGGGACAGCACAGCTAAGTGAGAGCGTGAAGGAAGAGGAGGAAGGAGCTTGCTTCCTACCATCTAGGTGGAGCCTCCCTTGCAGGTTGCAAGTACAGATCAACTTTGAGAATGAACAAAGATGGTTCATTTACCGCTCCCAGCCTCATTCACTAGGAGCTAGGAGTAAAAGGAAAAGGAAAGAGAGGCAAGGTCCTCTGACCATGAGACTGAACTTTTCAATAGGAAGTTATCATGTTAACAAGAACTTCAGTTACTCGGACATGGCTCCTAGCCATCTGAAGGATTAAAATAAAAATTGCAATGGGACGGTTGGCAAAGAATATGATGATGAAAATCCTGATACATAGGGCTGCTGGCCTCTCCGTCTCCTGAAGTTGTCCATCAGTCTTCTAGTTGGAGGGATTTCAGAGGATGAAGGGAGTCAAAAACCACACATACTCACTGTGATAACAAGAGCAATGACCATATTCAGAGCTGAGGAAAACCTCTTAGTTGAAGACATGGAATTAACTCAATGACTGGCATTACAATCCACCACAATTTATCCTTCTGTGTGTGGTCTTGTAATGATAAAAAATCTGTGGTGTAAAGCTAGGGATAAGCACATTTCAAAACTCTAGGAAGTGGGTACTTTTCAGTGGGTACTTATACTAGCACAGTATAAAATGGGGTACTGTTTTCTTGATGTGAGAAAGGGATTAATTATACCCATGGAGAAGTATTGCTACAGAGTCGTGGGCTAGCTATGATTTTGTGTATCCCTGAGAGAAAATGGTAGCTGTTAGCCACTTGCTCATGTCTACTTGTTCTTCACAGTCCCTTCTCCATGTCCTAGCTCAGTGCTCTTTCATTGCTAATATACTATCACTTATTCCATGTCTTAACCTTTCCTCTTACATGCCTGCAGCAAGTCTGAATAAGAGCTCACATTAATGGTATATAAACTGAGTACTTTGAAACTTTGCCAGTTGTCTAAATTCAGTAATTCATACAAAGCTTGCTTGCATTTTGTTCCCAAAAGGACTTTAACATCATGAGGTGATGGGTCAGTAGGACTCTGCTGACTGTGAAACAAAAGGCAAAGTCTGACAGATCAAGCTGAGGAAATGCTGACAGTGAATTCAGTTTATACCAATGTTACTTCTAATCATAGGCTTGAAAGCCTTGTCTGGGTCATGTTCACCTGGGCAGCTCAACCCACACCCTTCAAAGCCTCTAACATTCTCTTCTGAATTATCACTGTTATATTTATAGAGTTATTTTTAGTAATGAAACATCCCTGAGTGGCATAGAGTGCAATGTTTGCATCAAGCAGTGATTGTCATTTACAAAGCGTGAAACTTAAAGAGTAAAGAAGAGGACAGGGCCTCCAGCACACACTGTTCCTAATGGATGTCAGAGATAGGATTTATTTTCTAGAGTGGAGGCAGAAGGTGCTGGGACGGGCTGGTAGGTGTACACTACAATTTTAGGGCCAGGGAAAAGCAAGCTGTTCAGTCTCAGGGTTCCATTTCATACATCCTTAGACATTGGACAAAAAAAAACTTCCATGTTTCAGTTTGATCTTATGTGCTATGTTCCTGGGATGTCCAAAAACAATGACTGAAAATAGGAACCATCTTCCAGACTGGACGTCAGCTCTTCTGGAAACAGCACAATCAATGCAGAGTCAGGAGGGAGGAGGACTGGGGGAGCCTGAACATCTTTCAAATGACATTTGAAGTACAGATTCAGAGGGGTGGAAAAGTCAACAGGGAAAGGAGCCATCAGCTGCACATCTCTAACTAAGCTGCCTGACCAATTTGTGAGACTTCTGTAATCTTAGAGAAGCTCGTACAGTCTGGTGGTGGGAGGCCAAGACTTCACATCCTCTGCGTAGAAGCTGCTACATCAGATATCCTGCAAACTGTCCCAAAGGGAAACACACCCCTGTGCAAGCTGCCACTGTGAAACTGAACAAAGAAAATTGCATAACAAAGCTCATCTTCATGGGCAGCTCTGGTAGCTGCTGCACCTCAGCACCATCGTCTTGCACTGGTATGGAAAAAGCATTGGTGCCCAAGGTGCAACAGGAGGATAAACTGACCCCTGTGAAACTGTGCTGAAATAAACAACATGGAGCATGAAATCAAAGCATTTATGAGAGTAACAACTACCTTCTGCTCAACAAAGCTCAAGAGAGACTTCTTAATTCCAAGGGCCTCCAATCTTGTGATCGGTTGAGCACCTTCTTTGCTGAAATGCCTCAATTTTTAGTGACTCTAGTTAGAGCTAAGTGTCTGACAACTTGCAGAATCAATTCCTTAACACTATCTATCACAAGCCAATTAAAACCCATATGTTGCTTTTGGAAACAAGTTTTCTCAACTGAGGTGCCTTCTACTACCTCTTCTCTTTCCATTAGAAGGAAATATGAATCTTGGAATTAATTATTTATAAAAAGAGCAGGCAAGGGTGATATTTGCAGCAAAATAAAGTCTTTGTGGCAGTATAATGAGCACTGTACATCTGCTTCCTCAATGCCAAGAGTAATTTAGCATAATATGGTTGAATTACTGGAGAGCAATGCTAGAAGTAGTAGATTCAATACGTGCTTTAAATATATGCTTTAAATATCTTTTTGTTACAGGTCCCAGGTTAATCAATCATTAAAAAACATGTCTCATTTGAAAACCTTGTCACTAAAAATATCAACAAACATATCCACCTACTACAGGAAGAAGATGTGACAAATTTTAGTTTTAGACACTTACTTGAAAAGCTTCAGGTTCTACTGTGGACTACTGAAAGCCAGAAAAAACTAAAATGAAGAACTAATATTGTGAATTATGAATTTATTTACTAAAATTCATGCTATTTCATCCCTTAAAGTCCATGGATAACTTGAATATGTGAAATCCAATATCGAGAATTTGAACTTTTGAGTGTAAGTTTGCCGACTCTGTTGGCAAAACCAATCACAAAAATCCAGCCTGTGGCATGTGATCATTATGTGTTGTTCCACTGTCAGCCAATGAAGGGAAAAAGAGGTATTATACCTATGTGGCCAAGTCCAAATGACAGAAAATTAAATAAAATCTAACTGCAGTTACCACAGCAAAGTTCCATAAACAAATAATGCTTGAAAATTAATTTTCATTTTCCAAATAAACAACAATGCTATTTGCTCAAATCCTGTACTAATAGTAACAAAAATTTGTTTTGCAATATATGAAATTCTTGGTAGAGGTTGTTGCCTATCAATGACAAGGAAGATCTTGTATGCCAGAGTATTAGAAGTTTCAGGACAAAAGCCAAGAACCCACTTTTATTTCTAAACTGGATATTTCTACCTTTGTGATCTCTGACAAGTCACTTAACCTTTTTGCTTTCATTTCCACATCTATAAAATGTGGTCATAATCATTATTGATTGGAAAGGTCATGGCATCGTAGTGATATAAGAATAGTGCTTTAAGGATTAAATGCCCTGCAGATAATGATTAGTGTGATTTTCACTGGTGACCTCCATTTAGTTATCTTGCCTGTGAAGTAATTAAAAAATCTCCAGGACCAATTAGCTTATTTGAGAAGAAAACAACATTTTCAAGATGTAACACACAATTGTGAAGCACTATTTGAAGACAAACCTCTTTATTATGCAGCACTATGAACAGTAGTATTTATCACTTATTCTATATTTCTATGGGTTGGCTAAAAATAGATTTTTGATATACTGAAAAGGAACATATAAAATATTTCAAACAGTATGTATGTGTTGTTGTGTTGGGAAATCAAGGAAAACATGAATCCCCTGCAATTAAAACTGAGCACTTCTGGAGTTCAGACTCAATTTTTCCCTGAAAAATCTACACAAATAGTATGTAGACATTGAGTTTTGATATACACATACTTGAAATTTAGGATCAAGAAGGGCTGCAAACAGGTAAATCACCTTATAAAGGAATGTCAGTCTTACAAGTTAGAGTTGTATAAAGAAGCATCAAGAGCAATGCTTTATTATGTTAACTAAAGACATTTTAAGGTAATCACCAGAGAAATGTCATCTGAATTTGGAGTAAAAAAAGGTAACTTTAGTAACTGCTGTTCTATAGGATTAAGCAATTTTGAAGAGTATGTCACATTTGCAACAAAATTCTCACAACTAAATTTGCTGGATGGATTTTTTCTTTTTTTTCTAAGTTGTAATGGACCTGCACAGAAACATTTATTAGCTGAGAGCTTGTAACTACTTTTGTACCTGTTGTGGCATTGCTAAAACAAAACAAAGAAATTGTGATATTCTCTAGACTCAATTCTGCCACAAAATACATATGCAAACTTGCAAACTGACTCATGGAAGGCAAGGGAGAGCTCCACAAAGTACTTGAAATAGCCTGTGAATTATCTGCTTATGCAGAAAAGAGAAGCTTGAGACCAGAGCTGCACAAGGCATTAAATTATCACCAAAACAGACCAATTTTCTTCACCCACCCTAGGGCCCTGTGGGCTCCCTGTGACACTGCCACTCCAAGAGCCTGGACAATGGGCAGGTGCTTTGTGTTTCCCCTTGCCTTGCCTCAGATTGTGATGGCTTCTGCATGGTTTGAAATAAATGCATCTGCTTGTGATCCTGCCTTCACTTCCTTTCTTCCCCCCTGCCTGCTTCTTCTTATTTCTGCTCTATGCCCTCTGCTGGCATCCCAGGAGGAGACTGCTCTGAAAAAGTTCACAATGGGTAAAAGTGGGGATAAAGAGAGATGTAGCAGAAACCGAATCCCTCTTTCATAGCTAAAATATCTGTGTTTAGTACTACCGGCAGAATGCAGATACATTAATAATGACTGCTGATTAAACTTAATTAATCCACAAGATTAAGTCCATGGCAGCCTTCCACTCCCTTCTGTGTTTGCCTTTGGTTTTGCAAGCAAATGCACGTACAGTCAATTCAGAGACAGACAAAAAGAAAGCTCCAATCCTTTGCTCCACTCCTGAAATGCATCCAAAATAAATCCTATATATGCATATATATATATACAGTCATATATACAGATATATACATACATATATGCATGTGTTTAAAACATACACAGATGTATGAGTGTAATGGAAACCATCACTCCCATCTAGATGATGACAATTATACTGTCCTTTGTAACCATGGACTTCACTCACTTTTGACTTTCCTCTTCCTTCCCTCCTTTCCTTCCTCTTCAAAGATACATTTTACACTTGCTATGGTTTTCACTGAGCTTGCTACCTATCTTTCTAATGAGTTCAGCAAAAAACAAACCAAGACTTGAAGTTACTTTTCAAAGAAGTATATGAAACAAAATCATGTGTGAAATCAGAAAAATGTACATATGAGATTGTCTACATTTTTACTCCATGTTTCAGATACTTTACTGAGATCAGGTCCTACTATGTTCACTTTTATATGTTCTATCCCTGTAACAGTGAGAAAATAAAAAAAAAACTCAATCCTATTTCTCTTTTCACTAAAACCATCCAGACAAGGCTTTTGCACCATTGATACATTCCTGATGTTTGATTTACACACAGCACACACGCACTACATTACGCACATCTCAGAAGTGATCCTGTCATTACACATTGGCAGCTGACAATTTAACTCTGGCAAAGCTAATTTAAGTAAGAAATATATGACAGCTGGGTTGAGCATCCTTTAAATGTATGCATGTGATCTTAAGTTACAGCATGTATGCACATAATGCATACATACATATATACATACATACATACATATATATGTACATATATATGTGAGTGTGTGTGTCTTCCATATATGCACCATAATTTCCAAGACAGCTACGAATTTCCACATGCATTAAACTATCTAAAAACATAGAACTAGGCAGTCTAATAAGTGGAATTTTCTTAAATTATATTTGAACAATAAACAGCAAGTGTAATACTGCAAAGTACTGCTCTATTATCGTGTATATCTACAATAAAATTCTAGGAACAGTTGTCTCCCAAAACATCCCCCAATAAAAGTAAATTTAAAAAAAAGGTAACACCCAGTGTCCTATATTTGTATATTCATTGTCAGTTCAAAAACAAACAAACAAAAAAGTAAACAAAAGAGAAAAACGACATCCCCACTCAGAGTTGCATATTTACATTCTTCAAACTGTAGCGGTGAAAAATAATTCTATTAAGTGCAGGACATTCCTAGAGTTGCAGTAGTGACATTTTTAATAATTTCTTCATGAAAACATTTCTTTTTGTCTTACTAGTGATGCATTCCATGACTACGTGAAAATTCTATTATCCCCTTCACTTGCAGCCAGTGGTTGAGTCTGGATTGAAAAGCTCCTTGTATAATGGAGGAAACAGCGTGTTCACTATGTCTGGATGAGATTGCTTAAATACCTGCAGTTTCTCTCCGTGCAAGTTGCAAAGTGCAGTAATTGTTGGTATCTTGGCTATTAACTGTAAGACATTGAAACAACAAAAAAAAAAGAGGAAGAAGGTTGAAGCATATTCTGTATAAATTACACTTCCCAAAATTAACTATGTTAGTGTCTTGCTGAGTAACTGAAAGCAATACTCTAAGCTCCATCAAAGCCCATCCACAGGTCTAGACATTTTTTTTCCTATAAGAGCCTAGAAACAGCCACCCCCAAAGTTTTAGCCAAGGGCCTAAAATGCATTTAAAAAGGAGCAGCCCCAGCAAGCACTTTTTAAAGGCAGTTGCATTCTTTACAGGGCATGAATTAAAATTATTGGCAAATTGAAGAAAAAAGGGAGTAAGAGGCAAAGGTCACAAGAGTCAAAGAAGCCAATCTTCTACATATGGCAAGCACATAGTGCATTTCTTCTAGCTTACATTAATGTGGCAATACATACAGGAATGGCTGCGGAAAGAGAAGAGTCACCCTTGAGGATTGCTTGGCATTTTGTTTAAAGAACTTACCTTTGTCAATGTCTCCTCGTCGAGGTGGTTCTTCTGAATAACATGTTGAAGTGCAAAGTAAATCTTTTCCTGAAGCTTCTGGACCTTCCTTGGCTCTATTAACCAGGCTCGATCTGAGAAAAAGGAGAACAG
Source organism: Rhabdornis inornatus (assembly GCA_013397075.1). Classification (NCBI taxonomy): domain Eukaryota; kingdom Metazoa; phylum Chordata; class Aves; order Passeriformes; family Rhabdornithidae; genus Rhabdornis; species Rhabdornis inornatus. Next base: position 131,980 of record VWZS01001817.1, on the reverse strand, counting down.
AAGTTAAAGAATGCACCAATGTGCGCCATGCTCATGGTGCACACAGATTACTGTGTTGGCATGTATCCACAGGAATCATAATTCTCACGAGGAAGGACTGCACGGTAATTAAAGACATGGTTTCAGAGGCAAAGTGTCTTAATCCATTAAAGGATCACCTGAGCACTTAATTAACACATACAAAACATCCAAGAACACCGTGTTGGCTCTCACCTCTGTTTAAAACAGGATGCTAGGCATAAAGATGGGAACAGAAATTAAACACAGCTCAACATCTTATTATTCTCTGTTGGTACCATCACTGTTCTAATTTCATACTGGTTAGGCGACGAACATGTCATGCTATCTCAGTGTCTTAATACATAAATAATAAACTTACTGATCAAAACAGGTCTTTGAAAATAAGAGAATATTATTATTCAAACAATATATCTCATTATTTACTAGGCTAACATTTTGAGACAAAATATATTCTAAATAAAAAGAAGTGGCTTTCTTCAAGATAATGTCTTCAATAATTCAAAAGAACTGCAAAGTGTAAGTTTTTCATTATTTAAAATTGTTCTCTTTTCAAACAACACAAAACACAAGACTATCTGGAAGAATAACATCTATACAGTTGTTTTTATATGGCTTCTACTGGATTCAAACCCCAGGTGCAAGAGGTTGCCCTTACAATCTATTTTCTCACAAGTCATAGGTTCTGGAGACAAATAAGCAGAAAGACAAGTAACAGACCCCAAGACAATCCAAACCCATTAATGCAGTGTGTGCTTGCAGCACCATTGAAGCTTCTGTTTTCCCAGTCTGCAAACTGTTTTTTTTTCTTTCCCTTAATCCAGACCAATTCTTGGTATAGATTTTAGCTTTCATACAGGAAATAACAAAACTGAATTTATCACAGGCATGAATCTTCATGTACAAATTGAAAAATTCAGGAAAAACCCCTTTCCTTTTCTTTCACCCATTCCCCATCTCTAAAATAAGTCCCAGAAATGATTTAAATTAACCACTTCAATGAGCACACATGCCACACAGGCTGGAACCGAGCAACATTTCATCATAGCACAATTCTGCCATTTGTCTGACTGTCTCTGGGGAGGAGTGTATTAAAAAGTTGATTGTCAAGTACTGTGAAAAGAGACAAAAACAAACCGCAGCTACTTAACAGATGATCAGCAAAAGTAAACAGTATTTTGTAAGTGTAAGAGGACTGTGTTCCCTGAAAGTAAACCAATGGATCCTGTGCCAACAGTGGCCATAGAAACAGAATTAGCTGAGAACACAGCTGGGACACCTTTGTGGTGGAAATCACCGTTTGGAGGGTTGTGTATACAATATTTTGGTGTAACCTCATGAAGAGTCACTGGCTCAACTATTTCACTTCTGAGCAGACAGTGGCAAGAACTGCTCAAAGTGAAAGAAAAAGGAGCGGAGTCCTTTCAGTAGGTGTTGTTCACGATGAGAATGAATGTGTTGACAACATCTGTGATAGTCTAATTCTGACTAACATAATCTCCAACACAGATGTGCAAAAAGCACAAGGTGATATAGAAGAAGTCTTCAGCAGAAAAAGTTGGAAAAATAATTAATGGTGTGGATTTTTTTGTAAGGCTGTTTAAGAGGTTACCCTTAGATGGAACTGTGTGTCTACATTCCCTAAGGCATATTTAAAAATCCCACACCAAACTGTGAGCTTGTATACTAGATCCACCTTCTGAGTCAACTTAATCACAAAAGTCTCCTCTGTGGTCAGTCAGCCATCACTCCCTTAAATGCATGCTTGCCTGTGTAGAGTTATGATATATGAATACATGAAAAAGAGCATGTTGCACTGCTAATCACTACCTCTCACCTGGAATGACTTTCACACAGGACTGCACACCAACTTTTAATGCTTATGTTCTCATTCCCAAGAAAAAAGCCCATCATAGTTATGGACTATATAACCTGCTCAGGGTGGTGAGCTTTGTGGTCCCTGAAAAAGCAAGGAGGAACTTGCACCTCTTGAGTAACATGCTTCTCCTCATGTGGCCTGGAGGAAGGCCAGACTGCATTTCTTGTCCGCACAATCCTGCTCCATTTGTGTTACACTTTGGACCTACTTCCAATATATGTAATTCCTGATGGTATATTTGGGTAATTCAAGTATTCTTCCACTGCTTAATACATTGTTTAACATTATTTATTTATTTAAATAACATTTCTTAACGTTTTTATTTTTTATTTATTAACAGCTATTTAAATATGCAGAAACAGACGTGGATAAAGAGGGAAAAAAAAAATCAGTGTTTGGAATGAAAAATTACCTGGTGATATCAAAACAGCAGATGAAAACAAGGCAATCTCCTCCTCAGTCAGCTGTAAGGAACACAAATTCTTTGCAAAGTCAAACGCTTCATTTACCAGATCATCAGAACCTGCAGACCAAAGAGGACAAAACCAATGCTAGAAATCAGCTCTTCAACCTGCAGGGATTGTTTTGGCGTCAGAAAAAGTTGTTCCTGAATTTCTGTACTGCTAAAGCAAGTGCTTTTTCCACCTAAGCTGAAAATGGCACTAAAATGTATGCTGAAGCGAAAAAATTATCAAGAATTAGGTTCAAGTACAAAAATTGCACAGACATTTTGGAAGAGAGTACTCTTTTCCCAATGAGGCAAGAATTGGTATGTCTAAATAGATATTAAACCTAAGGAGGAGGAAGGACCAGCCCTAAATAACTTCATATATAAGTTTACTAATTAACAGTACAAATGTTTATGAAAATTTGCAAAAGCATCATAAATATAAAAAAAAATCAACCAATACACATTCATAAATGCTTTAAACTTGTAAAGAAGTAGTAGGCTTATGATAGACTAAGAAAAAAAACTATGTGTGTGATAAATATATACAGTTGAATGCAATATCCCTCTTTGAGTTTGGTCCTGATTCAATTTCTGATAATATCAGTCTGATGCATGCACAAAACATAAACATTTCACTATTAACATTTCAGGTAGCACTCAACATCATGTTGAGAAACTGATGAAAAAAGTAATTTTTTCACTACATTAATCTAAATGAGCTCACTTTTAGGTAAAACAGTATTTTCAACAAGTCCTTATCTATATTTTGTACCAGTACATTATTTTAGTATCTTCATTACTGGGACTAAAATTGCCTTCTGCAGGACACAATTAGTGGGAGGGATTTGATACATCAAGTGTAGCTGAACTATAAAGATAAACAGCTTGGCTCCTGCCATAAACTCATGGTTCATCAAAACTTCAGAAGGCAAGTAATCTATTTGAAAAAACTCTCTTGCTGCTCTTTTTTTCATTAGAGAAAGACACCTATCATTGTTAGCAGCTAATGGAGTAACCTTATTTTTTCTTCTTCTGTTCCAACCTAGATATTTGGAGACTTGGGGATTCAACATTTACTGCAGCTTTCCACTGTGGGTCACTATCCTCATAAAGATAAATTTCTTGCTATGTGGCTCAATGCAATTGGTTGGAAAAAAGAAGAGCAACATACCCAAAGCTTTAAACATTTGCATCCCTCCATACTTTCCTTCAAACAGAACAGTATTGTTAAGTGGGTTGAAGGCACGGCACATTCTCACCAATACCACTTCCAAGCAGCCTAGCAGACAGAAAAAAGAGCAAAGGTACCAGGTATTATTGCCTAACAGCAGAGTACAGGAAATCTCAAGAAGATATTTACGAAGCCATCAGTCCTTAAAAACATCAGAAGGGACAGACACTCTCCAAAGACATCTAGATTATACATCTATGAATGTGAGAAAAAATATTTATGTCTGCTTTGAGTATAGAAAGGGGACATTTCTGGTCCAGTCTAACCACTTTTTCTATAGGCTGACTTTTTCACTCTTTGCAGAAAATTAGCAGCCTGGGCTGAATCTGAATTTAGATCTTGAGCAAATAATTTCAGTTTGAAATAGTTTACCCTGAAAAATAGGCATTTTTTGAAACCCCTTTTTAATAATTAAACTTTTTTTTTTTTTTTAATAACAACAAGCAGCTTTGTTCAAGGCATATAAAAATCCCAGCGTATTTTGGCTGGAGAGAAAGAACATCACAAAGCATTTTTACAAGTTGAAGTGCTGCCAAGAGCACCCCTAAAACAGATTTTACTTCTTGTTTGTTTTCCTTTTTCTTTTTTACTGGTTGTTGAATTGAGAAAGAAACACTTCTTTTTTACTTCTTATCTTTGCATGTTATTTCCTAACTGCAAAAATATGTAGTCAGAAAAGTGGAAGGAAAAATTTTAAGATGCCATAACTAAATCTCTTAAATCTCCTGTGAGATGAACTTGAATCTGATGATTCTTCCACAGACACGCTTTTGAAAGAAAAGTCCTCATTTTCTAACTCCTGGTCAGCATTAACAGCAAAAGAGAAAATAAAACCTGACATATTTTTATATGCTATAGCTTAACAATGTATTCCAACAGTAGAATGAAATAAATCTTTTCCTGAAGGTGCAGTTGTGTGGTTAGCTTTGCCAGTCAAAGGAAGTTTCCTAGGGATGCACTGGTACCTGCAGAATTTTCAAAATCAGTATGAGATTAAAAAGAATAGTTTTTGTGCTATTCCTGGAGGTTGCCTGTGTTTTCCCTGTGTCTCTGTCTCACTTCCCTTTGCAGCTGTGCCCATCATCAGAGCCCAGTCCCTCGCCAAGACAGGCATGGTGATGTAATGCCAAAGTTGTAGGTTTGAGTCCCCCATGGGCCACTTCAGAGCTGGACTTGATGATCCTTGTTGGATCCCTTCCACCTTAGAATAGTCTCTCATTCTGGTTTTGCCACTGAGGTTAGCTCAGTTGGTTGGAGTATGGTACTAATAATGCCAGGGCTGCAGGTTTGATTTCTGAACAGGCCATTCACTGAAGAACTTGACTCAATGATCCCTGTGGGTCCCTTCCAACTCAGAATAGCCTGTGATTTCTGCATATGGTGTGCTGAATCACGCAGGCTTTCAGACTTAGTGAAGAGATCTCGCTTCAAACAGAAGCACTTCTTAAGTTTTAACAAGCTGCTTCACACAGCATCCTACCTTTCACACATGGAGAGAGCAAGAAGCTGATAGGACAGGATAAATGTAGTTAATTACCAGTTATGGTTCTTGTGGCTCACTTAGTCATGCCATTTTGTCCTCCTGGGCATAGTCATGATAAATCTTGTCAGGATTCTTTTGGAGGACAGAAATTACTGAGTCCCTTGATAAGAAAGGAAAGTCCTTTCCCCTTGCCCTCATGCACACACATGCAAACCTGGCGTGCAGAGAGAGCATGGCTGGAGCACACTGCTGTAATCTCTCATTCACTCTTAAACCAACTGACACCAGCAGGAATTTTCCCTCCTGTGCATTGGCTGTAGACTATTTCTGTGGTCTCATTAAAAAGATTAAAGATGACCACAGAGGCAGGCCCCAGTGAGCCTCCCTTCGTTTCATTAATGACTAGTGGGGATTTTACAGGGTGGCAGATGACTGATTCGACCAGCTCAATTTGCAGGCTCCTTCCACCACATGTCAGGTTGGAGCAGCAGTTATGTGTGTGTGTGTGTGTGTGTGTGTGTGTACTTAATAACCACAACTGACTGTAGAGAGAAGGGGATCAGAAGGCAGTAACATCATTAATGTGGAAAAATACAGCAAGGTTAATGTACTTAATCCAATGGACAGAAATTAGGGCTCCTTCAAAATTAAAATGATTTGCAGGAAAAAACAGGAGAGCACATTTCTGGCTTGCTAGGTGCCAAACCAGTCTCAAGCCTCTGGTGCTTACCCACCTGACTTAAGAAGGAGAATTTGGTCATTCTGGCAGAGCTCCATGAAGCCTGTTATGCGCTTTGCAAACTCCACCACATACTGGATAGCATGAGTGATCTGAATGGCACACTGCTGCCACAGAGCTTCTCTTGTCTTCCAGGAAAACACACATGGAAAAGCAAAGCAGTGAGCAAGCAGGTACATCAGTGCATTAAGTTCTTCAGGTGGTCTTGCAGACAGCAGGACTCCCCACACTCCAGCCCCATACCCAGGCAAAGCTAGCAGCATTTCTTTTTCTCTAGGTATCCAACACATCTCATTAGAAAGCTGTTTTCACAAGCCACTGCCCCACTCATCTGAACTTAGGCATTGCCTCTTCAAAGGAGCAGAATGCACTGCCCAGTGTTAAAATGTGGTTCCAATGTTGGATCTTGTGCAGGACAGACTAACAGTGGAACAAAAAATTTACACATTCCACAGCACTTTTAGGCAAGAAGTGGCACAATGCTATTAATTTATTCAACAGAATATTTTTCCTAGTTTGAAACTTAAAATATATAATTGAAGTATCTGAACATACATTACACGAAAATTTCAACTTCCTCATAATAATTTTCTTTGCACACACATGTATGTAAATATAAATGGATGTTGGTTTCATGTCACAGCTCTGCAAGCTGTGGTGTGTTTTGGTTCCTGCTAATTCTGCATAGGCCCTCAGATTTCAAAGAACAAGCTGGAGTCTCTCCTGTGTCTTACATGACCAGCTAATGTGCCAAGTAAAGTCTGTCTCAAGACTCATCACTAATGAAGCCAGTGCAAGAGGCACAGAGGTTTCTGTTACCTGCACTACGTCAGAAGAGGTGGAAAATAGACTGAACTTGACCTGAGAATTACAGAAGCTGAACAAAAATGTAGTGTAATGAGTTAATTTTTCTACCCAATACTGAACAGCTGCAATTTAAGGAGTACTTTCAGTTTCTTATTATCTACTGTCTTAAGTGACAAGTGTTTTTTATTCACATAAAAACCAGATGTGTTTTCAAAATTATAGGGAAACAAGGTTACGTTGTCTTATTTTCTTAAAATCCTTACAACAGAGGATCCAATCATAATCACATTGAAGTTAACTGAATTTGTGCATGAGGTTTAGATCTGTAATAACAAGCACAGAAAACTGGATTCCATGACCATACCTAAGCTTTAACATTAGCAAAAAGCCCAATATGCTGGAAAGCTTCAGCTTCTTTTTATGAAGTGTCACTGCTTTGCTTTCAGTAACCAGTTTCCCAAAGATACTGAAAACTGTATTTTGACCTGTACAAAACTCATAAGTGTATTCTTGCCAAATAAATCACTCTGTTAAGAATTTCAAGCAGAAGAAAAACCATATTACAGGATTGTACCTTGCTCTGGTACACCTTTATTTCTTCATACGTGTGGGTCTGCCATGCTAGCTGATGTAATTCCTCCATTGTATATTGGCATGTCTCCAAATGAGATTTAATGATATTCTGTGCAATTCGATCTGTGAAAAGGAGAATAAAAAATTGCTTGCATGAAACAGTGAACAGTGAATATCTGCAACAGCAAAATGTTGAAAACATTGAAGTTGCTGGAAAATGCACATTTAAGAAAATTAATATTTTCTTTTCAATGCTACCTTTCTCATTTGTTTTTAATTCTGAAGTTGATTATTGCAAAATATTTCAGTATTCAGCCCAAAACCAAATGATCTTGATAAACAGTGGATCTGCAGATTAAAATAGCAATGATTTTTGTGAAACTATACTGAATCTTTTTACTGAAAGTGATTTAATATGTTTAAATAAATATCATTTGGAGACCCTGTTTACCCGATTGCTTTTGTCTGCCCCAAACCTAAGCAGTAACTGATAGACTCTTCTAGCCTGGAGAAGGAACACTGCTGTTGATTATCACCCCAGCAGGACACCTCCTGCTGTATGTAGGTTTGCTTTCTTTCCTTATTGTCCATTTCCTTCTAGTTCTACTGAAAGAACTAATCTACTGAACTCAGTGGTCAGCAGGTTTCAGAGCTGCCAAGTCTCTCAGAAATTGACTGACTGCTTGAACTTTCCATGAACATTTGCATTACCTTGGCGTGACTCACAAAAGAAGAGGGAACAGGTCTCTTTTTTCTCAAGTTAGCTTTAAGCTGGATCATTTTCAGATTGAATCTGATGAATTCAATCAGGAGTTGATGGAGACCGGTTTTAGTAAGGGGTGAAAGCTAAAACTAGTATCCTGGGGTTTAGAAGGAGAGATGGAGGACATAAGTCTCACACATAGCGCTAAGCTACCTTAAAGTTGTCCTGAAATTGCAGCCTTAGAAACTACTTCACAACATGGAATGCAGGATGCAAAGCAGGAAAGGAAGCATTCAACCTTCCCCTGGAAACCCACTGAAACTATGAGTAAACTTCTTAGACAAGTATTTTAAAGCAGACCTTCTCCCTTAAAGCCACTTGAGTGGATTAAACATTTTCACAAAATCTTCCAACATGAATTCATTAGCATTAGGAGTTGAAATATTGTGATTAAACATGATACAGAAAATGGATGATTTCCTATTTTGCAACTTTGGGACCTACACGTCTGATGAAACTCATTGCTTTGAAAACTTTGCTTAAGCCAAAGGAACAATGTTGAAGCTACAGAAGTGAACCAAAGCACTTGCAGCAGAACCAGCACTGCGCAGAAAACATTTGTCAAAAAAGGGAAAAGGACATTGACAAAGCGCTAGGCAAACCTGAGCACGGGAAGTGGAAAGAATTAGGTGTACCAAGTGAACACTTGTTCAGATCCTCAAGTTTGCATAGAGTGTAGGGATCTGGAGCCTGGCCTTCCAAAATAAGTCTGCTTCCTTGGCCAAATACTGACTGAACTTAAAAACACCAGCAAGAAGGGAAGCTGAAAAAAGAATGTAGAAGTGTATGTTCCCTGTAACTGCTAGAGGAGTGCTAGTTGAAGGACAGATGCCCCTGCTACTCTCACAGTTAATAAATAAACTGAGACTCAGTAGAAAGGTGCTGGAGATAAAAAGTTGCAAGTTTGTAGAGGAAAAATTAAACCTGCTTAATTGAATTTGTGCAGTTCTCCTTTTAGAGGTCAACACTATCTTTAGGCTTCCTGATGGAAGAATTGACTCCAGCCTAAATATAACTAAGAATGTATATTAATAGAGTGATCTACCCACTGTTCTTTTATGGGAGGTTAGATGGGAGTCTTAACCTTTGATGGTAAGGTATTGCATTTTATAATTAAAATCTTGAAGATACATGGGCATCTCTCTCACAACAAATGTCTCACATATTACTGCTTAGATAGATTTCTAATCAGATAAAATGACCTGATGTCAACAATCTGAAAAAACACCTTTTGATTTCACTGGCTTCGAAATACATTTGATTAGCAGTTCTACACTACTGCAGAGCTCCTCAGCTCTCCTCCTTTTCCTAGCATTTAGGTATTTACCTGAGAAATGAAGAGCTGAGAAATGCTCCAGGGCTTTCTAGGGATGGCATCCTGTGTTTTACTCTATGCATCTTTTCCTTACATACTTATGCTTATGTTGAGCTGACATTAAAACCAATTTAGATGTAAAAAGGCTGGGGGCAATCGCAGCAAGCAGCAGCTCTGAATGCTGACATCCAAAAGGGAATCAGGTGCAAGACAGACTTGAAACTCTTGTGCTGCAGGCTGGGTGAGGCTGAGTGTGTGACAGAAAGGGTACACTGGGTCTCTGAGGAGAAGGGAACTGCTCATTCAGCAGAGGAGTATTGGTTACATTCCATGCTGGAGTCCCTGGAAGGAGCTTTATGCAAATACGGCCTACAGCTGTGTGGCAGAGCTGACATGATGCAAAAAGTAAAAGAAGTATACACCTGTCTTGGCTTCTCAGATGGTCCAGAAACAGAAGATCCAACACAGGCAGAGCAAAGAATGTCACTCTTAAAGGGTTTCACAGACCATGGCCTTTTATTTTTCCCCTGACATTTTCAGATTTTAGCATCTTTTTGCTAATGAAGTTGGAGTCAGTACACATCTTGGCAAATCCCAAGGAGAATGACATTCCTAAACCACTGGCAACAATATAAATGACATCTGATGTAAACCTCTCCTATCACAGGTGCAGTCCTGTACCCAAAATACACGAATTTCTGTGAGACCTGGCAGCTCTGAAATACACTGACCACCAAGTTCAAGAGATTAGTTCTTTTAATAAAACTAAAAAGACATGGACAATGGGAAAAGCAAGAGAGTATCTACACACAACAAGAAGAGAGAAACTGCCTTGATGCAGAGGCCTAAATCTTGTGGACGTACCCTGCACGGTGAAAATCTAATAGATATATTCCTCCTCTTCTGCAGGCTAGAGGGGTCCACTAAAATCACTGCACATATCAAGTCTTGACTTTCAGTTGATTTTGTTTCCAAAAAATCTTGGGCAATAGATCTCAAGGGTCTCCTATCTGCTTGTAACTGCATGTACACAACTAGAAATCCTGTTTGGATGGACTCCAAGGACCACAAAAGACAATTTTGTTGTTGTGACTTCAATGTAAACTGCATTTCTATTTAAAATACTGTCAGCTCCGGTTTTACGTAAGTTACATCAGGTTACATCAGGCTACTGAATGAAAAGGAAAACAAGAGATGATTCTAGCCACATGGGTGTGAGAATCAACGTCTGCAGCATTTTATTTTCTAAGGACCAACTGCTTCAACCATTGAGTGAAAATTAGTAATTCTAATGGAAAGAATTCTGGAGCCTGAATGACAGTACATCACCAGCCTGTAAACTGCAGGGTTTGTAAAGCTTATCTATCTGCCACAGTACATAGACATAAATTTACTCCTCCCCTTTTGCCTACATACTGGGTTTATTACATTGGGGCTAAATCTCCTATCTTAATCACTTGATACATGAAAATCACAGCATATCCTGGCAGATTGACTCTGTCTGGGAAACACAGTCCACAGAAAATAATGTTCCCAGTATCCAGACTCTGGTATACACTGGGATGTGGAAGCATTTGCATTAGGCAGCTTCATTCTGAGTTTGAAATTTTCTTAGTATTGGTACCTTGAAATTTTTTCTTGAAAACCATACACTTTTTCTACAAGTGCTCTGCTTCATTAAAAAAAAAACAAACCTGGAAAGAAGCACTTGCTTCCAGAGAGATAAACCAGGAACAACATGCTCAATCAAGGAAATTGTCAATAATTGTAACCAATGGTTTCAAAAACCAGAATCACTCAAACAACATACATCATGGGGTGCCCACTTACATTTCATTACTGTCCTGCATGTCTCTGACTGGCTTTCTATAATGGACCACTATTCTAGCTGTAGAGACTTATCTGTCCTTAGGGGACAAGAAAATCCAGATAGTGTTTTTGGCATGGCTAGAGACCAGAAACCCGAGAGGTCAGGTTGGTCCCCACTCCATGCAGCACATAGGGTGTGCTGTCTGTCCTGTAGCAGGGCCTGGTGAGGTCTTGAGAGGTGTCAGACCAATGGGTAGATAATTTAATTGGAATTTGCGGCGCAGCAGTCAAAAAAATACAAAAGTTTAATGTATAGTAGGAGATGTCCAGAAGAAGCTGAGAATCGTACATCAGGAAGATGAAGAGGACCACAAGAGATCAATGCTATTTCAGGAAAATAAATGGGTTTTACATTTGTCCTGGCCTACCTAAGACAGAAGACAGAACCAAGAGACTCGATACTGTGAGGATTTCCCAGTCACTGTTGCACAGTGAAGTAGTGCAACAAACCTGGATCCCTAGAGATGCATCAAATATCACTTGCCACTCTCTCTCTGACCTCCCACGCCCAGTGTCTGGGTGGGTAACAGGAATCATGCAAGGGCACAAGGGACCGGTCTGCTCTGTTTGACTGGTCATCTGCCAGTGCCTTCAGGGGTGAACATGGGACTGGGTTGTGGCTTCTGCCTTTCCCTGAAGTTGTCTCTTTTGCCTACTGAGTAGTCACTTCTCCAAAACTTGTAGGAACTCAAGTGTCTGAGACTGCTGCTTCATTTCATTGGAGCTGGAGAGTAGCTAGAGGTCATTGCACAGCCCTGACAGTAGGAATGGGGAGACAAAAAAGCTGTAAAAGCCCTATTTCATCAACAAAACAGGCCAAAAGCATATGTTGCAAGAGAAGAGCCACAGCACATAAACTTGGGACTACAGCTCACTGCTTCTGGAATGACCCTTTCTGTTTCCAGTTGTTTGCTCTGACAGGATCTTCCTCTTCTCCTCCCCTTCCCTCACTTTCTTTTTCTTTCTCTCCTACTGTACTTTCTAATTTTAGATTTCAAGAGTTACCTCACAAAAGGCACTCTCCAAAGACTACAATTGCTCAAATATTTATTGCATCAGTAGAGTAGTAATTGCTTAAATACAAGTACATACAGAAAAGTGAACATTACAACCTAGATAGCAATCAAAATCAGCATACCACTGACCCACAGGGGTCTTGCCATCAGCTGATAAGGCTGATGCCTTTTTCAGGCACTTCCTTTCAATATTCAGAGATCTCCAACTACAACAGTGAGGAAAAACTCCAACTTGAGGTCAAGTACCGTGCTGGTGGGGATGGATGTAATCCACGGAGTGCACACAACATTCACCAGCTGTGAATTTGGCCTGCTAAGCAGAAATTATCCACAGCAGCATTTGTTTCCTACAGGCTACTTAGTTCTTTCAGTTGTCTCTCTTTTCTCAGGAGAGACTCTAGTTTTCCTCAGCATTCCCTTCTTTCGCACAGGGAACTGAAAAACTTTGAAGTGTGTCTTCTAAAACACTGATAATCTTCTTCAATTAAAATGAGTAATGAATCTCTAATTTGCCACTTACCCTTAGGATCCAGCTGGGTAACTAAGAGCTTATCTCAGCTCATATCCTAAGTTGAGTTCTTGCAGGGATCCACTTTGAATTAATGCTGCAGTAACATCACAGCTTTGGCTGGCTGCTGTAAGCATACATAACAAAACTCCAGCCAGGCATTCTAAATAAAATCTCTGTTCTAGGACCTAAAACCTTGGCAAGATAGCATAGGATCAGCACTTGTTTGTATGCTAATTCAAGGGTATTATGACTATAAAATGAAAATTTTTGAAAAGAGCATCATTGAATTCATTTAACTGAGATTATTCTAAAGTTTTTTGACAGTTGTAGAGACAGTGACACAGTTAACTGAGCAAAAATACCTCTGTGGTTGCTGTAAAATATGAATAATAGGTCCCAATTTTTTACATGAACTTGATGAAGTCTGGTTTTTTGTTTCTTTTTTTTTTCAGAAGAGCAGGAACCATTTTCCCCGAAAGTGGTTGCAAAAAGCTCATTCCATTTTTCATCTGTCTGTGGCATTCTCAATGCCATAATGCAAAAAGTATTTCCCTTTAAAAAATACGCTAGTTTCACAACCCCTATTTGTTTAATAAATTTGTAACACTACACACTATGCAGCCTAGGAAGATAGTATAAAACATAAAAACACTCACATGAGCCTAGAAGTGCTAGAATTTAATTCAGGAATAACTTTTCCTTATTTTTAAGTTGTTGAATTCTCAGCGTCATGAACAGAGTGCACAAAGAGTAAACGTTACATGTGTGAATTCTCTATTTCCTCTCTCTCTCCTTCAAAGTAAATTAGTGCTTCATTTGCCTTTCTAAAAAATGCTAATAAATTAATAGAAATGACAGTACAATGGAATGAAGACCTTATCTTAAGGAACCTAGAGGATGGACCCAGAATTCTGTTAGATTCTAGAGGATTTTTATAAATGCTTAATGGTCTCTACTTAGTAATACTTCTCCTGGGACTCAGCCAGTTTAGCAAAACTTAGAAATCATTTAACTGGCAGCAAAAGCACTAACCAAGGAAATAGCTAGAGTTCAAATGGACTCTAAAGACATTGTCTAAAATTTTCACAAATTTACTTAGATGAGCTGTTTCTTAGCTTCATCCAGCATAAGTTGCACAAACAGAACTTTATATTAAAATGAGACGGTTCTGAAAGAAGAAAGTGGTTTCAGTTTTTACAATTTAGAATACATTACCTGAAATGGACATTGCTCTCTATTAAACTGATAAATATATATGGAATAATTAAAATATTACTGGTTTTAAACTATGTTTGTTAGGGTTTGCCCTGCCATAGCCTGCAAAAAGCTGGTAAAGGTTAACATAATTTAGCACTTGTTTCACAGTCACAGTCTTCAAATTAGCTTCCTATAAAGATTTAAAGCAATCTATCTACAGAAACATGTTAAAAAGTAATGACAAAACATTCTACAATGGTGCTATTTTCCTGTAGTGTGGCAAATGAATTGGATGAAAGTGATGCTAGTGTATAGTGTCAGAAAGTGGAATAACTTGGTTATCATAAGCAATGACAGAGTCTTCACTGATCAAAAGAAAAGCCATCCATGCAGTCACAGGAAAAAGGAATACAAGACAGGGCTCCATGCCTTAATATCTTGTATTAACTTGTATTCCCGTTTACATGTGACTTTCATTCCTCAAAGATTACTGCACTATAATGTCTGCTGATAATCCGTTTCAGTATTTGTCTCTGAGCCCTATGTCTTGTCACATTGAATTTTTCCACTGTGCACATCTATGTTCCTCTCTCGTGTATTTCACTTGAATTCTTTCTCATATCTTTTCACTCTTGTATAAAAGGAATTGTTGCTGTTCTGTGAAATAAAATATCAAAAGCTGAATGGACTGATGAAAGACATCATTACTTATGAAAGCTGGAAACAGCATCAAAAATGCAAAACAAGCAGAATTACCTTATTCTCAGGAATGAAGTGGAAAGTAGTGAAAGGCGTGAAGTGAGTGATGAAAGCTAGCAGACAGAAAGGATACAGTGTGAAAATCTGGACTGTAACCTTGGAAAGGCAAACTTAGGATGCTGCATGTGTAACCCCAAACTTCTGATGCCTTCCTTGTGCTTTAGGATTAAGGAATGATCAACCAGTGCTATCCAGGATGACAAAGAAATATAACCGGGACCCCAGGTTAAGCTCTCAGAAAGTGCAATTACCTTGTAATTTTTGGGGCTGACTGCCTAGAAACACCAGACAAAAGCACTGGTGGGAAAGTTGACACTAAGTCCACGAAGGGGTTACGCACATGAGGACAAAAGCAACAAGTAACCACTAGTCTAACCCATAGCAATTTTGGCAGATAGTATGCCATTTCCATATACTACACTGATTCCTAAAGCATCACTGCCTTGACCTCTTGATTCTCATCTGCAATTCACCTCTTCGTGAGCTGTGTGTGAGTCACAACCCTGGAAGACAACATACTTCTTTCACACATCCCAAGCCCTCTGTGCTCTAGCACCTGCTTCAGTCTTTTTCTTTTGAGTATTACTTTGCAGAGCAAGTTTTTTGATCATTTCTTCTGCTATTGACATTGCTGCTCCAAAGCGTATGACAGGGAACCAGCCAAAAGTCAAGTCTTACAACTGGCAGCAACAGTGCTGGCAACAGTGTGCCTCAGTACTTACCATACCACTGGATTTACAATGATCTTTCTATGTGATTTGTAATCTGACAATATTCACAGCACAATGTTATTCCTGAAAAGATTGCCATGATATATGGTAATATATGGGATATATGATATGGGATATATTTTGACTGCTACAAATGGTTGATTTCTAAATGCTTTTATTTGGAATCTCAGTAGAATGAACATATTTTGCAAAGTTTGGTCATGGAAGAAAACATTCTCGTCTTTGGAGAAAAGGAGCAATTTTATATACTTTAAAGGATTAGAAATTTGATCTCTTGACAAGGCTTTTAATACCATTTTATGCGTATTTTTAGTTCATTTGTAAAACAAGCTGAAGTTCTAAGTGTTGTCACATGAACTGAAATGAGTACAGAATTGAAATAGGAACATATTCTGATTGTCATCTTTTAACAGGTAATGAAAATACAGTGCACTGACGGCATGTGTGTAAAATGCATGTTGCATATTTTAAATGCTCACTAGATGGCAACATTGCTTCTCTTAAATACAGCTGCCAGGGTGAGACAGCAGCACTGTGAAATTTTGACTGTCATATTGGTACAATGTATATTAAAAACCATGGCCTAGAAAAAGAAGCTGAAGAACACTACACAGGACTACAAAAGCATAATTTCTGTTTCACTGCGGGGTGGGTGGTGGCTTTGTAAAGGGAACACAAACATAGATGCTATTGTCACCTTAGGTATGAGCTATAATTAGTGAGATCACTGCATTTTGAATGTGGTTTGGAGTGTCCCTTTAAATAGCATCTAATTGACCAATATATGTTCAGTCAGCTGTCTGTTAACACTTGATCTGGCACAGGGAAGAAACCCTAGAGATAAAGAGAAGGATGTTAAGGAATGAGAAATGCTTATCAGATTGGAGAAGTGCTTTTGCAAAGAGAATTGCTTGTCGCGTGGAGAAGTGCTTTCAAAACCAAAGGACAGCAGACTTTTTAAGACATAAGTCTGATGCTGATATATATTTATATATTGCATATCCAACATTAAGTATTGTGGACATCCATGAAGAATATAAACATAGAGAAATAAACTAAATTTTTCTAAAGTTAATGAGAAGATTTCTGCTGAAAGGAGAAAGGTGAGGGACTGCTTTTCAAATAGATCTTCAGCAGAGGACTTCAGAATGTTTACAGGTGACGATCTCCCTACAAGGAGAGAGAGGGAAATAACTCCTGCTTGTACGATATTGCAGCAATGGAAATTAAAGAACTTCACAGAATATAAAGTTGCTCGCTGTGGTTCTGAGATGAATGTGTGAACCCAGCTAAATTACCACTAAGATACAAATGCACAGAATGTCATTTGTGGTCACCAAGAGGACTTTTCTTTTACATAACTATACTGAGTAAGTTTTGAAAAAATATGGGGTTTTCCTTTACTATCATTTTTCAGTCTATGTGTCTGGGTCAAAAGAGTTGTGCCTTACAATATAAGGCAAGTGATGACTGCAATCCATGTTAGGCACCTGTCCTAGGGACTTACTGCCTATCCTAAGATATACATAGCAGGGCAGGCTTAGAAGGATGCTGGAAAGGGAAGGTCGAACCTAAGCTCCCCAGCCTTACTTTAATTTTGGTAGAAATGTAAACTCTCTAAGCCATTGGGTACCTTCATAGAGGCCTGATGTTGAAGAAATGCCATGTAAATATATGTAAACAACACTTTCATCTGTAATTATAGAGGCTGGGCTATGTGATCTCCTGTACACTCCAGAGGTGTCTCGCCTACATATACACAGCTACAGGGCACCCTTTAGTTTGATTTGCAGTGAATGCTTAACCAATCTGTTTTCTCCACAACAGTATTGGCTGATAGTTTCATCTTGTCCTTAAGAAATCACAGGCTGGCACTCTCAACTGCAGTTAAGGCAGGGAAGCCTTTCCATTAACTATTACTGACCAAGATTGGAGCCACATATTTAGTGAGGAAAATGCAATGTTCAGCTCAGTGGCAAATAATATTATGCACATATATTTAAACAAGATAGTCTTTAAATTTCACCAAGTCTAAAAATAAGCCTTTAATGCCTCCTAATTTAAAACCACACTTGGTAGCAAGCACTGCCATCAGGAACTGTAGCTCCCTTCTCACTTCAGAATTTCCCACCCACCAGATGACCTCTGTGATTTGCTGTGTGAGGAGAAAACCATTCTGCAAATGACCAAATTCAGGCTTTTGACATGGCAAGCAGATTTCACCCTATGGTTTGAGCTCCCACAGCATCATTTCTGTCTTCCCAGATGTGTAGGTGGCACAGTGGTCATGGAGAAAAAGGATCACTCTGCCAAGTCCCTGGCAGCATGAGTCCTTGGCATATGGGTGTCTCCCATGCTGGCAGCATCACTGGCTGATGGAATACACCTGGATCATGACAACCATGGACAGCAGGACAGGCAGTGACAGAGCCTAACTCATCTGGTCACTGCACCTTATCTATTTTGTGTTCTGACCACCCAAATCCATATCAAGTGTCCAACAAGATCCTTTGAGTTAAGGACAAAAATACATCCCTTTAAAGAAAAGGGATCTGGACTGGAAATGCACTTGGTGCCAAGCTGAGGTTCTGCTCCTGTATGTATATTTATGAACTTTGGAGTGATGTCTTTATACGTTGAGGTCTTTTTCGTAACAGGAAGTGAAATATTGATGAGGGCTGTGCCTAATGGGGAACTAGCTGATTTTGTACAACTTCTCTCTGTCATAGGCTCTGACAATTACATGAGAAATTTGTGACTATATCTGAAAATGCTTTTTGTTATACTTAACTCTCTCTTCCACAGAAGGCATTGCCTATCCTGCTTCTCCTAGAGATCAGATAATGTACAGTTGTGTCTTGGTATACTTAACTAATCTGGAGAAATACAATAATACTAAGTATGTGCGACAGAGCCCTATATAACTTTAATCTGTCAGCATTTTTTCTCCTACACCTATTTGCTAGCACAGTATATAGATACCAGTAAGCACGCAATACAAGATAAACTATATTTTCCTTGCCATTCCATTCTAATACTATGTGTCAAAACAGTTGCTGTGTAAAAAAATTTTGCATTTCAAAACTGTAAAGTTGGACAATTTCCATTTCCACTACAAAGTCTTCTGTAGATGAATGTATGTTTGTGAAAAAGAACACTTTCACATTCAGATGAAAGCACAGAACTGTTAAAGATCAAAGTAACTCTAACTATTTAGATTAGTTTTTGGTGAAACTAGAAAATTAACACGTGAAGAAGAGCATGCAAATGATGTATAAATTATGTCATAGAGTATCTTAGGAAATACTATTTTTATAACTGAATCAAACTGACAGGGAAAGGAAGACTTGTTACTTGGATTTTACAGAGAACTTACTGCTGAATAGCAAGCCAAATGTAAGTACTATAGTAATATATGCAATTGCAACAAGTATTTTAGTCAGGTGCAGCAGGGGCCATTATTGCTACTTGTTTTACAAGCACATAACATTTTCATAATAATCTGAAAGAGAAGGTTCATAGCATGCTAATTAAGAGACAATTCTAAACCAAACGAAGTCACAAAGCATCAATGAAGACTGAGACATAATGTCACAGGACTGAAAAGATTAGAAAAATAAGAAAGAGAAAACGAGATTCAAACTTGGAAATGTACAGTCAACTATATCTTAATAAAAAATGCTCTACATAGGAGAGAAGTGAGTTTGAAACAAGCAAAAGCATAAACACTAAAGGAGTAAATGAGTTAGATTTCGGTTGACATGTAATGCAGAAACTGCATAGGCTACTTTTGTTCTGAGTGCTTGTGAAGAAGTCTGCTCCTTGGGGAGCTTACAGCAACTTCTAGGAACTCAAGGATGAAAGAAGTTCCCACACATTCATTCATGAGGAAAAAAATAAGATGGTTGCACTCAAGATCAGGCAAGTGGCAATTGAGGTTCTGCTTATCTACATACATTTATTTGAAGAATGTAAGGGCCAGAAGAAAGCTAAGACTGGAAATTTCTGTCTGGTAGAAAATAATCAGTGCAGAAAAGAGCTATCATGATCTGGGATACTTAGTGGCTCACTAGATCACTAGACATGTTGGTACAAAGATATTTGTATCAGCCACAAGGATCAATGCAGTATAGCTTTTCTATCTCCTACATATTCTGTATGATTTCATCTAACAGTTAAAAACAGTAATGTCTATTTAGCATAAGTTGAGTTTATTCCTAAATGTCACTTGAGTGAGATGCAATTCTGCAATGAAATTTAAGCGCACTGTAATATGAAATCAGTACATCCCAGGACAGCAAGACTGCAGCTCTACAGATGGTCCAACAATCCGCTGCAGCATTAAGAGGCATTTTCTACTTCTTTTTAAACACTGAAAACATCATTTGCCTGTGCACTAATCCAAATATTTCATGGTGCATCTATTCCTGTTGTGCCAGCTGATTTGTTACACTACATTATCTCTCACTGTTACCCTTACCCCTCTGCTGTAGGTGCCACAAATGATAGATGGCAGTACTTGTGTAAAATCATAGCAATTTAGGAGCCCTAGTTTCCATTTTGAAAGGAAGAGATGTAAGTCCCAGAGCCTCTGAATTTTGCTGTCAGCTCAGAGACAGGCCATTTGCTCTGTAGTGCTCCCTCTGCTCTGGGCTTTTTTCTGCTTTGTGTCAGAAGAAGATGAAAAACTTGGAAATGTGGGGTGGATTTAGGGCTGGATGATTTAGAGCTAGGAGAGAAAAAAAAAGGGTGAAAAACTAAGAATGATGCATTATTTCTAAAGGAACCTGCAAGAGATAAAACTTAAGTTAAAAAGATAAAACTTTGATTTAAAGTTAAAAAGTTAAAGTTAAGTTAAAGTTTTAAGTTAAAAAGATAAAACTCTGAAGTCAAAAGGTCCCATTGACTTCAGGGGTATTCTCTGGTCACTAAGGATATAGTCCTATGGCCATATTCTGTCTCTGCACTAATTTTCTGTAACTGAGCACAAACTCGAATCCATGGACTACCAGAACTCCTGTATTTCTGGACCTCCTCTGAGTCTCTCTGGTAACACTTCTGTTTAGTACTGGGTCTGCAGAGAAACAGCTCTTAAGGACTGTTTAAATCCCTCTCAACTGGTTTGCAGCAGCATGACCCACTGTTTCAGTACTGAGGTATGCACAAGCCACACGTGAGTAATATTCATATGGCCATGAGAGCTGAGAGGGAAGCTGGAGCAAATGTTCATCTCTAACCCTACACTGTGGGTGAATAGTTTTACTGGGCAGTGGCCTAGAACAAATGTGATAAACAAACAAATCTTAATAAACAGAGTGCCACGAAAGTTTAACTTTCTCCTGGACAATTTGCAACTAAAGCACACGTGTTATAGAGCCCCCTACACATGAGCACACATGGGAAGAAAACATGCTGTCAATTTTAGCTGCAACTTCATTTTTTACCAGATAGTAGCTACTATATATCCCACCACTGCGATCTATATTGAGTATCTCCAGGGTATCTCAGCAGGCCTGAGCACAAACATATTTACAGATCTCAGTGTATATCCATGTACATGAGAGACAGCAAACTTAGGCCATAACTATAGAGGTTTTTTCAGGATTTGAAATGAATTAATTTGTTAGGAGCGCTCTCGAAGAAGACTTATTTTCCTTCTTTCTTTTTAATTAAATTCCATTAACAACGTGTTACCCTTTGATGAAGTTCTCAGCCACAACTTATTCAGCATATTTCACTTCTTCAGGTATACCTAATTGGGATGCCAATCTTTGTTCACGCTATTTCTCTGTAGAAGAAGTAGTACTTCCAGTGGCTTTGGTGAAATACAGCTAGAAGCACTAGATGAACAGAAGTTCTCCTTACACAGAAATCACTGTTAGTGACTGCTTTTCTAACAGTCTCTCCTCACAGAGACATCTCTGTCACTTGTTAAAGCCGAAAGCAAGGGAGAGGCTTTCCAAAGCCTTCAGGCAGAGAGTTTGTGCACTTCATGAATTTAGTGAACTTGCTCTGCATTGACATCCATGCAGCTGAAGTATGAACAGGTACTTTTTCACAGTAAGCACCCTAGAATTAGCAGCTATGGCGATTCTGGGTGTTGAGAATACGGATGGTTGGCTGAAGAGATCATTTTGCCCTGCCAGTAATGAGCTCATTTGAAACAAGCCCCTTCCTAATTATCACTTGGTTATGATTGATTCATCACCTGCTTTGATGCTCCTATTTAATAAACAGAAATGAACTGCTGGGTTTAAGAACTGCATAATTTTTAGTAAAAAGAGAGCTGCCTTAATATTATGTCAGTCAGTTCCAGACTAATTTTCTTTCCTTTACTCTCTGTATGTGTGTGCACACACATGTGTGAATGTATAACTATTGCATATCTGTGTATGGAATGCCTGTATGACATTTTAATGAAGACAGTACTGGAGCTTAGCTTATATATACACATTGCACTACAGGAATAAGAATTTTCCTTACCGATTTCACTCATGGATATCCCTGGAGCTAATTGCCCATTGTTGAAGGAGCTATAGGTAAACAAGTTTGGGACAGAGGTGAGGTCATAGATAGGTTCCTGCTTTATCTGTTTGATTCCAGTCATGTCTAACCCAGACTGGTCTGGGGAGGGCTGGGCAGAATCCACGTTATAATAGCTCTCAGACTTCGGCAGATCGATGACGTGTCCATTTGAGTAGGTGCTGCCAGTTTCATTATTCAGATTGTTCAAGCCATTGCTGATGCTGTTGCTGTAAACCCTGGCGAGGGCTTCTGCCTCA
The DNA here is from genome assembly GCA_013397075.1 of Rhabdornis inornatus. NCBI lineage: Eukaryota > Metazoa > Chordata > Aves > Passeriformes > Rhabdornithidae > Rhabdornis > Rhabdornis inornatus. The sequence goes on along the minus strand of VWZS01001817.1, from coordinate 109,856 downwards.
CCACTCTGCTGCTGCCGCTGCTCCTGCAGTCGCTGCTGGTGCTTCTGCACTTCAGCGTACAAGCTATCCCTCTGCTTTTTGGACATTCTTCCAAATTTCACAGCTGAAAAGCAAAGCACAATGTGAACCACTGTCGTCTTTAAATTTTTCTCGATTCCCCTCAACCCCACCACTCTTTTGATATTAACTTTCAGGGTTAATTTTGCTGTGGAAACATCTTTTTCTGTGGAAATGAGAAAGGACGCAAACTTTACATCACATACATGTCATAAAGGAAAAAAGATTGTGTATTTGAATTTACCAGGTGACAACAATGACTCCTATTTGACAGGAGGGCCTCAGTCAAGCAATTCACTTCCCACTCTGAATGTTAAAAAGACCTTGCATCCTTTTATAGCTGTGTTCACTGAACAACAACCCAGAGCTGTATGAAATGTATAGTCTGTAAATTCATATCCATTTACTAACTTTCCACAAACCTTTACACAGTGCACTAAAAAGATTAGTATTCTGGGTGAAAACAAGCCCTAAAGACTTATTATCACATCCTTTCAATGGGGTGTTATCTTCCTACTTTAAAAGAAAAATTGTACAGGTTAGAACCTAGAGGAAAATAACAGATTTGAAGGTAAACAGCACAAATGAATGTCATCTTTTCCACTGAGCAAAGTCTTAGGGATTTATGCAATCTCCATTTTAATAATCCCCATGCACAAATCCATGCACTCCTTCTAATGAGAAAGGGAGGAAAATATAAGAGGGCAAAATTTTCAGAGGTGACAGGCTGATTGCTGTGGAACTAGGAGGAGTAAATTCATAGCCTGCACATACACAGCTGATCACAGTTGATTATCACTCTCCACCCCCATCTCTCTATGAATTCAAGTCTTTTACTGGGCTAGATCTTGGGATCTTAGAGTAGAGGCAGTTGTTGATTGTGCTCTAAAACAAATGAGAGATACATTCAGCAGAATTCATCAGAACAGGTAAGGGACATTGATCCAGAAATACAGACTTCTATGTATTATGAGGTGTATTTTCTATACTGTGTATTTCCAGTCCATCTGAAATTTGGATCAATTCAGAATCACATTTATTAGCATAGGACTCTCATTTAGCCCTTGAGTTTGAACCTATGTGTGGATAAATGTGAAAATCTTCAATCAGGAAAAAAACCCCAGAAAAAGTAGAGCATAATATGAAAATACAGCACCAGAACAGCAAGGTGACAGTTGCTTTGATTTATTTTCTTTTTTTTTTTACACCAACAGGGCTTTTTTTTCTTATTGCCAACTTCAGTTTAGTTGCAGCCCTACACTCAGGCTACAAGGTACCTCGCACAAGCTCAGCCTGCCCCTGGAATCAGTGCATGGTATGCTGCATACTCTTACGGACAATATACAATGACTGTATTTTAAATAATTTTGAATAATGCAACTGTGTATTTTCTTCAAATTTAGGGCCTCAGTAATAAAACCAAATATCCACTGCTTATCCTCATTATATATGCATTAATTGGATTCTCCAGCTGTCATCAATTAGCATCCTGCCTCTGCATGATAAAAATGAATTTATTACATGGCTGAGAGGTAAAAATCAAATTAAAGTTTTCTGTTAAAATTCACACAGCCAATTTCAAATTTGCAAGAGCTCTTAATATTCTTAATCTCAAACAATCATAAAGACCCTTATATAAACTGTGAGAGAACAAAGCCATGCTACTGGAAGAATCACTAATTTTGTGTCTTTGCAGTGGTCTCTGAATTACTGGTTGGGAAGATGACACTGTCAGTCACATTAAAACGCCCCTATGATACCTTAAATTATTGGAAGATACTACTTTCAGGAGAAAAGCATGTCCTGTTAAATTGCTGAAATGTTACTTCTTTAATCACCATGAAGAATTAGGAGGTAGGGTGTCAAGTAAACAGGATGCTAGTACCAAAAAGAATTCATGGATTAAAGGCCAGATTGCAAAGCCCTTCCCAGACTGGTAAAACTGGTAAATGACTAATTTCAATGAGATGTAAGACGCATCAAGGCAGAAGAAGACCTATTATGGCCCAAATTTTAAACAAGTTTATAGTGTGTGGACAATCCAAATAAATAGCTCTTAAAGTAAGTTCTCCATCAATAACTTAGTTTCAAAATACACATTTTGTGTAAACCTTTGTGTAAAAATTGGAACATTTTCTTCTAATAGTTTGTCACTATATGAAACAAGTCTTTGAGCTGGAAACCCCCTGCACGAGGCAAGAGCATATCAGCTGTGGGCAACCTTGCCCAAGCCTCCCATTGTCTGCAGTTTTCATGTGATGCGTGATGCATGTTCTCGGCCTGCTGAACTTGGCTGATCACACTGCAGTTTGGAAGGCGGACCAGAGCTCTACCACAGGATCCTGAGATGGTATAGACTGTGGAGCTTTCCTCTGGCATAGGATCCATTTTCTGTGCTAAATTAGGAAATGTTTTTCTCTAGACCCAGACAGGGACAGGAGGCAGTGTGCAAGTAAAATAAATGGGGTTTCTTCCAATGCAAAATATTTGGTCAAGCACTCTGAATAAAACAGAAACCCCTAATGCTATGAAGGTGTAAGTTTGTGTAGGGTTGTGCCTCCTTACTAACAGACCTTTACAGATCTCAGGGAAATGGATGCTTTCACTCATCAATATTAAATGTTAAGATAAATGCTGATGTTTAATGTAATGCTTAATATAAACCCATCTCTCCAGAGGTGACCTTTCTGTGCTCTGTGCTTTTGATTAGAATAACGTATTTCACTTCTGACTCTTTCTGTTCTAAACTAATATTTTCCCCACCCCTCTCCACAAAAATAGCCTTCTTTGTTAACAGGGTGGCAAAGATTGTCTCACAGTGCACACATTACAGAGCACGGAGCTTGTCCTCTCTCTTTTTGCAGAAATTTACAGGGAGTTTAAGTAAGTCAGCAGTGAAGAAAAGTTTCAAAGGGCTCAGATGTGAAGCACAAATTTGACTCCTTACCATCTCGTGACATTCCCAGGGCAAGACATTTCTGCAGTCGGCAGTGCTGGCAACGATTTCTGTTGGTTCTGTCAATTAAACAGTTTCTCTGTCTTGGACAGGAGTAGGATGCATTGTTCTGCTGACTCCTCCGAAAGAATCCCTTGGGGCAAGAGAGCAGGAAAGACCAAATATTACCATGAGCATTTTTATCTCATGTGCACACATGAGGACACACACACAGATGTGCATGCAAACAACTACAGTAAACCCTTATTTAGTGCACTACTGCTTATGCTGTGGCTCTGCAGATATGATGGTATTGCATGAAAGAACATTTAATTATAATAAGGAGAACTACATATTATTCTGTAAAGACTATAATTCTACTTTGTTAAAACCTAAATAACGTTACAGAATGCATTTTTATTGTGCAATAATGACCCTGTATCATCTAATACTTGCTCCTAATAGAGGAAAAACTTGTCAGCATTTGTAAGAGATGACTTCAAAGTATGTGTTTTGACATTTCTCCCTTTAATGAAGAGACTGGGTAACTGTTACTGGGTACACATAGCATGAGAAGCTGAAGTCTGCTGTTCACTTTAACTGGGCAAATGATCTGATCTGGAGAGGCATATGATTCAGGAGTGAAGTAATTAAAATTCAGTCTTCACAAAAGCACTAGGATATAATGACTGTATCAGGTAAAGCCAACACACAAAGGAGAAAGCAACACCTTTAGATACTACCATGAGAATGTAATGGCATTTTCCACGGGCTGTTTGTCTAGGGATCTGAGGGCTGGAAGGGAAGTATATACACCTAAGTCCCTATGAGCTTCCAGCTGCTAATGAGGTGGTGCCCAGAGTGGCCCCAAAAGGTACTGTTATGGTAGAAGTGACATGAAGCAGCTGAGATGACAAGAGGAATGAAACCAGGGGGTGAAGAGAAACAAAAAATAAATAGATCTATACAAAATAAATAATTAAAAAATAAAGGTCAGAAGTATCTGCAAGTCCAGAGAGAAAAAAAACAAAATAGAGAAGTTCCCTAACCAGTTTGGCAACTTTTAAACGCAAGCAGCTGTAGGTTGTAGCGGGAAAGCTGAAGGATAGCCTGGCCACTGCAGAAGGCTATGAGTAGTAAAACAGCAGAAATACCTGCAGTTTTGTGGAAATTACCACAGTTACACCAGTCACCAGAAGTGGCACCAAAGTACTTGTGCCTTCCTGGGGTGGCTTGCAAACACCTTGGAAAGAAGCCAGAAAGCAACAGCTGACTTCATTTATCAGGAAAAAATAGTGTATCTCTGCACAGGCTGATGGATGTTAATACTGAGCAATTGATGAAGTTGCAAGGTGACAGTGCTACAGCCCTCAATTAATTTGCTACAGTTTATACATGAATTCTCACTCAGAGAATTCCTGGCGAGCTGAGTTAGGGTGGTGTGGGGTGTCAGTAACAGGGACAGGCATGGTGCTCCACTGAGGACACTGTCAGTGCTAGCTCTTGGAGTCGAGCATAGAGACCCACTTGAACTGGCTTGAGCTTGTTCTATCAGTGATTAAAGTGTATCTAAAATAGAAACTAAATTTTATGATTTGTACTTTTCAGAGAACAGATGTCATTTGGGGGAACTCTCAGAAAATTCTGGTGGAAACATAACTGATTTTAGCTGACCAAAACTCTCCTGATATGGTAGATGTGCCTTTAATCTAAGACTAAATGGATGCTAATTGTAGATGTCTTTGCTGGACTTTATAGACAATCTTGGTTTTGACTTCTGAAGGGTTTTCTGTTTTCAGTTTTAGATTTTAGCAGCATCTATGGATTTCAGAGAACAAATTAATTCAGCAACATTAAAAAAACACACACAACCATTTAGCACTGACAATGCCTTCTCCTGAAGTACTTTTTTGTTCGCTTTAAGGTTGATCTCATCTCAGAGGAATTTGTTTCATCTTTGCCCTCCTTAGGAAAAAACTATATTATGTATCATGGGTTACATAAGAAAATTAATTTACAGCAGGTAATTAATTTTTCTGAGGAGAATTTTATGTTCTCATTTTCCTGCATAAGATCTAAATGTTGTCTTATAAAGTAGAGATAATTATTTCGTTTTATTTTTATGGTATCTTTATATAGATTTGGCTACATTATTCTACATCAGAATAATTCCATTTTGTGTGAAGGAAGATGTATTTAATTACTGAGGAGCTAAAGAGTTAAAGACAGATTTCCCAGTACTCCCAAAACATGGACAATAAGTCTTTCTGCATCTTGAACAAATCCCTTCATCCACCACCTACAGCCAGTCTGAGAAAGGAAATCGCTGAATGAGCTACTTTCTAAGTCATGACAAAACAGTGGTAGACAGTAATTAGCTTTGGGAGTAGGCATAAGAAATGATAAAAGGCTCAGTGAAGAAGCAGCCATAGAGATAGATGCGACACAAATTCATCTTCAGGTTTCGCCCTTTCCGTAAGAATAGTGCCAGAGCTGCAAACTTACTCAGTGGGTCCAGCAGGTCCACTGCATATGCACGCTCAGCATAAGGCAGGCGTGCATGCAAAACAACAGTAATATTTCAGATGACCCTTAAGCACTTAGAATATGGACTTGCAGCAACATAGATAACACAGGGACACTGAGTTAAAGGATTTTCTTCTCCTTGAAGTTTGTAGCACTTCCACTGGCACTGTAATTCTTGGGTGCTATATCCTGAAATGCTGTCGCTGCCTGGTGTCTGGCTCAACATGTGTGCATGTTTCTGGAGTGATTCTACCCTCTTTCTTCCAAACATGGTCTCCATTCTTAATCATTTCAGGTTTCCAACAAACAAAGAAAAAAAGAGCCAGAAATGACCAGTATGCAGGCTGAGTGAATAGCTATTTAAATGCTGGGCACTTAAATGGACAACAGAGCTGCACTGCCAAAAACAGTGCTTACCTCAACAGGGAGCTCTGACAGACTGAGATGCCTCTCAGTGGAACTGATGTGAAAAACCGACACCTTTTTTTCACACAGGCTCACAAAACAAGATTAGACTAATTGATCTGATACAGCAAAACTGGCACAAACCCAATAGGGTTAAAGCTGTTATAAGTGGAAGAGAATCTCTTTATCTCCATAAGCAGTCTACTCACAGAGCACAGTGGTATCATCTCTTGAGGCACACACAAGGGCCAGCATTAACCCTAATTACCTCTACAGGAGACTATACCCCTAGACAGTCTGTGGTCTCTGAGTACTGAGAGAAGATGCTTTTTCTGCTTAAAGTAATTTTCTTCCGCAGCTTTTGTGCCAATTTTGAAGTAACAGATCAATTAGTTTAATCCTGTTTCATGTGGTCGTCATAAGAAGATGTTTATTTCTAGTCCAGTGCCACAGTAAGACAAAGACATGCTGCAAATTGTTCTGCTTACAATTGTTAATGTTCCTGAAAAAAACCCTGATCTTTACCAGCTGGTTCTCTGTGTACTGGCATTAAAATATTTCTGTTGCAAATGGATGTACCCAAATTTTCAAATTTTTCAGCTGTTCTAATACTTTGTAAAGCATTAGGCACAGACTTGTGATTTCACTCTGCAAACAGGCAGTCATTTTCAAATGTCCCAGTTTATGTGTTTCCATGTACAAGAAATCAGAGATGCTGCGCCTCCATCTTTGTAATTTCCCATATAGAATTAAAACTGAAATACCAACGTGCAGTGTGAAACTGCAAGAGTAATATCGTAATTCCTTAGATAATAAAATCACAGACAAATTTTAAAATTGAAAATGTAAGCCTTTCTTCTCTTTGCTTGTGTCTGATTTGTGTTATTTGAACTAATGCCTGAGATAATATGTTGGTATGTCTAAGCAGCAAGTCTACGCATCTCCACCCTTTGTCCTTTTTTTTTAACATCTAATTCCCAGCAATTGCCCCTGCACTAAAGCCTGTGAAGAAGAAGACAAAGGATCCTTTTACACTGCTCATAATGTGAGGCATTCTTTCTTTTGGAGATTACAATTTGGTCTGCAAATTGTGCAAAAGGAGATAAAAAAGGACCAAACTCCCACCTGTAAGCTCTTAAAAAAGGCTGACCAGAAGTAACATGCCAACGGTAATGATACATGGGTTGTACAGGAAACAAGATAAGAAATCCACCTCTTTCAATGCTGATTGAAGGTAGAACAGGTGTGACTTACAGTTGCCAGCCTCTGCTGGTGTCAGCAGTTACACTGCATCAGATGTAATTAATTCATGTTTCAAACAAGGAGGTAGCTCTAAAGACTATTTGATAAAATGGAAAGCAACTAGGAAAATTAGGCATGAAATGCATCTTTATCAGCAGTAGGCTTTACAGCCTTCGGCACCACTTGTTTGAAAGCTTGTAACAGTGTATCATCGTACACAGGTGCCTGAGGCTAATGCAAATGGTCATGACTATGCTTTATTAAAATCTCATACCTTGCAGCCTTCACATGTGATGACTCCATAGTGTATTCCAGAGGATTTATCACCACAAATTTTGCATGGTATCACTTCAATTTGTGCTGAAAAAGAAAACAAGACAGATATTTTGGGTTTATAATTATATTTAATTTCTTTTTTTCTCAAAAGGAGATCTTTAGAAATAGTAAGCAGATAACCAGTTGAACGCCAACAATACAAAAATGCTTTGTATTGTATATCTGTTTCTGAATGCTTTGGTTTGGCAAATTTTAAATGCTTAACATCATGTAGTTTCTGCCACGTCCCACAAAACTCTTTAACGTTTTAAAATGTCTCACAATTAGTAAGTTCTTTCTCATATTCCTATTTTTAAGGCAGTTATTTTACTGATTAATTTTATAATTATTATTGCTAATGACAGTTATTAGGGGTCCTAAACAATAATCTGGATTGTCCTTTCCTACATACTTCAAATATTTGTGACTTTCACTTCTCTGAGGTCGAAATACATGGTGTTTATACCCTTTTTAAAGCAGAGTAGAGATGACAAAGTTTTCACTTTCTTCAAATTACATTCAGGACACGGAAGTACTAATACCACTGTCAGAGATTGGCCGGTAAAAGCTTGCTTAATCTTCCTGTCTCTTCAAACTATTTGTTTTAGCACCGGGTCACCGGCAGGCAAGACCCACAGATGGACTTTAGGTAGCCAGCGGCTGCGTACTAGGAGAGTCAGGTAAAGCCTGAAAATGTTTAAATATGGATGTGCTTCAGATCCTTTTGTAAACATAGTGCTTGTCTGACTCTGAGAAGGAAAACACATTTCATTATCTTTCTTTCTTTTTTCTTTGTTTTGTTTTTTGCTAACACAGCTGTTTGATTGTCTCAATTATTCTGAATCCCGTGTCTTTCCTTTGATGATGCTGTAAGAGCACGTACTTAGAGACATAAAGAACTTTGTCAGATGTTTTAGTCAGATGAACTGAGAAGAAATGTTAAACTTATTTTCTCTCCCGTTCATTTGTTCTTATGTGTAGGATGCATGTGCCTCCCTGCTATTCTCCTCCTACTTGGAAGCACCATCACATTAGGAAAGTATTCCTGACTGATGTTGTTTCTCCATGCCCAGGGCAGGAACAGCAGCAGCTCTCTGCAACTCAAGTCACCCATCAAATCCTTGAGTAGAAAAACTTTTTTAGTAGAGCTAGCCCAAGCACAAGGATAGGCAGCTGTTAGGACTTTAACAAGACACATGTAACTCTAAAATGGATTGAGACAGGGAAACAAGATTATTGTCCAGATGCTAATCCTAAGAAGAGCATCCCATTTCAAACTCGTGGGCTGTTGAAAAGATTAAAAAAACTGGAAAAAACCCATGCTTAAACATGACTGTACATTGTAAGCTAAACACTAAATATGCTTGCACAGTTGATACAGTGAAAATATAATCATATAGCCTGGATTATGCCCCATTTCTACTTATGATTATCATTTGTCTCTTTTAGCAGAAGCTAGAAGTTTCCTTCCTACCATGTCCTTCTTCCCACCACCTTGTAGATAAACAACCAAAATTCAGTACTGTGTCCCAGCGAGCCGCCACCACACTTCCCACTGAAAGGTGCATTGCATACCCTACTCCTTAGTCCTCCTATTTAGTGTAGAGGGTAAACTGCACAGGGTGAACACTAGCAAGCCCTCTACTTTGAAAGTCAATTAACTATTCCCTTGGGACAGCATATCCCAAGGGACCCAGGCAAGAGGAACTAATATGGATGGCTGAAAAGACTTTAGCTCCCCACAGTGAGCTCATTTTCCTGACATACTCTTTCTGATCTAGCATAAGTTTAGGCATTGCTCAGGCAAGCAAACAGTTTTAAAGGTGTTCCTAATCCATGCTGTATACAGGGAACTCCTTAACAGAGAAGCACCTGCAGTTCTTTGGAAATTTTTCAAGGTTGATCCTGGTCAAAAATTCCTAAGCATTATGCCACTGGGATAATAAAAATATTTAAACACGTGCCTCCAGGCACTGCTGTTTGTGAGGCTGCTTTTAGTAACTGCTCACAGGTCTCTGCTTGAGAGTCGTGTGAATGGAAAAAGTCTCAGGCCTGGGACCATGTGGTGCTTTATGTTTCAAAGACATATGTCAATGTCAGAGGCAGGAACTACAATGAGAATGGAAAGAAATCTACAGGAAAAGACAAGACAGAGAAAAAAAATACACAAAAAAAAAATCAAGATACTTTTAATGTGACTTGCATATACCATTTGTAACTCTGATAGGAATAGAGAGAGAAGAATTGATCCTGTGACACTGATTGCTTTTAGCACAGTACTTTTTACTGTAAGCAAAAAATAATTTCATGCAGGAGTTTCAATTATAGGCTCTACCTTAATGGTATTTGTGGATCAAGTCCCTAAATGCTAAGGCTTCGAGTTTCAATTAATATGAAAACAAATATTTTAGACTTGCGACTCTTCAGTTAATTCAAACCTATATTAAAAAATAACCATTCTATAAATTAGTAAATGCAGGTTTGTCTAGAAAATTGCTGCCATTTCTCTTTAAGGGAATCACAAAAAATACATCCTTAGGACACAGAAGACACTTGAATAAGTTTGGAAACCTGTATTTTGCTACTGTCCCCCAGACATTTTTTTTTTCATAAAACAGCAGAACAATTTCAGGATTCCTAACAGAAATCTTGATTGTACAGGCCAGATAAAAAAAAAAAGCACTGTAATCCCAGAAGGGTCTTGAGATACTGTAATGAATATAGAGTGTACCATATCTCTTTAGCAGATATAATCAGAGGGGTTTTTTTATTGCAAAATATTCTTGAAAGGGACCCACAGGGATAATCAAGTTCAGCTCTTAAATGAATGGCTTATATGGGGATTGAACGCATAGCCTTGGTGTTATCAGTTGACACAGGGTACTAAACTTTTTGCACATTCTGTTTTTATTTGTCCACCTATGATTTTCTGTTGTTTTTCTTATGCTCTTCACCTATTAGACCAACAAACAGTTCAGGGAGCTGCATAGATGACTCTCTTTACAGCTACTATAAAATAAGCAGCTTTCTTCTAACTCTTTAAGAATATAAAATGCATTGACCAAGGGCCAATTCCTAAATATTGAGGCAAAAATTGAATGAGCAAACAATAATGGATTTGCCACAATAACTTTCACCAGCACAGGAACTGAACTTATTTTCTCCCAAAGTAGTAAACACAGGGAAGGAAGTAGAGCAAAACTACTTAGCTCTACTTCAAAAGTCTTTCCACTTGCCTTCTCATACATTTTTTCCTTTGATACTATGAGGAAGAAAAATGGCTCCCACCTCTTTTCAAGCAAGCCTTAACCTGACCACACTTGTCCAATTTTTCAGTAAGTGCATTGAGATGTACCACTCAATAAAAGCCTGCAAAACCACTCTCACCCTGATGCCTAAGAAAACATTTATAATGTTTGGATATAGGCTGCATCATGACTGCCCCCTACCACCAGTTGTAGCATCTATCCTCAGTACCACAGGGTCATGTCTCTGCAGTATTCATCTCCTATTTTATACTTAAGTTGAAAGTTCTTTAGGACAGGAAACTGCCTCCAGTTTTATGGGACAGTCTACACATTGTAATGCCACAATGGAAATAAATTAATTCTACATGACTAGTAATTATAATCCACAGATGATGGAATAACCACCCAGAACCGAATTCATTCTCTCATGACAACAGAAAGTAGGGAGGGATTCTACCAAGGAAGCAAATCCTAAATTGTCTCACATATTTGAAATGAGCACTTATATATAAACAAATAGGTAATCAGAAACATCTCTAAACGAAACATTAGCTCAAGTGTGCCCCAAGAAAAATCAGAAATACACTGAGCTGCTTTTTTTCTTTTTTCACCAATAGAACACTTACACATGGGCACAAAGTTCATTATCCCAAAGGCATGAAAATAATCAGGTTTCAAAAGTTGTTATATGTGTGAAATTAGGAATGAATCTGTTAATGAGAGACAGTTAATTTTCTGAATTCCTCTCAGAAGAAAGGTAAGAGTCTGATGTATATTTGCGGGGATTGTCACTCACATCCATACAATGCCTAGCAGAGAAAAACAAAGCTCACATTTTATATAATTTCAATTTAATATCTGAAGAACGTCACTTGGGAAAGACAGGTTTATAATCTCATAGACCCGTAGCTTTGGTTTAAGGGGGAAAAATTATTTGAGTTTTCAGTATTTAGCTCTTGATCAAAAGATGATAAAAAAGCATGCCAGGCATAAACTTTGAAAAGCAAGTCCTTTTTCTAATTTGTAGATCCAGGAAGGGTTGCACTTCGAAGCATCAAGGCTAATCAGAAAACTGATAGTGAAAAAAGCCAGTTGCTTCACCTTTCAAGAATTCCTATCATCCTTTTCTTGCGGTTCCTTGAAAATTGCTGGTAGATTGGCCTAGTTCACTTTCACATTTCTATTCCTAACTGATTTCAAATTAAGTATATTCAGCATTTTTATCACTTGTCAACTCTATCTTTTTTGTCCTGACCTCTGTGAGCAGGAAATGCTTTTTTGCCTTGCATGTTACTGTCAGTAGAAGTTTCCATGGTAAGTTAGACTGCCAATGAGATCTTGGCATCCCCTTTGCTACTGGAATAGATGTTCTCTAGCTTCTCAGCAAGACTTCAGGTGCTTTGCATTTAATAGTCTGAAAATACACAGCTGAGGATACTGCTAATGTTTACAGCCTGTCACACCTCATGCAGTGAGGTCTATATAGTTACTAGTAGCTCAGCAAGTTAATTAATTCTAGATAATGTTAATTAATGTCTGTAGGTACATTAGCTGTCAATCATACCCCAAATAAGCTATTAGACTAAACCAAGATGGTGAAGTTCACCCAGAAAAGTAATGCTTTCATAAAATCTTATCACTTTTGCACAGAGATACATTAAACTCTGACTGTGGGTCTGGCCCCTGGATTTGTTACAGCAACAGAGACTGTCTGCAAAGCTGATGGCTCTCAAATAAGCCAGACTTACATCTCATGAGGACAGATATACAAATCTCAAGAAGCAGCAGTTCTTGTATATCTCTGTGTCCCACTGGGCACAGATATTAGATGTCATCGATGTCACAAATGTGTCATGAGTTTCAAGGTAAGCAATAGCCCTAGAATTTGGATATTAAAAAAACCTGATAGATAATTGCTCAAAATAGAAATTGGGTATATTAGTGCAAAAAAAAGCAGATTTTTCCCATAAAGGTATGGAATTGTCATGTCCGATTTCTTTCATTGTCTCATACTCTTAGATGAAGTTCTTTTAGTTTATAAAATTATATATAACTATAATATAACCAATGTCACTTGGAAGGTCATTTGGTAATAAGTTTTCTTTTTTTCCTTCCTCTTTCATGATTTTCCAGTGGGGAAAAAAGTGAACAAAACCACCCCCAAAACAAAAATCAAACCAAGCGACAGCATGAGGAATTGTATACCAACGTTCCTTATAGACCAACTCTGCCTTTTATCACATGCTTCTTCTAAAGACTATTGAAAAAGAGTATTTTAAAACCTAAAGCTTTTTTAATGGCAAGTTTTTATGTAGTTACTCTGTGCATCCTTATTGTGTGCATTTAAAATCTACTGAAACAAAAGATCAAACCTTAGAAATACGTGTGATAATGTCTGTAGAGTGATAAAAAGTTTTAAAATTATGCACTATATATTAGCCTTTTTGCATATGAAGAAATATGCTTATATCTGCACTGTAAATACATACTTTGGAAGATGTCTTTATGAGTTCCATGGCCACAGTAATGTTTACTGAACATTGTCAAATGTTTTGAAATAGACGAATATGACTTCAAATGATTACAGCTACTCCACAGCTAAAGCTAATTTAAAACTGTTCATATTATCTCATCTTTTTGTATTTTATTGCTACAATGTAATTTTGGAACAAGTCTGGAAAGAATGATATACACAGATTACTCGCCTTTGTATTCAGCAGAGAAGGTGAAATTACAAGGAGAAAAAATTAGCACAGTATAACAACCTTAAGTTCTAATAAACATTGGAGTAAGAAAAAATATTTTGTTCAAATATGGTTTCGCTCCTTTCGTAAGTGTAATGACACTAGATCTAGCACTATAATTTAACAATTTATGAATACTAAAAAGTCGTTACATTTGTGATGGTCCAGGGTTACAGATGAGATGAGATTTTCCAATAGATTTATTATCTTTTATTAGGGCAAGAGATACATTATTTTCAAAAGAAACACTTTTGGACCCCTAGCTTTTTATCACACGTTAGATAGAAACAAAGGACTTCAAGCTCAAAACAGGTTAATGATAACTGCTCCAAGCTGAATTTCATTATGGTGTTCAACTAGAAAAGCTGCAAGATCTGCAAGGCTGAATGTTTCCCTGTGAAGCAGAGGTAGTTGTGAGCAAAAAAAGTAACACTTTTAAGACAAGTGATATAATGTTGAAGATAATGGTATATTTTGGATCACAAGTATTTTTAATTTTCTGCAGACCTGATTATTTAAATTAATTAAAATAATTTGTAAATTAACAGAAAACCTGGATTTTCATTGTTTTATAACAAGACAGTGGTGGTAACACAATTTCCTGGACTCCAAAAAAATTCTGTACGGCTTTGTTGCCGAGAATGTCAGCCCAGCACTCAGTGAAACACCAAGAGATTAGGAATCTGACAAAGGCACACAAATTGCTACCTAGAAGCTTAATTTTGACAAAACAGAGTGGCTAAAGTGCGTAACAAGCACAAGTGTTCAGGGCTTTCCCAGATATTTTGGAATGGTTCACAGGCAAGGAAGAGAGCAGAAGAGAAGCAGAACTGTCTATATCCTCTGTTGGGCAGTGATGACTAACACAAAGTACAGCCCATTGTCCAGATCCCAAAAGACAGAACTCAGGTGTCTTGTCAGAAGCTACAGCTCAAAATATGATTCCTGAAAGTCTGGGCTCACAGAGCTCAGAAAATGTCAAAGGATCAGTAAACTTTGATGGCACACTAGCACTTTGTAAATCTGTATAGAAGCATTTTCACGGTCTCTCAATGTGGCCTTCTCTGTATCAGTCTATGAACTCTTTTCCCTAGTAACTCAAATTCATGGAAACTATGTGTGTAACTTCAAAGGATGCTACTAGAGTAACACAAGTTATTACACAACAAAAACATGTCGCCAAACTGATGATTTGGGCTCTGCATGTGAGCTAAATCAGAGTTATTTAACTAAATGATCAAGGCCTTATCTTGGGCCCCCTAAAGAGCTCAGAAACTTGCCCTATTCATATAGAAAGACATAAATATATAATATATGCTGAATTATTACTGTACAGTTACTGCTTCCCTCAAAGACCAAAGCAATGGTTCTGCTGATACTGCACACTTTCCTAAAGAGATTATTATGCTAATCCGAAATACTATACTACCCAAGCTATCCTATATTTGACCTCATCAGATCCAATGTTCTGCAAATAATCTCTAGCAGCTTTAGCTAATGTTTATATAAGCTGGTCAGGATGACTGAGTAGTGGTGACCATGTTTTCTTTGCAACACTCTAAACCAGTGAAAGTGTGCTTAGTCAAAAAATAGCAGCCTATACAGAAAATACATTGCATATGCAAAAATCTTTTCTATGAGAATTATACTTAGTATTTACCATTTGACATAATTTTTGGATGTTTCACTTAAAATGTTTTACAATATACCAGGCACTTAGCAGGACATATTATTTTCACTCCTTACTTCTCCTTACTCAGAAAGGTACTTAGAACGTGCCAGGTATTTCTATTGTTTCCTGAAGGCAACAATCCATGGCTGCATTCTTTTCCCTTCTGAATAAATGGACTAATGAACTCTGTAAAGGAAGAGTTCAGATATTTGAAGAGTTCAAATATTTACAGTCCATTTTGCCTGTTGAAGCCGGCTGAAATGGTCATTCAGTAGTCAGGACTTTGAAGTTAATTCTTTGTGTTAGATATGCACAGATCTCTGCTGTACAGTTACAAAGCTTAGCAACACAGAGAGAGATGCTGCAGGAACATGCTGTGAAAACCTGTTTTCCAGGCTGTGGGATCACACACAGCCTTATCTTTCCTCACACCCAGCCAAGTGTTACTGCTTGCTGGAGTGGGATGGAAATAAACTTAAAACTTAATTCATCACTTAGTGGAAGGAGGGTGTAGTGGCTATTCTTAGCTTTGTCTGTAGCAGCACTTCCTTCAGCTCTTTGCTACCGGACTGCAGCTGCAGCACACTGACAGCCTTTGCATCCCTCCTCTCCTCCCCCCTTTACCTGCCCAGATTCATTTGAATGCTCATAAATTCCCATACTTTTACTAACACTCAAACCCAGAAGTCTATGCCATGCAAAATCTTCAAGGGAAATGAGGACTGTTGCACTGTTAGATTATAGCACTGCAGCAGAACGAGGGTCTAACTTGCCTTATCTGGTACTTTGTGTGACTGCTATCACAGTCCAAGGAACAATTTCCAATCCACTTTCCTGGACCACTTTTCTTGCAATATCTTACTTTAGATACAATATAACTCCTACAAGGCAAAATTATGAGAGACACAGTCAATAATAAACAAATAATAGTGTTTTCACCCTGAAATGACTCTGAAATAATTCTGATGTTGCCTTTGTAAAACTGTCTGAACTTCTTAATATTTCTTCATATTTTTGATTATCACTATGGATTTTCACTTTTGTACATTCCTATTGAAATCTTTGCTCCATCTTTTGAAAAGCATTTAAATCAGCTGGAGATATTCTTGGATTTGCATCTGTTGCTGCTTGAAAAAATGTACTTACCAGCTGTCTACTTACCAATTTTATCTGCCATCTTTTAAAGACAGTAGGAAGAACTAATCTCAGTAAAACTCCAAGTACAGTTGTCTCAAGGGTAGACATGCACAACATGTTTAATATTTCCCTCTTTAATTTTCACTATAATGTCCCATATTGTTAAGGAAGTGAAGAATAAAAATATTTCAACTCACCAGTTGCATCAGTTTTTATTTTGGTTTGAATATCACACATTTTGTTGTAAATAAATAAGACTTCCAGGAGTGAACAGTAGTCTTCCTACTAGCCTACTTATTCACAGTTACACCTGTGCTGTTGCAAAAGTGGAGTCTTAACAGACTGCATTAACAAGATTAAATGGAAGAAGTAAGAAGGCTGTTCCATTTCATTAAAGAAGGGAAGAAGACTGCTGGAGGCACTAAGTAATGAAACAATACTTTCTTTTGATACTCTATTAATGTATGCGTTCCCTATTTCAGTCCAATGATTTTAATTTCTTTTTCCTTGGAAATTCTGAATAAATCTCAGCTTTCCTTTGTCATCAGTTTTTGTTTCAGATATATATATATATAAGACATGGAAGATTAGAG
This sequence comes from Rhabdornis inornatus, assembly GCA_013397075.1. NCBI lineage: Eukaryota > Metazoa > Chordata > Aves > Passeriformes > Rhabdornithidae > Rhabdornis > Rhabdornis inornatus. Next base: position 92,982 of record VWZS01001817.1, on the reverse strand, counting down.
TGGCAGATATAAGATGCCAAATTACTACAGATAAAATGCCCATGTTATGAAATGTCACCTACATCTTGCCTACCTTCAGCCAGAGCTAAAAAGTAAGTTTTCTTTCAGTGTTTTTAGACGTCATGTGACAGATCTGCCTGAATTGCCCCTGTTGAACATCCATTACATTAAAGGTATATTAACTGAATCCCAGTTGCCCTTAGGTTGCACAGAAAAGCAGAACTTAGATGTAAGCTCTCATTATGAATCTCTATCAGAGCTGCTCAGACCCTGGAAATACTATATTTTTTCCCCCCTAGGCTTCCATAATGGCTAGAATTGCATCCTGTTTCATAGGTTACACTTGCAAAGGCATACAGTGGCAATTATGCACCAAATGTGATGCAGCTGAATGCAAAGCAAGATTTACACAGGCTTTCTGTCAAAAATAAAACAAAGCATAACAGTATGTAAGAAGAGAGCATTTCTACAAGACAGCTAATACATTACATACATTGCCTTCTACTAATTCACTCTTCCTCTTTGAGTTTTTGTGGATTTCCTGCACTTTGGAAGGATTCCTCTCACCTCCCCTTACATATTCCCAGGCTTTTCTGTGGCACTGTTACTTCACTTCCAAGTAACCTTTCCTTTTTAATCCATTTTCTCATGCTCTCACCTTTTGCATAAAGAAGCTGTTGGAATAAGGGATGATTCAGATTCTAGCAGTTCCATCTTGCTAACCCTGTATATTAATTTCCTTTGAATTCACGCCAAAGATAAAATGGAGAGAACTTAACTTTCAAGATTAAGTTAGCCTGATACATACAGAAGACTGTTAATCATACATACTACTGGGAAAAAAAAACAAACCAACATTCAAAATTAGCATCTCAGCCATCTTTGCTTTGAATGCTTGCTTGGTTTAGATAAAACAGTTGAGGAATTTTCAAATAAAGAAACTAGTGCAAGAGGAAATATTAGAGCAGAGTTCTAAAGTTTATGAAAATAAGCAGAATTATTGGAGATTGGGAAAAGTAGAGAAAACAAGCAAATACATGAGCTGGGAATAGTCAGGCTGACAAAATATTTTCCCAGTAATACAGAAAACATTATTTGAAGGATAATAAGGATGAGTTAATTATTTGCAACAACCCATTTAAATTTGCATAAGCATTACACAGCTATTTTTTTCATGTCTGTTCCTAGAACCAGTCACATATAGTCACATGCATGTTTCGCTCTGGGTTTTTAATCTTAAATACAGTCTCAAACTCTTGGCCTGTGGCATTTTGATGCATAAACATTTCCTGGCTTGGTAAAAAAGAGTTCACTCTCTATTATTTCATTAATTGAAGTCCTTTGATGTTATGGAGCATAATTTTTCCTGACTGGGTAAATAATTGGTGTATAATTGTCCTTCTGTTGCAACAGTGTTTCATTCTGCTGAAGTACTGATTGCCTCAGAAGATCTTTAAGTCTCACTGTTTCATGAAATATTTGAGTTTCCCATTAGACACACCACTTTCCTCTCAGATAAAATACATGGATCAAAGAAATGGCCGAAAGAAATGAACAATACTTAAGTGGGTTTCTTCCCCCTCTTTTCCCACTGTAATTTGTGTAACTGAAAATTAGTTCTGCATGAGTCAGAATGAAATCAATAGATTGCTGCCAAATACTGCATATCCTTCTGAGGCATGATTTAGTATCAAACTGGTACTGAGCAATGACTCCAGACACATCGGCTTTCAAATCAAGAGCTATCATTAACTAGTAGCCTAATAAATCCCACTGTAAGTCCTGCTGGATACGCTCTGCCTCTACAAGGATGAGGGTGTAGGCACTTCAAGAGCACAATGAACTGCCTCAAACACTGTCAAAGGAAGATCTGGTAGGATAAGCCACCACAACAGGAACTTAAGAAAAGCACAGATGGCAAATAGGGAGGCATTAATACCGGACCTAAAGGGAGGTGAAGGTTTGGGATTAGCACATTGGACAAATTCCACTGTGCAAACTGTGGGAAGAGTGCAGATGGAAACAACAGGAAGATGCCAGGCCTGGTGAGGCACAGCTGGGTAACCTATCCAGACAAAAATTCCCACCATGGCAAAGTGTGAGAAAGGAAACAGCTCCTTACACACACACCATTCCAAGTTATGGGAACAGCATCTATGCCTCATGGATAGTGGGAATGTGGACCTGGAAAGGAGTACTTCCAGGTACCTCCAGAAGAACATTTTGGGATCCTCACCACTGAGCGAACCAGTGTGAAGAAGAACAGGCAGGATTCCAGAAAAAGCCATGTGGTGGTATCTTTTGCTGAATCTCTCACTCTCTTTGTCTTCCCCCTCTTCCTCCTATCCCTATTTCTGTCTCTATCTCACATTTACAGTTAAATAAAATCTGTACTGTTGATTTTGGTGTATGGTTTTGTTTGCACCTTAATACAGGCAGAAGCATTTCTTAACAATCGGTCCCTAACACAGAGCAGGCAGAAATTGGATGCAGGAGTCTATGTAATATTTTTGACATATATTCGAACACTTTTTCAAATGAGACCTGAGTTCCAGAAGAAAATGGAAGTATTTTAACTCTTACAGAAATACAATACAACATAATTTTCAGTTTGTATTTCTAGAAATGTACCCCACTGACTCTCAGCTGAAAAAAACCCAATACTGAAAAATAATTTCAAGAGCCAAACAAACACAAAATGTATGCTTCCCTTATCTACAGCACAGTTTACAGCAAGCTTTGAAATCCATGCCTTATAAGCTCTCTTTTGACCATGAAGCAGTCCTATGAGCTGGCTTAATAGCCTGAACCAACAAACAATCTCAATAAAAGGCATCACCACGCATCTAGCATTCTTTTTAACTGTTTGAACACAAAGAGATCATAAAATCATAGAATAGTTTGGGCTGGAAGGGATCTTCAAAGGTCATCTCTTTACAGCCTTCCTGCAATGAGCATAGAAAAGTCATATTTGCACATTCATGACAAAATATTGCCCAATTGTATTCAACAGGAAAGAGATATAGTTTTCTATATGATAAATATTTTTGAGGTAAGGGGTTATAGAGAAATGGGGTAGAGTTTCTAGTGCTGTTTAATTCTGTACCACCCATATTATGGTGGGGGTATGGTTTCAGGAGGGAGCCAGGGCCAGCAGGAGCAGGGTTGCCATCTTTTCATGGGCTCAAGGGAGGAGGCATGCAAGTTCTGGGATCAGCCTGGCACAGCCAGCCCCTCTCTGCCACTAGCAGTCTTTTCCCTATTCCTCTGAGCGGCATCTTTTCTGGTTTGGTGCTAAAAACCAGACAGAAAAGAAAGAGAGCAGCAGCAGTGTGGAGTGGAGCCCAGCCTAGCTGCATGGGGCTAAGCTGCAGGCACAGCAGCTGCAGCCAGAACTGCTCCCATAAAGTCAGGCCCAGGAGAAAGGTCCCCTGACCTGCTTCAGAGCCCCCTCAGGTCCCACCAGGTTCTGTCTTGTCCATGTTCTTCCAGTCTTTTTGTGCTGGGGAAGTTAAGCTGTGACTCTCCCTGACAATATCCCAAAACCAATATTGCCCAGCACAGCACCAGTCACCATTTTTGCCTTTGCCTGGGAAAACCACATTGAGCACTGTCTTTGGGCAGTGTTTTTGTTTGTTCAGTGATGAACACCCTTTTTTTAAAAAAAAATTTGTTGTTTGTTTGTTTGTGCAAAACACTCTCTCTTTTCCATGCTCTTTTATTAACATTTTCGTGGTTATTGTGATTTTTTATTAAAGTGTGACTTCATAATCTTTCCTCCACTGTCAGAAGAGAGTGGGGGAAAGAGAGTAGCTTGAGTGGGTTTAATTTTCGTGCTGCGTTTTAAACTACCACATTAAGAAACGAAGGAATTTGACAACACTGAACACTATGTAATATAGCCTTATTCCTAAATGAGTTAATTCTCTCATCAGTCTAATTTGCTGAGCAGTTAACAGCATCTTATAACACCCACAATCACAGAATGAACTATGGAAACAAGGAATGTAAACAATTTATCCCAGTAATTTAGAAAGAAAATAAACTATAGAAATATTTTGCACAGAAACTGATTATCAAAACACAGTAAAAACTCCCACAAAACGAACAGCATTCTCCTGAAAGACAAATATATTAAAATTCAAAAACTGATTGGGATTACTTTTTTGGTAAAAACTACAAACACTCAGCAACATGGTCTGCTGAAGTCACCCTGTGCAATTCTATGTCTCAAGGAGTCCTTCAGCTTCTTGTAAATAAAAATCTGGTTTGGCTGATAACTGAGATGAAGATTATTTACCTAAAGCAAAGAAAACCTAGCCATCACTTTAGAGATAATAAATGTGGAGAGCAGGATGGAGGTACAGGGGAATTCACTTCCACCTAGCAACCTTAATCTTGTTAAGAGCAGACACAAGATGCACGCTGTCTTGGTTCTGGGCAGATGGTTAATTTTTTAATAGAAGAGAGGGGCCATGGGTAGGACATGAGGGTTACTCTCTACCAACTCACTGGTGGCAACCACTGTTTCTGGGGGAGGAGGAAAGGGAGTCTCATCTGGGAAGAAGGGGCTCCTTCTGGTTGAGTAAGTGTGGCAGAAAGAGCAGTCAGGTAATGCTGGCTCTAAGCTGGAGTGTGCAATTGGGAAATGCTATTTCCAAGCAATCACGTGTGAATCTTTTGCCTATCTCATACACTTTGTTACTAATATTTATCTCATTGCTCTTTCCAGTAAATTGCTGTTATCCCACTCTGCTCTGCACTGAGGCAGCCTCACTCTAAGCATTATGTGCAGTTTTGGGCATTAAGCTGTTAAAGAGCATCCAAAGAAGGGCACAGGGATGATGAAGGGCCTTGAGGGCAAGCTGGATGAGGAGCAGCTGAGGTGCCTTGCCTCACTGCAGTCTTCAACATCCTCGTGGAAGGAAGTGGAGGGGCAGGCACTGATCTCTTCACTCTTGCGGCCAGTGAGAGGACTCAGGGAAACAGCATAAAGCTAAGCTGGAGGAGGTTTAGGTTAGATATAAGGAAAAGAGCACAGTATTGAGTGAGTATATCGTATTCCTTATCATACACCAGCCTCTGGGAGAGCTGAAAAATGTAATGGACTGCTAAAAAGCACATTGAAAGCAATGGGTGGGGGGACCTTCACACACTGGGACCTTCATTTAGCGAATGCTGCCCAGCTAGTTACCACTAGAGGCTCTACCAATTGAGTTAAGCTGGTCCTGCCCAATCAAAATCTTCTCAGATTATAGCAGGGATAAAGTCCCTGTGTGGTGCATCTGATGAACATGTTAGGGAAGACAGTCTGGATTAGTCCTCCTTTAAGCAAAGGCAAACCTATCTATGGGACTGTTTTTACTCAAGGACCTGGGTGCACTTGTTGCATAATGCAGCTGGATGGGGAAACACAATGTGTACATGAAGGAGATTTGATTTTTAGGTGAGAGCACTGTGTGATGTTTCGTTGTATAATATTAGCAGCTGAATGACACTGCCACTGTGTGCCGTAACTATGGACACATGAGTGAGTATGGACGGCTCCAGATACACCAGTCATGAGCTCGTGATGCAGTTTGCAACCACCCAACACCACACCAGCCCTCCTGCCCTGGAGGACATCCAGAGCAGATAGAACTCACAATCATGGACTCAGTGAACTTAAGACATATCTTGGAGGGACAGATATTGGCTACGGAAATTGTGCCTGTGTGTATTATCTCTACATATATGTATATAGTTGGAAGGTGTAGGATCAAGGCATGATCTTGATGGTATTAAGGGCTGGATAATGTCTTAGTTGCAGTCAGGATAGGGTTCCTTATTTGCAGTAGCCAGGACAGGCCATGGCTAGGATCCAGAAGTTATTCTGTTCCACCTCAAGTCATTGCCATGGGCAGGAGTAAGGAAGTCTCTTCCAAGGAGAATGTATTCCTTCCAGTCAGGTAAATGGGGTAGAGGGTATGGTCCTGTAACTCTGGCTCTGAGGCTGAGAATAGTTGGGTAACGTGCATTCTGAGCAATCATGTGTGAATTAAATCCTGCCTTCTACACTTTGTTTTTATTATTGTTACTGTTAGTGTTCATTTTCTTACCACATTGCTGTTTCCAGTAAATTGTTCTTATCTCAAGCTGTGATCTTTTTGTGACTCCAATTCTCCTCTCCATCCTGCAACAGGAGGGTGAGTGGCACATGCAGAGTCTCAGTGGAAGCACTAAATTGGGGAGTACATTCCTAAGCCATGCCACACCCATAGATAGAACTCTTTTTTTTCTGCTGTTCTTGGTAGTTTTATGAAAAAGTATCCAGCTGTCTGGGTAGCTGTCTGGGGAGTGAGAGAAATGAAAAGAAAAAAAAGAAAAAAGTGTGTTTATCTGCGCACAGCCCAGACTACTGGTTCAGAACCTCATTTGGTATGGACTGATGCAAGGCTGCTCAAGTCAGTGAAGCTGTACCAAATGATATTAATTACATTAACTGTGGGTCAGCTCCTCTTCTCTTTTATTCTGATATCACACAATAGTTGAAAAATAAAGTAGAGTGTTATAAAAAGACTGTAAGTAATTGTATGATTCTCCTTCTGAAAGCCGCCTGTGATATATTCCCCTGGTCTTAACTGCCAGAACTGTAGGAAACAGAGCAGTAGCTTCTAGATTGTGGCCCTGTACAATTACAAAGAAGGTGCTTTTGTTCATTTATTTCAGGAAGTAGGTATTGTCCTTGGGGAATGTGATCATATGAACCTTGCTCTGTCTTTTGCTTTGTATATTTTTCAGCCATGTAAGCTCTGATCAACCTTGCCAGTGCCCTTTCGGATGTTGGCCTTCCTCCTTTGCAGATACAGAACAGAAAGAAAAGTCTTACTGTATCCTGAAATCCTTGTGATCTGTAAATCTAAGTCTCTGCAGCCCTAGTGACATTTCAACAATGTGAATCAAGTTCTATTCCACTTGCAAGCTAAAGATACAAAAATAGTGATGCTGCTTTCTAGTTTAAAGAAAAATCAATAGAAACTTATCAAGAATGCTGGTGCTTTAATCAGAGCGGCTATGTATGATAGAATATAGATGGCATTATATATATGTTGCTCCCCAATCACAACAAAAGGATCAGCACAAGAAATTGGTAGCAGGATTTTCTGTCAGCTCTTTTTTTACTCTATTTTTTTTTTCTGGTGAAAAGTGATCCCAGCAGACTGCGTGAAGGGGAGCCATGAATGAAAGAGAGCATGCTCTAAAGGTCTATTAGTCCACTGTGCAGTATATTTTAAGTTAAAAGACTTCAGAAATTGTAAGAGAGGCCATACCTCTATGTACAGGAAATAAGTATCTTTGGAAAACCTTATAACATTGAGGTGACAGGCTTTCTCTGTTGATATGAACTCTTTAGGTCTTTGAAAAACACTGAATGAGTGTTAAGAACTAGGGACCAGAGTGTCATCCATGGAAAAACTGGAAAAGAAATTATAGACATGTACGAAATAATATCTTTGAATGGCAGTGGAAGTGGTGAGCTAATTGTAGAGTGGTCTAATATTATACTTCCCCATTTAAACTTGCAAGATTTATGTGACTGGTTCTGACTGACTTTGTCTCATCACTTGTTTATTGTTTTACCTCCCAAGGAGTGACTGACCACTCTTGATAAAAAAGTCTCTTCCCTAAAAAGGATGATGCATGTCCCTGACACATGTAAAGAGAAATTCACAGCTAAATACATTCAGGAGCAAATCAGTATTTTAGACTCCTAGACTACAGATGTTCACACATCACCTAACCAGGCTACCAAACTTTTGCTGTAGGAAACCACTGACTTTTCAGAAAAATTGTTGCTGTTTTCATTATTTCAAACCTCATGTGTCACATGTTGTGTGTGCCAGTATCTTGTTACTGGATGACAGTATTGGAGGAAATTACTTGTAATGGGCTATTGCCTGGTAAACTATTGATTATTTCTGTAGGTCAGTTTAATTTTTTCTAGTGGCCAATACGCTTTGCTCCAATCTTCACTGGTTGCCCAATTTATTGATATTTTTACTACGATTTAAAAAGTCAGTACATTTTTAAATGGCAAGTCATCTTTTGAGAAAGAATACCTTGATAGCTGCTTCCAAGTTGAAAGCACTGATCTATATTACACACTTTCTGCTTGATAGTCTGACTATGAATAGCATAGTTTGGACATGTAGAAGTAGATTTATTTGCCTGCACAGGATAAATAGCTACATGCCCCAAATGTTGAATATTAAGGTAAATGATTTTGGTATAGCTCTTTTCTTTCTCTTGTGCATTGACAAATTTCAGCTTTCTGTAGCAACAGAACCATTGTGTCCTGAGCACTTGGTGTGACCTGTTAGGGAAAGCTGTGCTTTACACAGACTTATGTCTCACAAGAGAAGTAGAGATAAATCTAAGGTGGCATTTTAATTTTTTTTTCCCTTAAGCAAGAGAAAATGGCATTCTCTAGCCTTTTATAAACCAGAAAAGTCAGCAACCTGAATATTTTTCTATACTTACCAAAGTGATCTATCAAGAAAATTAGTGAGTACACACTGAAAATAAAAACCAAACTAGAAGGATTTGTACAAGTTAGGCAATTAAAGAAACTATATTAAATAGAAGCTTTTTCAAGAGTTTTCTAGTGTCTAATGTAAGCCTTACTGATTTGTACTTTAACTAAAGTATGAAATGAAATCTCTTTATGTAGGTTTTATTCCTATAAACTGCTATAACCACACTCTGCTTCCTGTAATGTGTTCCAGTTTAAACTCTAGACTCCCTGTAGCCATAATGTCTTGTTGGAAACCTAGTAAAGTGAGACAATTTATCTGTCAATGACGACAATCACTGTGCATAATTCAGTGTGAGACCTCTGTATTTCCACTTGACTGTAAGGAAACAATAAATTCTCTCTGGGACCTCTTCATTATATGCATTAGCAAATGGCATTTGATTGGCAGCAATGCTGCTTCTGAATTGCACTTGTATCATGTCCCTTCAGTCTGCCAAGCCCAAACGCTGGAAACAGAGAGGTGAATTGACAAACACATCAGAAATATTTCAGTGGGCATCCTGAACCTAATGAACCTGTGCTCCATCCAGCTGGGAGGAGAATGGGGATCTCGTGTCTTATGTAAAACTCAGGTAGTTTTCATCAACAAGAACACTGCCTGCCATATTATAAGATCAGTCACAAAGAAAGCATCATTGCTGGGTTTCTAATCATGAATCTCATGCTCATTAATAATATACAAAAGAACATAAAACCCTTCTAAAACAACAAGCCCAGGTATTGCTGTAATACCTCTGCCAGCGCTTCTCCTCTGCACTCCTGAAGACACATATTGTGCTTTTGACAGAAAGAGCGAGTGCTTTTAAGTCATTCTTCTAAATACTACCACAGGCTTGTTTCCAAGCACAGCATGTGAATAATAGATGCAGAATTAAACAAATTTAAAAATAGTGAAAAAATTTATTAACTAAAGTTTATCATTGCAGGCAGAAGACAGGTGATAGAGTGAGCATGAGATACTCAATGTACAGTGCTGCTATTTTAGTTATTATGTTCAACAGAATCTTCAAGTGCATGACAAAGCTTGTGGCATTGTCCTTCAAAGTCCTCCGTGAAGGTATGAAATGGAGAGAAACTCCAATCAGTGTGAGAGCTTTATTCAGACTGGTGACTTGAAAAATATATTCATCCACATTGAGATACATTAGGGTAAGAACAAAAAGAACCCCAAAGAATAGAGACCCCTAAGAATTCGGTACACAGACACCTGCCTCTTGAGACACTTAAAGAGCGATTGGTAAACCTCTATGTGCTTATAGGTTTCTGCAGGGTATAGGCAGTCCAGTGATTTGCCATTGGGTCTGGGTTTGTGAACTGTTAAAACCCAAATACTGGAGAAGAAAAGACGGTATCTTAGGTGCCTTGGGCAACATATCTAGGGATGTATTTAATTTTGAAAATTTGCCTAACTTCCTTCTCAACAGCAACTAACTAATAAAACTGTACTAGTGACATTAGAATATAGGTGAAGTAGTGAATGAGCTATTTTTATACAATCATTAGATACACCACATGTAAGCATTTCCTTACAGTGTTGTTTTTGCCCCTTTGCCTGAAGTACCTGACATTTTTTTTCTGACAAAACTTTAATGAGTTCATTAAGGCTAAATGGAACATAGCTTTGTCATCCTAGCTGTATAAAACATACTGGGTGGTTTCTTGTTTTTTTTTTTTCCCTTTTTTTTTTTAAATTTGTTTTCTTATTGCTCCAGGACAAAGAATAACCTGTAAGCCCACACCGAGCAGCCTCTGGGATGCTGCACATCTGAGGCAAAGCACTATGGCTTGTAGACCCCCAACAGCAATGCAGAACAAGAAGTCTAAAATGCTTGAGCCACATGGAACTTCAGGGACATTTAGGTAATTAGGCAAATGTGTACTGGTGCACTAGGAGCAATGTATCAGAACACTTTCACAGGACATGGTGAGAGGCCTCAATAAGAGTCTCCTTTTCATCAACTGATAAGCCTATCACTAGCTACAGAACAGAGGGAAGGAGTAACATCAAATGAATCACAAATACAGCTTCCTGCCATGCTAGTGAAATAATACATTCTTGTCAGAAGCCTTTCATCCAGACATTTTAAAAGAAATGAGAGTAAGCTGTAAGAAGAGAAGAGACAACTAGAACAGTGGTCTTACTGTAACTTTTTATCGATGTCACACTACTCTCTCATTATATTGGGTATACTTTTCTGGCTTCCCCTTCCAGGAGCTGCCAATGAATTTAGAGAAGTGAAATATAAACTTTTATTATCTACCTCTTAGATTCAAAAAACCCCTCAAAATAACCAAAGCTAAGGACAAAATCTAGTTGACTAGCAGTGCTAGTCATCTTCATAAAACATAAAACTCTATAGCAGAAGGATTCTGATTCATGGTTTCCTAGACCATGAAATATAACCCTTTTTCACTGGTTTATATAGATTATTCTTGGAAACAGTACAAGTTATAACTTCCTAATGAGATAGACTAGCTGATGAAATCTAAGAATTCAGTAAAAAAAAAAATACAATAAAAATATTTTTATTGGCATTTTTTATTCGGACATGTATCCAGACAAGACATATCTACTTGAAAGTGAGCTTTCCCACTTTCTGCTAAGATGGAGAACTTAACTTGCTTTAAAAAGTTGAATGAATGGTACAGCAGAACAATCATATATATCAATGTTACATACTACAATGCTGTCTGTTGCATTCTTAAAAATGGAAGTACAGTTGTGTTACAGATGCCAAAAATGGAATTGCTATTAAAAATATCTTAATGGTGCTGTATACTCAGGTCTGCCCATAATCATCTTTCTACCCATTTTTCTTCTCCCCACAAATGTTATTTATGGGGAAAGAAGAGTGTGTTTCATCTACCCCTCCACACAGGTGTCATGCACAATGTAATTCCTATGATTTTCTGCACCTCAAAAGTGCAGAACAATTTCCCATAAATACACAGAGGATGAAAATGACCCTAACTCAAATTACTGTACAAGAGACAGTCCTTACTAATATAGCTCCTATTACTTAAGATGACATCGAATAACTATGGATAGCATTAATATTTTCAATTCAGGTGGTTCTACACTCAATTATTAACCAACCCTACCTCATGTTCCCTTGGACACTAACTATTTCTGATCATGCGACTCAGGAATTCTGAGCAAAACTGTAATTCTGGTCCCACTGAGAACTACCTACTTAAGTAATGGGGGGAAAAAATAAAGCCGGGGATATATTCCATAAGTGCAGCCCATGCTAACATCTTCCTCACTCTAGCTTTAGTTGTTAGAGACAAGAAGCCAAAAGAAATAAAGTTCTGCAGTATTTGGAGGTTTACCTCATACTGTCTTAGCAAGCATTACGAAGCAAACCTGGCATTCAAACTAAAATGTATTGCTTTGCAGAAGAACGCTGAAAAAACATTATGAAAAATCTCATGAAGATTGTTGTAGCTGGTAAAAATCATAAACATTAAAAAAAGTAAGAAAAGCAATTCAAACAAGATGTTTTCAATATGTCTATATGAAACATTCTGTAACAAATTTCTCTCTCCACATCATAGGTCTAAAGCCTTAATTGGCAGACAGTAAAGTCCGATGGGAAAATAACAATCTTTTAAATACCTAGGAATGAAAAGCAAATTGAGCTATCACAGTGTAAAATGCAAGTAATTATACAATGCCTATCCTGTTTTACACAGTTCAGTCTTTAAACAACACATCTAGGAGAAAATATGAATTTCCTTTCTTCAAGTGATTCATGCCCTTTTCCCAAAAAGTAGTCAGGGCTATTACATGCAACAACAGGCTCTTTTGCTTAAGTGTTTGTCACATGTGGATGATACTAACAGTTAATATACAAGTATGTACAATTTCCAAATTAGTCAAATCCAAATATCAGTAACTGGCTATGAGAGAACAAGCCCTCACTGGGGAAATTTCAAAATTATCTTTTCTGCAGAAAGAATTTCTACGATCTATGAGAAAATGCCCCCACAAGGAGACATAGAAGACTGATTGAAGTTTCAACAATATATACTATGCAACTGTATATTTTCATTGATACATTTAATATTCTGCTGAAATGCAACTAAATCTGTGAAAAGAAACAAAAAAGGAGTTTCAGATGGCTTGTGTCACAGTTCCTGACTGGTATCATTTCCTAATTTCCCACATCTGCTGTTTTTGTAGCACCACTTGTCCTTATGACATGTACGCTGCTTCAGCTGCATGGCACCTAACATATTCAACATCAGAGAAGGCTTCTACAGAGGGGGCAAGACAGGAAGCCAGAACCTTCTCTCTACACCTACCTGACAGGACACTGCAGTCAGGTGCGAGTCAGCCTCCTCCCCAGGCAGCCACTGAAAGGACGAAAGAACAGGGTGCACTCGGGCTGGACATCTGAAGGAATTTCTTTATGTAAGGGGTTGTTAAATTAATCATTAGAACAGATTCTCCTGGGAGTGGGTGGAGTCACCATCCCTGGAAATGTTCAAGAAACGACTTGTATATGGCACTTAGTGCTGTGGTCTAGTTGAAAAGGTGATGATCATTTAAAGGCTGCACTCAATGACCTCAGAGGTATTTCAAAATCTAAGTGATTCTGTAGCTCAGTGTCAGATAACAGCTAATTTTTCTAAGCAAGATGGTCATGTGATACTGTAAGGATTCTAGGAAATATTAAATTAATTAATTTAACTTTGACTAATTTGCACTTCTAAACTTTTACCTTATATCATCCCAGATGTAAAGATTACCCAACAACAAACACTCATCTCCATTCTGTGTAGGAAATACAGATGATCCTGGTCCACAGTCGTACATCTACTTGAGCAAACTAGGATTATCTGGAAAGATATGGCATCCGAGTCCTTCGCATAAGTAATGCACCAAAATATATTCTAGGTAGGATCATAGACACTGAGCTCATAAAACAATTACTTGAGAACAGCTATTATGAGTATTATTATCTTTTGTTACAGGCCTCCACTCTTACTCAAAGCAGGGTGTATGCATTTATGTTACAATGTACTGAGTATTACAAAAGATGATAACCTTTGACTACTTAACTTCTCCAGAAAAGGGATGGATTAGACGTTTCTCCAATTTAGGTTGATGGTGATTTTGAATATTTTCTTCTGTAAGGGTACCTACATGCATCTGGAAAACAGTATTTGGGGCTTCTTTTGCTTTTTCTTCCTCCTCTTCAGAAGTGAAATCAGCACTGTTGCTTGGTGTCCAGTCTCCTTTCCCACCAACTGGGTTAAGATGTCTTCATGCTAGCTCCCCAACACTTCAGCTACCCTTCTTATGCTCAAATCCTACTTGCTAACTTATTTCCTGAAAGTACTCATGGATTTTTATACAGCCATTCTAATTACATAGTTCCACTCTGCTTTCCAGTAGAAGTTGCATGCATGAATTTGTTCTCACAATTTCCTCTTTCTTCTCCAGAGCCAGAATAAACAAATAACAGACTGTATCCATTTGCCTTGTTTCTGCCACCTCTGGCTCCACATATAATGTGCAGTTTAGAAAGTGGATGGTAGGTTTTTACTGCAAGGATCACCTGGCTGCCTACCAACCACTGTGCCAATGACTTGTTCATCTGCCCTATGCACTGGTCACTCGTTGCACGTATGCTATATCACACACTGGGATTTTTTCTGTACTTTTCTCTCAAGTGTTTCAAAAATTTCTCTAAGTTGCGGTCTTTATTTGTGCACAGCAAATAACCACAGTACCAGGCCCCAGATCTTGCCATGTGGAACTGGCACAGAAAGAGTCCTTGGTAAATATTTTCAAATGAAAATTAGCCAGCCATAGCCAGTTAGCAGAAAAACAGGCTATTGGAAGATGTCAGAATTGCAAAAGTATTATCATCCACCCATGGTGCTTTAGTAGTCAAAATGTATTACAGATGCTTGTAATAAAACCCTTTACAACAGATTTGCTTCAGACTTCAAACACAATTTATTTTGAATCAAAACTAATAATGAAAATCACATAAAGTGCAAAAAAGGCATAAATGTCATGTGTCGTTAAAGACAATTTTCACCAATCACCTGGAAGGGAGTATCTTCTTACATAGACTCAAATGAAGACTTAACTAGGGATTTTGAAGCAACAATCATAATTATTTGATAATTATGTTTTTGTAGACCATAAGTACCTAAAAGTATTTCTTGTCTAAAGCTAATAGTTATAGCTATTTTTATAGCTAACTAGTTATAGCTTTTCTTTATAGAAACTTCAAAACAATGCAAATCAATCAACTTTTAGAGCAGAACTATATTTATATGGTATTTAAGTAGTAGTTATTGATATACTGAAGAAAACTAATATCCTGACTCATGAGTACCTGAACTGTCATGTAATCACTCTCATTATTTCAACTCTGGGTGTGTCCAGAGTTTCTGAAGTGTGTTGGCATAATGTAAGACATGCATGTTTCTTCTGATAAAGACATTTAACTGTAGAAAAGCAAACCTACTACAGACAAGACAGTACTGAGATCTAAAGAGTTTGCAGTTTAGACAACTTTCCCTGGTACATAATCAAAACCATATTATTAGCCATACTAGCCTTTCATTAAATGAACAAAACGTGATCTATTCTACTCCAGGGTTCTTGTTTACTCGATGTTTGTTCACTATAAGAAACCTGTTCTGGAACTATAAGCAACTATTCCCTCTTAGGAAAAACTGCTTATCAGAAAGGAAAAGAATCAGAAAGGAAATGGAGATGCTGACACTTCCTTTTACCAAAAGATCAGTCAATGACTGTGGCAGGCTAAGTATTTCTTGTTGCCTAAAGATTTGAGGCACATCTCTTTCGTAAACTACTTAAAATGCCTCAGCAAAGTCTAAAATGGGATTTCTATCTCACTCAGAACTGAAGTGTATAAATTCTGGAGCTGAAAAAGCTTTCTTCTATTCCAGGACCTGGGAATTTTACAGTATATGAGATGTTTCACATGGCCAAAACCACCAGGCGTGGGAACAGTCATTAACTTGTATCTTCTGTAAGGAGATTTCAGTTCAGAAGATACAAGTACAGAATCTAGTATAATGGACTGCCCTTGAGTGCAGAGTGCCTTTTATGAGTCAGTCAGTGTGGGTACAGAGGAATCATGTGCCTGAGTCATTCCTACCTGCACTCCATACGCTGAAAGAGAAGGAGTTGCAATCAGAGTTCAGATAATGCTTCAGTTCTGAACATTTAGGGAAAGAACCCTTTTTTTTGAAAAGGACATTGCTAGGTTTAGCCATTTTGAGCTTAACAAAGAACCAGCTCATTCAGGGATCTTAGCGAATCAGTCCACATGGTTACTGTTGTCATTAAACAGGGAGCTAGAGAAAGACTGAGCTCTTTCTGACATGAGTATTCAGAATGAAGTTAAGAGGGATAAGGTCCCTGGAGAGTAAAAGGGTGGTAGCTGGAAGAGGAAGGACTTATTTTTATTTTAGGAATGATGCTCATACACAAGAATAAACATTTCTCCTGAAAAAATACCTTATTCAAGCATACTTTTCTATTTAATCCTTCTGGATTACACTGCCATTAATCTCCATATGAAGCAATAGATTCAGCTTTTTCTTTAACATGTACTCCATTAACAGAGGCTTCTATGAACTTTCTGATTTACAGGTAAGCTTATCAGGTGCTATAGCTCTGTGTGAACACTAGCTCTCCTTTCCTGGCCACGGCTCACCGAGAAGCTTAGCGCAGCACTAGCAAGAACCGTGAGAAATCCTTCTGTGAGATTAATGGAAAAATCTTATTTGTGGCTTCAAATCTATGTTACATATGTGTACAGGTCCTGACCAGAAAGATGACTCCTTAGATCTGCTGCTAGTATTTCTATCTGTTTTACTCCAGAGAACGACTTTAGAAAGACACCAGATTTGTGAACTGAAAATGAAAAGGAAATAGTCAGAATAGTGTAATATTCCAAGCTGTGTCCCATCCAGTTGAATGTAGGAGGGGGACTAGTTGAAGGATGTTGGGAATATTTAGATTTAGTATTTTATATACCCATTAAAAGGGCTGTATGAAATGGTAGGAAAGCCCTCAAACCCCACATTAAAAATTCCCTCTTTCCTTTTTCATTTCAGGCAGACTTTTATTTCCATTTCTTCTAATTGTAGGTCCTGAAATCAAAGCACCTAAGAATTCAGCAGATTCTTTTTTATTCCATAATCAGCAAACAGTTTACCTAGAAAAACAACCTTTATGTCTGGCTCCTCTGTCTTGTGGTTAGTCTTTGGTGACATAAAAAGTGCAAGCTCCTTACATGAGTAGCCGTAACTATTTGAAATTTAACAATCAACCTGCTGAAACACAAAAACAAATAGAACATAATTAATGCCCTCTCACTTGGTTTGGAACTTACAAGTCCAGGAAAAGTATAAAGGCTTAAAACATTCCAAACTAAACACTCCTTTTGGACTAAAGTTGCTATAAAATTTGAATACATGAATTTCAGTCCGAAGTTTTCATTACAGAGGCTCCAGTATAATGGTATTATAAACAAACAAAAAAAATTACAATGAAGAATTTATTACAAGAATGAGAAATAAAAATTCAGAACACAAATAGGTACCTCTCAAAACTGTAAAAAGTTTACCCAGCTTCATACATTACCTAGATCTATTATATTCTCTTTTTATCTACAGTGAACCAAAGGTAAATTTTCTCTAAATTTAACCTGCTGAGTAAACCAATTGTCTGTTTTAATCTTGATACAACTACGAAATAATTTATAAAACCACAACTTAAAAAATGTGTTTCCTGTTTCAGGAGCAAGTTGATCTTTCTAAAACACACTGTTTAGAAGCAGCAAATCCCAGGTCAATGTCTTTGTTTTCTTAAAATAAATCCCTCCCATAGCACTGATTAACTGTCCTGAAAAGCACTGATGATTATTTTGAGGACAAGTGGCTGATGTCAGTCCACCAGTGGGCTTTTTTCCAGTTTTATTGTGTTGTTCCCTCACCTTGAGAAGGATTCAAGATATGTTTTACGTTCCTGAGTCACACATAAAGCCCAAGCTTTATTTGAGCAATACAACCCTGGTAACTGTTTATACAGGGTCACTTCAGGCAATACAACTGGAAGCTGGCATTAGCCAATCAGACACCAATGACGTGCAAGGTTGGACACATTGTGGCAGGTAAGTTTTTCACCACTGTTTCCACTTCTCTTGTTTCTAAAGTTCTAGGGAGCTGTTGCTGCCCATGGCAGAGGGAATTGGGTCTAGTTGATCTTTACTAGTTGATCAAGGTTGGTCCCTTCCAATCCCTTAACCTTCTATGATTCTATGACTCTCTAGGCAAAACAGGCCCAGCTACTGCAGTCCCTCCTCACAGAAGAGATACTCCAGACCTCTCATCATCTTTGTAGCCCCCTGCTGTCCAATAGCTCCTTGTCTCCTTGTCTCCCTAGCTACTGAGGAGCCCAGAACTGGACTCCAGATGTGCAGTAGTCCAGATGTGGCCTCACTAGGGCTGAGAGGGAGAATTGTCTCCTTCAACCTGCTGGCCACACTCTTCCCAATGCACCCCAAGATACCACTGGCCCTCCTAGCTGCTGGCTCACTTGTCATCCAAGTCAACCTGTCATCCACCAAAACTCCTGGGTCTTTTTCTGCAGAGCTGCTCTCTAATAATGCTCTCTCTGATCTGCACTGGTACTTGGGGTTACTGCACCCCAGGTGCAGCACTTGCCCTTGTTTATCCTCACTTGCCCTTGTTTAAGCTCATTAGGTTTCTCTCCAGACAATTTTCCAGCCTATTGAGGTCCCGCTGAATGGCAGCACAGCCTTCAGGTGTATTAGCCACTCCTTCCGGCTTTGTATCATCAGACTGTATGCATTTTTCATTCCTTGAGGAGACCCACATACAAAATTCATTGTTCCAAGATATAATGGTGGTTTGTGAGTGTCCAAAGTTCTTTGGACCCACAAATGGATGAATGCCATATGTTCACATCTGTAAGCGGTTCATCATCCTTGACATACACAGTAGGGCAACTTTAAAGAGGTAACTCAACTACTGTCCAATGTAGGTAACTTACATAAATTAGAAACATTATACATGGAAAATTTCAGCTTCTGATGTACCTTTATTCTGTATCAACAGGTACACCTTATGTCTCTCTGGACATCCTAAGTGTAAAATTCCCAATTAGAAAGAACATCAAGCTTACACACTGTAATTTTTGAGTACACAACTTATGACAAAACACAAACAATGAACGTGAAACAAGTATTATATCATTTGAAGGTTGTGGTGTCACACTAAAATAACGTACTTCTACTTGAATTACATATTCACTTTGCTAAAATTTATCAGCCCTGTATGATAGGATGAACTGAAATAACATACAACTTAAGGGCTGTTTGCACAAGCTGACAACAAATAATATTTGTAGGATAATCTTTCATCTCTATGTACCAGAACAGTTATGTTTTTCTTCCAAGCATTTTGAAATAAACACCTAGTGCATCTGGACAATAACTTGTGCTGTGATTTTGAAACGGTATCCTCCAATTTAGTAAACTCACTAAAACTACATACTGACCCCCTTCTCCCCTCCACCCTGAGTGCACCAGAGCAAGGAATTGGCGGCACAAAAGGCAACGAATGCAGGTTGAGGTAAGAACAATTTACTGGAAACAGCAATGACATAAGAAAACAAACAGTAGCTGCAAGAACACCAACGACAGAGGGTACAAGAAAACTGACTTTTCACAAGAATCCCCCTACCCAACAATAGAAGACTAGTGGATTGCTCTTTGCCATGTTTATTCACCTGGAAGAAGCCCCTTCTGCTTGGGAGATAGTCCCTTTCCCTAGCCCCTGGAAATGTTGTGAAGTGATTCAGAACAACCTCCATGTCCAAGCCATGTCCTCTCCCGGCTACCGCAAAAATTAATCCCGTCCTGGCCAGAACCAGGAGAACTTTTCACTGATATTGTTAGGCGATGAGGCAAATTCATTACCCAACATGGTATACTGTATGATAAATGTATGCATCCCACGCCAAGAAATAGCTAAGACCCAGGTAATTCTTTAAGCTTTTTTCTTTAAGCAAAGACTGTGACACAAGTTTTTTGGGGAGCATGACCAAGACAAAAACAGGAGGAACAGCCCTGTGTAAATGTTTCAGCTGTTTTTCTTAGACAAAACAACAGAGCGAAAGGAAATACTAATAGCAATTAGAAAAAAAATGTGCTGGGGTGGTCTGCTCAACACCAGGGTACTTAGATAGAGTGTAAATGAACAGCATTTTCACAAGGAATATGTACCCAATGTTTTCCACAGCAACCTGGCATTGGACCAATATGGAAAATTGACCCTGAGGGAACAAGTCCACAGAGATGCTCGTCTGTTATCTGGGACAGCATTGTGTGACTGGAAGTGGTGTTACACGAAGCTGGCAAGTCAAGGTTTTAGAAATATGGATGTATAGCCACCAATAAAATGCACCTAGCAGGAATGTTTTTGGCAATATCACAAAGAGTCATCTACTTAAAAGTCCTGCATGGCTTATTTCGATCTCCACCCTTAAAGACAGACTTCACAAATAAACTATCCTCCCAAAGAATGGGTGACTAGTGACAAAACTTGGTTTGCAGGGAATAAGGATAAAGCAGCAGGCAATCCAACTTGAATAAGATATCTCAGTGGAACCCACATGAGTAGGTATATTTTATCTTTCCCCCTCAGGTATTCAAAAATAATTTTCTTTACTTTTCTTTGCCATTTTGTTGCAAAAATAGCAAAAGCAACAATGGTACTCTTCATGACAAAAACCAAAGCAAACAAAGCCAAAAAATCCCACAGTATAGTTATAAAAAGTATTAATAGTAACTGCACAGATTTCAAAATATTCATCAGCAGAACCTGGCCCAAAGGGAAGTAGATTGATCTGAAAGAGCAAAAGGGAAAAAATGGTAATTAAAATCATTGCTGCATAAAATCAGCTTGTCAGGGAGAGACTGAAAAGTTCATGCTAATGATGACCTGAAAATGTACCACAGTTTATTAATTTTGTCTTAAGAAAAGGTTCAAGTGAAATATATTATAAATTGTATTAATTATATATATAAATTTTCATTTTCCCTATAGCTAAACAAATGGCAAGAAAAGCCCTCCTGGTGGTGTTTAGCCACTCTTCTTAGAAACATTGAAAAAATCAGAAAGTTCAACACAGCTGAACAGCAGACGAAACACATCAAATGTCTTTTTGAATTATTTTTTTCAAAGAACCTCTTAAAAGGCTTCATTGACAGTGGATGTTTCTCCTAGCATAAGCAGTCTATTGTAAGTTGCTTTGAAACGCTATCTAAATAATCAAATAATAATTTAGTTTTCTGTGATTTTGTATCAAATCTTATTTTGAGTAAAGCAGATATTTCATAATATTCAGGTATTTCAGAAAAAAAGCTTAAGAGTTTTGAAGAACAATCTAGTAAATGAGGAAGAAATGCTACAAAATCCACAGCAGGGGATAAATATGATGAAGAACAATCTTAAAAAAATTATGACCCACAATCCACACAAAAATAAACTAAAAAGACCCTACCATTTAAAAAACACAATACCCATGGTCTGTGAGATTTCAGTCCTAAGGAAATTAGTTCTAACTACTAGAGACTTTCTTTGAGTGAAACAGAAAGGATCAAGAAAAGATTTGAGAGAAGGCTCAAACAATTTACTCTGGTAAACAATTTACTGTAGTTTGATATAATCTACAAATATATTTATGCTGTTTATTTCAAAGGACTTCTGAGAAAAATGGGACCTTTGCAAAAATTGCAAGTTGCTATTAAAATGCTATTTAGGAACAAATGCAGCTATTTATATTCAATGCCATCTTAACAAAAAATTCTGTCCCAGTTACTTCCCAAAGAGCTAGGGCAGACAAAAATATGTATTTCAATATAGATATTGATATATTACATTATAGTATGTATGTATGTATCTATGACATGAGAATTATGTACTACCAGTACACAAGTGTACTGCCTTCTAAAAAAGGTTGCCCAGAGAAGCTGTGGATGCCCCATCCCTGGAAGTGTTCAAGGCCAGGCTGCATGGGGTGTTGACACTGCTGGTCTGGTGGAAGGTGTCCCATCCTGTGGTGGTGGGGGGATGGAATTAGATGATCTTTAGGGTCCCTTCCAACCCAAAGCACTCAGTGATTCTATGAATTCACTTGAGACACAATACAGTCATTGGTCATAGTCAGCATGGGTTTACAAGGGAAAGTCCTGCTCCGTCAATTAAATTTCCTTTTAGCTCTAAAATTCAGTCAAAGCTGTGCTCTGATTTACTGTTTAAATGCATTGAAAATGCACAGATATCTTTAAAAGTATATAGCAAAGAAAAATCTAGTCCATTGACAACACCACATGGAAACACAGTAATTACCCATGGTATTTATTTACCCCAGTGCAAAACCAAAGGGGTGATGGAATTCAAACACAGGTTGCAAGTGAGCCAGGCTGAACAACCTTACACATTTTAAAATTTTACTCCAAGTGTCAGTACTCCAGGGAGAGAAATATAGCAAATATGAATAAAATGATAATGACAACAAAATATATTGTTTACTAGCTTTGTACTTTGACAGTTTTAGATAAGCTTACAGGACTGTGTTGATCAAATGTTCTCTGTTAAATTACAAAATACCACCTTCATTTATGTTCAGTCTTTGATAATGTCTATTCTGTCATTGATGTAGTCACATTCAAGGTGATCTGTATGAGATCCTTCAGACAGTATATTGATGCCATTCCCTACAATGTTTTAGGCAACCTCAAGCACTAGTCAAGAATAAATGCAAATCCTAGTCACATCAAGGCCTTTCAGAAAGTAATTTTCTTTTCTCTCTGCTCTGCATGGCAGAGCAATATCTACCTACAGTATTTTTCCGTTGTGAACTTGGCTCTCAGCTATGATATTAATTCATGGATAAATGTCATCCTCATATATTTTAAGTAACATTTTCTCCTTTATGTTTTCTTCCAATGAAAACAATCACTGCTTCTTCACAGGATGTAAATATTTTCTTTATAACTACAGTGTGAAGCTGAAGGTGGTTTTATTCATCGTGTCAATGAAATTCTGCTTAGCAATGACAGAGATCTTGTTTCCCCAGTGCAGTAACCGATTATTGCCTCCAGACTGGCTAGCAAAGGAGCAGTTCTGATTGTGCAAATATAACCATTTACAAGAGGCCTATATTGTAGGTCACTATTTTAAAATGAGGCCCAATTTAAGAGACCTGAACTTCACTGGAATAGCTAAAATAGCTTATTAAGGAATTTTAACTGACTGGCTTAGACTGCACAACAGTGGATACATGAATCACTTGGAGAGCAGAGTGCAGCCATCTTTATTATCTATTGTTTAGCTATTTTATGACAGGTGGTTGGAATGAGGAGAATTTGGGTTTGCGAAATGTTAATAGTGAGCTGCCTTGCCCACCCTTCCACCCAACAACCTGTGCCATAATAAGAAGCAATCTGTAGGTACCCTACTGTTTAGCATGCCTTCCTTTGCTACTGGGTAGCTCCTGCCACCCTTAATCTTCTGCTCACAACAAACCTTGATAGCATTGGCTATACTTGCCAGTGTTCATATATAAAACTTCTTGAAGTTCAGCTTTTCTCTGCAAAAGCTCAGTAAAGATAGCATTGTGAAGCTCCAAGCTCCACATGCACTCTCTCAAAATAATTACCATTCTAGATGCATTCAGTTTAAAGTAAAAGAAGTGAGTTTGTCACTTTTAGCTTTGTAAACACAAACACCTACAGTGTCCCAATGAGTCCTTTTTGTATGGTATACTATCACCTGGATAGTGCCTCTAAAACAAGAGCTTTTAAAGCCCTGGTGACATCTTCTATTACAGTCATATCATGTGTCCCACACCCTTGGGACACATCTTGATGTGTTCAGCCCTTGGCATGAAATTCTCAATACTTATGTAGGTGACACACAGAGATCAAGAAACTGTCCCCCAGTTAATGAAATTAGCCACTCAATATCTAGCTCTCACATTTTTCTTGATAGCAACTGCAGGCTTGACCATCAGTGCAGTTTTTAATGTAAGAATTTTAAGTATCAGTTGCAGAATGTGACACACTTTTTGCTCAGGCGGGTGAAATGTGGCTAGAACTATACCAGCAATTCTGCTCTTATCTCTGGGAAGATTTTTTTTCTTTAAAAATCTTAGCTGTAGCATTTTGCTAACAAAATGCCTTGCATTTGAGCAGTGACAAAAATAAACTCTAGAATTCTGAAATTCAGTAACAGCAGTGACAACTAGAATAGCCTTTTCTACAGCTCCTCAGTCCTCACTAGATGGTTGCTTTTTTTACCACTTTGTCCATAGGTCCACAATGACCAGAGACCTCATTAAACCTCACAGTGCATAGCAGAAGACTTCATGTTGGTGGGCATAATCTGATTTTTGTAAAAAATACATCACAATGAGGACTTAAAGCACTAAAAGATAAAACTTGGATTTTTTTTTCATGCAGTGTTATGTCCTATGGAGAATTTAAAATACACAAGATGCTTATAGAATCAGCTTTTCAAACAGAGATAATTTTTTATTTATTTCCTTCTGAAACGAGGTCAAGTCACATATCTAAAAAAAGAAAAAAAGTTATCTCATGCCCACCACAGAAAAACAGCTAATTAAATGTTAAAAGAAGACATTCAACTAAATGGCAGAGTGCCAGCTGAACAAGGACACACGCATTTTTATTTATTGTAACCAGTTAGATGTACTGTAAAAGATTATCATCCGACAAGATCAGCAAGCCATGACAACTAATCATACACTTGTAGGTGAGTTGCTATCAGACATCATGAGCTGTATATTGAACCCTAGTGATGCAGAAGCCATCCCCAATGATACAAGTGCTGGATTTCCACCTGTACTCGGGTTCCCCTCCTTACACAGGGTACATTTGTACATACAGAAGTGTAAATACACAGTGATTTGTCTGTATATCCCTGTGACCACAAATTCAATTCTAGCAACCAATGATTATTGGTCAATAATCCAATGATTATTTCTTTGCATGGTTGTTACTCATGCTACCATGCATGCAGAATGAATATGTGAAATTAAATTAGGTGGTAGGCTTGATTCTTTAAACTTACATATTAGGTATACTCTTATAGATTAATTACATGTCTATTGGCCAGGTTCTGGGAAGATTTTTTAAAAATATAATGAAAAAGAAGCCTGTTTCTATTAAATCATATGAAAGGGTAGTGGGATGCAAAAAGGATCTTTATCTGCCTGACCTGTGGACCCTCAGGTACACATTTCACGTTCTAAACAACAGTTTCACATGTAAAATAGATCATCACCTGTTTATTTTAGAAATTCACTGAGGTATTATCAGGTAATACAAACAAAATTAAATATTCAAACATTTAACCTATTTAATTTTGAACTAACATAGTGACCAAGCACAACAATTTAATAAATTAATTGCTTTGAGGGCTTATCACATACAAATAACTATATAAATAAAAGCTATCCAAAGAAGAAAAAAGGTTTAAGAAAGAATAGGAAAAAAGGATGATAATAATGTAGCATATTACAGATTCTTGGTAAGATTTCAATCTATCCAATACTGCTTAAAAATACAGTATCATTCACTAAAAAATTCTGACCTTGCATTTCATAAAGAACAGACATACAGCTCACTTTTGAACAGTTCTTACCCCATTTTCAGTATCATACAAAAAAAGATTTAAGAAGAACTCAGTGATCTAATTTTAAGAAGAGTTAACAACATCCAGGGCTTCCTGTCATTCCGCAGGAAAAAATACAACCAGACCCACTCTCTAAGATAGAGTGAACTTTGAGGATTCATAGTATTTGTAGAATTAATATTTTATAAGTGATAAATTTTAATAACTCCCAGAGATACGATGGCACTGAACACTCACCAGAGGGTGGGCTCAGTCATGCCTACAGCAGTAGACAAATGGGGCCAAGCTGCCGTTCCACATTTCAACACATTTGACTTCAACTCAGATTCAGTTCTAATACACCTCAAAATGCTGCTTAACTTGCTTTTTTTCCTAGCTAAGGAAGAACATTTTAGATTTGAAAAGGCCAGTAAATATGATTTTGATAGCCATATTCACCTAAACATCTCTGTCCTAACAGGGATCTCCTGTAAAGAAAGGAGAGGACAGCCTAGATTCATCCCTAGCTCTAGGAGGACTCTCAATCTTTTTTGGCAATTTTTTTGCTACATGTCCAGGAATCTGGTGTATCAGGTTTTCAAGATCCATACATGGCACCGGACTCATAGTGGTCTTCCCAACGTCAACTAAACAAGTGGATGTAAAAGTGTAGAACAGGCAGCACCTAAAACCTCTCTTGTCATTCCAGTACTGATTTTAAATACAGAATAACACTTCGAGTGTCTAAAGCAAATGGCAGAGCTTGAAAACTGGGAGGGAAGGTCTAATCTGCTCCATCTTTCCTCTAACAATCACAGTCCTCTTGTGACTTACCTACCTAATTTTACTACACCTCAGCAGACTGCTTCAGCTTCAACTGCCTGGAGAGAGCCTCCTGCCCCATCTTCCCTCCAGACCCCATGCAGCCTCTGAGGGAAGTGGGAAGTCTCTCCTTCCCATTCGTAGTCTTGTGTGGATTCTACCATAAAAAAGCAAAATTCAAGTGCCTGTCATCAGCAGTACTAATAAAACAAATCTATTGACCAATGAATTCTAAATACTTCCACAGCTCCCCACTCACAGTTCACATACTAAAGCCTTTATTTAGAGATGCAACCTTTCTTCCATATAAAAGTAGGTCAAGTAGCTAATATAAAGAAATTAACATCTGAAAATGCTTAACAGCAAAGTCAACAAGTTAAAATTCCATTTTGGAATATGGACCAAATCTGAATTTGTGATTTTCCTCAGGGACTGGTCATAATAAAGAAAAACTTCAAATGTGTTTTCACTTAAGCAAGAAACTACACTCTCTCAGATAGCTTGTCAATTCTACCTCAACACAAACAAACCTGTTACTTTGAATTTGTTTTACAATAGCTGTCTACTTGTTACTAGCATTTTAGGTAAAGAGAAGCAAAGCAGATAAGGAAAAGGGATTACATGGCTTGTATGAAACCCCAGATCCACTTTAGTTCTGGGTAAGGAAAGGAAAATTGCTTTATTACTGGTATTCACACTGCTGCCTACCTAAGATCTAGTTAACTACTAACTTAAACCTTCAATGTAAGGGGATTTAACAGTGAGAAAAATTCTCTCTAATTGTCTTACCTCTGTAAACACTCCAATGTGCTTACTGAAGGAGGAGTTTCCATCTCTTAACCATGGGTATGCTTGTAATCACATTAATTGCTCCACCTTCTTTCTGCCTTCTCTCACATTGTTACAGCTTTAGACTCACTCAAAATCTTTCTACTACAACTAAAACTTTCTGCAGGGCCATCTACTTTGTACATACTTATCTCTGTTCTAAACAGACTGGCTAAAAAAGGCTCATAATTCATGATTCAATTCATTTTTTCTCTGGACCTTTTATTGCCATTGGGGCAGTGATGTAGCTAGATCTGGAAACAGAAAGCCAAAACATGGAATGCTTTGCCTCTGAATGGTTACATAATTGTAAGTGTTAATTATCAACTGGATGTATTTTACTCCTTCAGGAAAACCATGGGACTTGTTGCAGCCCTTTCACAGATGGAAGGCTTCACCGTACGCTGAGCATAATCCCAGGTTACAATGCACCTTTCCACAAAGTCTAAAGTAATCACTACATGAAAGCAAAATGCAGAGCCTGGGCTCCAATGCTTTATGTTCAGGGATGGCAAGATGCCATGATTTAATTGTTTTCAATACAGCAATTCCACGTAGTGCAAATAATTCTCTCAGTGGAAGAGACAATATTTGAAAGATCATCTCAACTTTGAAAAACTGTTTCAACAGGAAGCAAAATACTCCCTTCTCCCCCAGAACTATTCATTTATTAATTTTGCCATCTTGTTGAAGGTAGAGGAAACAAATGTTAAAACTTAAAAATAATTAGAGAAATTGTGTGAGGACAGTAATAAATTGGTATTTTCAATAAAACACGAAATAATATTTACACCTCCTCTAGCACTTACATGGCAATTTCAGAGACAGATTTTGGTAATAAAAAAATTGAGTTCTGTTTTGGTCATAAAAATTGAGTTCAACTCCTTTGTTTTGGATTGAATTACTTCAGGCTTACCAGCATAACCAAGATCAGGGGCAGATGAAGTGGCTCTCCCAAAGGCAATCATGAATACAAAACACCAGAGAAGGAATCAAATCCCTGCATGTCCAGTCTCCTCTTACATTAGTCGTCAATAATGGAAAATGCAGAATATCATCTGATTCACTGATGAAGGAAGCTACTGTATTTTCTAATTGTTCCTGACTTAACATATGGACCACATTGAACCGTCTCATGGTCTGATAGTGTCATCATTCATGCTACAAACTGGGCACAGCACACAAGAAGGTTCAAGCTATCTGAAGATAGGAATTACCAGAAACCATTTCCCCTCTGGTGTACATGCATTATGATACACCTGTGAATTACAAGACTCAATTATTGTTCTCCACAGAACTCTACCTCAAATAATACACAGGGTGAGTGGTGCTCATTGAAAAAAACCGAATCAATAGCTTGTTTTCTGTAGTTCAGTGTTTGGCCTGGAGTCTTATTTACTATACATACTACATGATACTGCTCTAAAAAGAGAATTCTTAGTTTTCTCATTAGCCTTTTTGGTTTTTTAAAAAATATTCACTGGTATCCTAATATTTAAAATTATTAATATACTCATTTTTACAGTATATTAATTAGATAAGCATATGCCAACTTTAGAAAGTAGCAGCTAAGGAATAGGGAGACTAAAGTAAAAGAAGTAAACTTCTTCAGAAGGTTCCTTAATCAGATGGTTTACCTTCTAAGATGCTGATTTGTCATCTGTTTATGAAAACAATTATGAAACCAAAAGGGTGTGTTAATTTTAAGATGTTTGCCACTTCCTGACCATCAAAAGCTACAGAAAAGCTCACTACCAGGTAAGAATGATACTCAGCTACAACAAAAGAAGTGAATGTTTCAAGTCTCTTACAGACCTCAGGCAGGCAACACCAACTGCTGACCAAAAATTCCAAGCAACTAGCCATCTACTAGCCATGAAGCAGTTGTCTCTACAGCACATGTGCAAAATATACTGCCCTTGGAGTGAACCTCGATGATAATTGAAGGATGTGTATATCTGTGAATCAGGGAACTCTTATGGAACCATCAGTGCTTTACAGAATATATCAAGTTGGAAGGGACCTGTAAGGATCATCAAGTCCAACAGGCTGCTTCTGGAAGGACTATATAAAACTAAACCACAGAGCTAAGAGCTGTTCAGAGGCTCCATGAACTCTGGCAGCCTTGGTGCCCCGTTCAGTGACTGACCAGGGTCTCAGTGAAGAACCTTTTATTTCCATCCTATGTGAACTTCCCCTGACTCAGTTTCATTCATTTGCTTTGTGTCCTGTTGCTGGTTCCCAGAGAGAGAAAACCAGTGCCTACCTTCTACCTGCCCTAAGAAGACATGGATGGTGATGGGGTCACCCTTCAGCCCCCTTGTCCAAGGGGAACAAAACAAGTGACATCAACCACTCCTCATGTGTCTGGCCCTTGAAGTCTTTCACTGTCTCAGTCACTCTTGTCTTGACATGCTCAAGGAGTCTGATGTTCTTCTAGGAGCAAGGCATCCTTACACAGTACTTAGGGTAAGGCCACACCAGTGCAGTGTAATTTGCTCCAAAAGATGATGCTAAGGGTTAAAGGGCATTTCCCCCTCTTGCCCCTGTTATGTTAATATCTCTGATGATTTGGACAACTTGGCGTACAGCATAGCTCTTACAAAGCAAGTCAGGACGTGGTGAATTGCAGCATGAGAGCATGAATGCCTTGATCCTCTGTCTTAGAAGAAAATGTCAGCTGACAAGACTGAAACTGTCAATTACTGGATGTGGTTCCAGATTTACTTTGGAACCCCTTATAAGCTGCCATAAACAATGTGTTACATGCACTTGCTAACATGACAGGCATACCTAAACTCAGGAGCAAACCAGAGCAAATCTGTAGAGCTCGGTTACCGGGGTTAGCAACAACACAGTTCAGTTTTGGTCATGACTTCTGGTTGGAAAATATGATGTACTGCTCTCAAACCTTCATTCTGTAAGTGAAACCCTTAACTAAAATTTTCCTGGAGCACTCATTGATAGGGAAATCTTGAGTTTGGGGGAAAAAAAATTGGTCCAAATGATTCAAATTTTATAAAGCTATCATCACTTGTAATTGAAGTCCTATGATATGAGGATATAACACTGATTTTATACATACACATTAATGTAAAGTGTGTTTGTACAAATAAGAGGTGTCACGTCCACTAGGAATACAGGTATTTTAAAACACGAAATTATCACTGTAAGTTAATACTGATACATTGGTAAAGCACTGTAAGGAAATAATCCAGTTTGAATGATACATATATAATTTGCTGGAGAATTACTGTTGGACTTGTCAGCCTACCTTAAAGGAGAAATTATTACTGTCATTGTTATCCTGCAATTTAAATGGGAACCACCTCATTTATGCATTATGAAGTAGATTTTAACGTGCTCTTCCCCCAAAAAGACCTCACCTACACAGGCAGGTTTACAATGTGACCAGTAAATGGAATACTGGTTCCAGAGGCAGCTGAGGCAGATGTAACATACTTTCCACTTTGCCCTGGTGGGCGCTTCACCAGGAGAGCTGCTGTGTTTGTTTAACTACTGCCTTGACAGAGCCCAGCCCCAGCAGAGGATGACTGCTGCAGCCTGGCCAAGGCTCCTGGCCCCCGAGGCTCATGCCCTCTGCCTTTAGGCTACCCAAACACTCCGCTGTGTGGCCAGCTATGCATCCACTGCCAGACCAGGAACATGGGCAGCTGCCAACTGCACACTCCTAGGATGTGCAACACCCACCAGCCCAGCACGAGGGGCAGTGTGGCTAGGTCTGGGGGCTCACAGGACGTACTTCCCAACACGATACTTTGCTCAGCATGTTGTCATCTGCTGCTGCAGTTTCCACTGCTCACTATGCTGCAGAGTGGTTTTATAAACCACTTCAAGAGCACTTGAGGACAAAAAAGCTTGTATTTTCTCTCCTGTCACTCCCATTCCCAGTAACACACAACACATTTGTTCAAGGATTCATTAGCAAAGAGCTCATTAACATAAATCTAGAGAAAAAATCCAGCAGTGGTTCCTTAAGCTATTGCTCCATTAACATTTGGAGTAACTAGTCTGCAGGCTGGAGATTGCAAAATGCTTTGTCGTTTCTACTTTGCAAAGCATTACAACTCATTAACAAGCCCTTGCTAATTGAATTTGATTTAGTGTCAACACTGTCACAATCACACAGAAGCACACCACTAAAATTTCAATCCTGCTTGCTGTGATCATTAAGTCCCACTGTCAAACAGAAGCTCTGCTTTTGTGTGAAGGTTGCCAGATCAGACTCACAGGGGCTCTGCATTTCAGTTGCTATGTGAAATACATAAAAACTGACAAAGCTACCACCTAAAATGTAAGATTAATAGAGAAATTAATTAGTTAAAATTACATGAATAAAGCTGCTATTGGCTGCTTCTTCCATTTCTGATCTCAGTTATCCTCTTCAAAACACAAAACCCTGTGGACCAACAGAGATTTGAAAGAATGAGTGTGATGACTGGATTTTTTTCCCCTAAAAATCTCCTTTCAAATAAACAGAACAAAAACATGGAAGGAAAAGGTAGATTCAAAGTACGTCACTGATAATTACAGATTTTTAATATACTGAGCTTGCTGGTAGATTTAGGCTAGATTTTTTTTGGGAGGGGCTCTTTGTCCAAATCAAACAGATAAGCAGCAAAAAAAATTGTTTCAAATACTCTATCTACGGGCTTTTAGTAAACAATAATACCATTACTAGTAATGAAAACTAAAGCAAACTAAATCCTAAGAACAAATACTGTTTATATTCTGACACTTAACAAAACCTGAAGGAAAATAGTCAAAGTCTGAAGGTTCTATTCAAAATTGAAAAGAATCATTCATGGAACTGACTGTCCAAGCTGACTTTCCACTTCGGTCCATCACTGGCCTAAGGAAACACACTCTTCCTTTTTAAGACTAGTGAGTATTTAATCACTTACACAAGGCAAAGTTTCTTCTCTCTCCAGAGGTTCATAAACCACTGCAGTTCATGATACTCATCACATCTTTTTATTTTAGTGTTTTACATGCAGGCACAAATCTATCCCTCACCAATGTATGTGCTTGGGGTTTGTCTACTTCAGCAGCAGTGTCATTAAATATCTATCTCAAAGATCACAGGAAAGTGACATAAATGCTGAAATACTAGGAAACTATGAAGTTGTACTCTTGCAGTTGGGGGACACCTGCCTTATTGGCACTAGGCAATCCTGTGAATCTATTTAAATCTCCTCCAGAATCTCACCTGCAAACTAAAAAAAACCCCAAAACCAAAATAAACAAACAATAAAAAATCCAAAACAAATTTAAAAAACAATGAAAAGACTCCCCAAATCCACAGTGGAAATACTGAGATCTGACAATTTACCACTTTATACTGACCCTGATCTTTATCATTTTCCACAACTAAGTTCCTGCATTATAGAAATTCATTCATTATATCCTCAATTATAGACTATAAAATTTGTATTACAGAATTTCACCCCATTTTTATCCTTACTATGGCCATGACTGTTTTCCCTATAGCAGATCCCAAACATTCTCCAGATTAATAAAGCTTCTCTCTTTTGCTGTACAATACATCCCTAATAATCATACCATAGTCATTAATGGAAATATTCAATAAGGTCAGCACAGAAACTGTTTCCCAAGGAACTCCCCCAGAAAATTATTCTATTCAGCCCATTACTGTATGTCCCTGTCAGCAATATATCACTTTGTCTTACATGGAATCCCAAAACCCGAAGATGAAATAAACCCAAGTTCATATTCTAGATTAATCCAGTTTTTCCACTCCCTGTTTATTGTCTACTTGTGTTTTGAATGATACTTATCAAACGCTTAAAACCCAGCACTGTTCTGTGCAGCCTGGACATAACCTAAATGTTTCCACTGTGAAAAGGCAACTGACTGATTTTTGCAAGTTTCCTTTCTAACATCAGTGTTCGTTGGTGTTACACAATTAATAATTTTCAATTGTGTGGAATTTCCTCTGGCAAGTTTATAGCCCCACTTTTTCAAAAGCTTTGGTCATAAGAATAGTGAAGTAAAGTACTGAGGAATATTTTGATATTCAGAGAACAATCCAGTCAAAAATTGTATTACATAAGTGCATCCAAAAATACTTACTGCAGGTCCAACATAGTATACACATATACTTCATCTTGCAGAAAAATAAAGCAAAACAACACCTGAGTAATCTGCATGCTCTTCTGTGTTGCAACTAAAAATCTTTTGGCTTAGCTTAAATTTTTTTTCCACTTGTTGATACTAAAATGCTATTGTGTGTGGAAGCCCCGGAGCCCCTGTCAGAGAAAGCAGTCTCTGTGCTGTGGAAGGAAAGGCGCTAAGTTGTCAGAAGGACATTAAGGGCATGGAGATGAAGGCTTCTCCCCACAGAATGTAACCCAGTTCTGTTCTCCCGATTGGCCTGTTGGCCCAGACCACCCTTGTCTCCCCAATATGGCCTTTCCCTAGAATGTTCTCCCTTCTCCTGATCCCCACTGGCCCCAGTTTGCTGCAGTGTCCCACCCCCGTTACCCCATTGATTTCCCCAGTCCCTTGCCCCACCTGTGCACCATTTTCCACTGTTCCCATTGGTCCCTGGTCCCATACTCCACGCCTCTTCCCCATATTTAAACCCAAATCCCTCCACATTCTGTGTCTTTGTCCCTGGAGCTCTTTGGTGTGCGGCTGCCAGTAAAACCCATCAGAACTCCACACAAAGACCCTCCCTGCCTTTTGCTCGTTGGCTTCTTCCCAACATGAGGAGCTATCCTGTGTATGTGTGTGTGTTTGTGTGCTGGTCTGCCTGCTGGATCGCCTCTACCCGAGGACTCTTTCAGAAGGTAGTGGCCACTGACCATCACCTTCACACCACTACAACTGTGTGGGTTTAAGTGTAGAACCCCCCCCACATCCTAGGAACTTGCTAGTCTTCTCCTTCAGTCTAAAGCACATAATCTGACGATCTTGCAGTTTGTATTTTCTGGATAGGTGATGAGCACAATAACTTGTCTGTTGGTGTCGTAGTTTGACCTGGAGAGGAAAAACTCAAAGAGGAGTTTTCTCTGTGAGTACTCCCCTGGGAGTGGATAGTGACCAATTGGAAGCTGGTTTGATTATTGACAGCGTGAAAAACCAATTGAAGGAAGTTAGTTCGCCCCGTGAACACACATTTTGAAGGAGGTAATCCGGAACTGAGCCCTCTTGGCTTTTCCGGCA
>VWZS01001817.1:4621-53786 GCA_013397075.1 Rhabdornis inornatus | reverse complement strand
AGTCTTTCTGACCTGAAGTTGTGGAATACTTGTTCTCTTATACTTTAGCATCCAGAAATTGCCAAGATGCTTGCAGCTGTTTTAACACAAAGCATATACCACCCACTGAATCTACCCAATGGGATGACTGTCTTTATCCAAGTAATAACACTAGTACCTGTGTACTTGCCAGCAAAACCTTGGCTGCTATAAGACCACAGCTCAGTGTGATTATTGATTTGCTGATTCTACCACATATTATTAATTTATTAATCTGTCTGGCTACAACTTGAAGCTAATTAAACTAACTTAAAATTTATTTTCCACAATTACTCTTGCAGAAGACTAAAACCATAGAAGGAGAGGTCATCTATTATTAATGGATAGCTTCATAAACGTCTGACGAGGTTCACTTGACATGGTTTACTACAGTAGCTTAAATGCTAGTACATATTGATACAAAAGCATGCCTGGAGCCAATCTGGTTCCATCTAGTGGAAGTCACTTGACTTGCTTGTAATTTAAATGCCTATGAAACATTACTAACCATACACTAATTTACATATCTGGTCATAACTGAATAAATCATTAAAAACTGGCTAAATATATCTGAATATAGGCTAAATAACCCACAACAACATATGAAAAAGCAAAAAATTACTTAGGATTTCTGGAGGTCGAGCTTAGATCCACAATAATAAGTAGTTTTGCAGAATTGGGTTCCCTACCCCACTCTAGTGACAGTTTGAGACAAATTAATATTTCCCAAATGACAAGCACACCATTGGCAGGAAACAAGAACAACACTTTCCTAAAGGTCCTTTCTTACAACTTGTTGTGCTTGCACTGTAATATTAAAAGACTATGGTAATTTAGGTAAAAAAGAACATATTAATTAGATAATGCTAATCTGTGTGTTTACATTAGGTAAGAGGTGTGTATGTACCTGTGCATACTCTTACATGTGCATTCTTCCCTGCTCAATTGCAACAGATACGAATCACTGCCGTGGGTGAGACGTGTGAGGGGTGGTCTTGGCCTTCTCAGGTGCACACTGTGCTCTTTGTAAGCAGGTGGAGTACCTTCCAATATTTGTACTTCAACTACATGTGGAGTACCTCCCAATACTGGCGTATCACCACGCAGGTGTGTGTACCCCACAGGTGCCTGACCTGCAAAATCCATGCCAACTAGAACTCCACACTTCAGATTCGTACTTGTAGTACATTAATATAACACTGACTTTAACAGAGCTACTAAATCGCCTCAGCTGAGTGCCTGGCCAACTTTGCTTCTATGACTTCATATTTGAGAATTACAAGATTAAAAATGTCATCTGTAATTTTTTTTTTAAACTGGTACAGAAGGTATTAACAAAATCTCATGTAATTTGTTAGATTAATTACTTGTGAGTTCCACTTTATATACAGGCTATATTATTTTATGAATGCAGTCCCACTTTTACATCACACTAACTGTAGAAGGCTTATTTTTTAAAATGTCTCTGGTGACCACCTCACCTTCCTTGCAAACATTCACTGTAAAGCACCTTCACAGGATTCAGAATATGACAGTGACAGCTTGCATGTATAGAGCAACATTCGCTTTTCTTAATTTTTCAGCTGTGACTACACAATGCTGAGACTAATGAATTTCCTTGTTTGGATCCACAGCATGAATTCCAGAACATTGGAGATTTAGAAATGCTTGCAATATATTTATTTTTCTTGATGACTCGAAGTAGTATTTTGTATTTTAAAAATCCCAGAATGTTAAACAGCAGAACATTTCTAATTTGTCTTTTTTGGTTTTGTTTTAAATTAAGAACAGAAGATTGAAAGCTACAGGTTACTTATTATGAAAAGAAATCTGTTTTGTTCTAATT
This sequence comes from Rhabdornis inornatus, assembly GCA_013397075.1. Taxonomy (NCBI): domain Eukaryota; kingdom Metazoa; phylum Chordata; class Aves; order Passeriformes; family Rhabdornithidae; genus Rhabdornis; species Rhabdornis inornatus. The sequence goes on along the minus strand of VWZS01001817.1, from coordinate 51,922 downwards.
GGATCTTCTAGGGAGAACAAGTGATAGTTGTGTTTATAGATACATTCATCTTGTCACTTTGCTGTATCACTAGATAAAAAATATTATCATCATCATCATAATCACATTGACTTTAATTTCTGTAAAATTAATGTAAATTAATGTTGCAGTCACACATAAAAATGAAGCAGTTTTTATCTGATTTTCAAAAAATGCTGTCTGTGCTGAATTGTATTTAATTTTGCATTCTACCATGTCATACGTATTCGATATTATAACTGCAGACTGAATTTTGATATGTGTTTCTAGGGGCAGAGATGGGAGGACAATAGACCCTACTGACATTTATCAAAAGGATTAGCGGTTTTTGCTACTGAAACATCATAAATTGTTTTCCAATTCACCACCTACAGTGCAGCTATGGAAGTTTTAATAGCCAAAATGAGAATCACTAGTTCAAAAACTTCTGAAAGCCTTTTATCAGCAGACACCTAATCAGGCATCCTGTACAGCAGATCAGACAAAAAACTGCTTTCAGTCCTTGCGCATAAAATGTGGTCCCATTGTACAAGAAACACCAATGACCTGCAGTTCCCTAACTTTCAGGTTATTTTAACAGGTAGCTGAAATGTTAGATGACCTGGTCAAAACTGGGGAGTGGGGAAAAAAAAAAACCTCAGACAAATCCAGATAATCAAACACATCAGATTGAAGTGGGAGGGAATTGTTGAACTGTTGGCTGATACTAATCTGGCAACCTTAATCATGATAACAGCCTTTTATAAAAGCAACAAGCATGTCATTAGGGATTTGAGGGCAGTTGTACAAGACATTTAAATTTTTGCATTCTGTGAACTGCAAGAATTGCTCCTGAATTAAAAGAAAAAAATAAATTTGTATATAGATCTGCTAGGAGTTCAGAGCCTGTTACTAAATGCAACACTTCCTCTGGATGTCTGCTCTCATACCAGGAAGTAGCATCAATTTCTGCATTCCTGTAAGCAATAGTGATTTGGACATTATACAAAACTGTGTGCATCCTCCAGTATGCATGATTATAGCATTAACTTTCAAGTTTAAGGCCCTCAAATGGTTTGATTTAATTAAAACTCGGGATCTGAAATACCAGGTATTTCCTAAGCCTTGCTCCCGGACAAAATTTTGTGGGAGGAAAAAGAAATAAGGTTTTTACACTTTGTAGTTCTACAAAATCCATAGAAGAATCAAGATGCAGCTTTAAAATTATGTTGTATTTTTGCCTGCTCTTCTTTTTGGTGTCGGCTTAGGTTTTTTTCCCTTGATAATCATAAAAATCTGAAATTGCTTAACAGTTCAGCTAAGTACAAAAATGTACAAGTGTAGCTTAAATTCTCCATCAAAGCACTCCTTTAAAATATCATTCCTAATTTTCTAACTGTTTTAATTAAATTCAGGATGTTTTACATGGCTCTAACATTTCTGGAATTATACATTTTGACCCCAGTTATATGACAACTATTTGATTACATAATTACCACAGAAGTAGCAGAAATAACAGACCCACAGGGATCTTTAGTAATTTAAAACTATCACAGATGCTGTAAAACATTTTAGATGATTAAAACAAAGTAGTTTGCAAAATTCAAGGCCAAGTACTATTTTAACAAAAATAAAAAAGGAGAAAAAAATAGCAGAAGTATTCAGAAGTTTTGTGAATTTTTTTTTAATGATTAAATTGTTTTCATGTTTTTCTTTTGTAAAATTCGAATTCATGTTTTGCTGTTTATTGCAGTGGGCAATTTTGCAGAGATTCTAATTTAATGTACAGGCCAGCTAACGCTGATCATTATCACTGCGCCATTAGGAAATAGCTGAATAAAGTAGATACCTTGGCTTTTTCTGCATTAACGTACATGCGTGCGCACACACACACGCGCGCACACACAGGAATGTGGGTTGGTGTTCAGTCTTTAACCAGTGATTTATACAGAAAAGCATAAACTGATAAGAAATTTCAGTTTCTGTAGGAAAAACTGAAACATGCAAATTTAGGTCAAAGTATTAATTATGCTGACATCGTCTAGCAGTTTTTATTTAACATGCCATACCTAAAAAAATCATGCAACCTTTTTTTTCTGGCTCCCACCTTCTTGGGCAACATTTTATTCAATATCGCAATGCAAACAGGTCATTCCTTTGTTGTGCTTTCTGTCAATTGAATAATTTCTACTGCTTTATAGAGACATTATCTAGTTACAAACAGATGAATATTAAAATCCCTGAGTGAAAACAACTCACCCTAAAGCTTGTAAGTTGCAATTAAACACCTAAGCTCTTACTTGGACACTCACCTAAACTTAGAAAACCCAAAACATTTAGTGTCAACATGAGTTAACAATATCCAGTATAAAACACAGTTATACATTGTAATAATTTTTTTTCTGTGAAAAATGTATGCAATCATCCCAGTATGAGTGTAATTCCTATCTTTGCATGAAGCCCACATAAATAACAAGATGAGTAGGCAGGGGAGAGCTGAATGCCTTTATAAATTCAAGCAATGTAGAGGGATAATCTGAAATTAACTTCACTTCAGATGATTATGTAAAGAAATGAACCCTAAAATGTGGTAAGAATTTCAACATTTCCCAAATGTTGCATTCTAATGTATAATTTCATTTAAGCTTGTGCAAATGTTACTCACCAGTTTATAAAGCAGCATGTATTTTAACCCAGCAAACAACACTGATTTTAATAATTCCATAATTTTTCTGTTTTCACAGCCTCTCACCCACTACCTGCAGTTTTCCCACAATTTTTCCTCTATATTTATTTGTAATAGAAAAAAACCCCAAACCTCTGCCTTGCACTTAAACATGTAAGTATACACAAAATATACTCTCCTGCGTTTCCACAGCTTCACAGAATAACTAATAAGCAACCAAGAAAAAACTCTTCATCCATTGTTGTTCCATCCCATTCATTTGCATTTTCTGCTTATTGGAGCATTGTGTTTAGAGAACTAATGGCTTTGTCTTAGTCCCTATGAACTTCTTTGAACGTGCATTTAATCATACCAAGGCTTTATTTTCTTTTCACTGTGCAAAAGAACAAAACTTTTATTAATATTCCTAACTAAATCCATATTCAGACTATTTGAATGTAAATGGGACCTTTGTTGGGTTGCATGTTTATCCTAGCTGTCTGCAGGATAATTGACTGACCTGTGCATGCTATGGATCAATAGCAACATCAGCAGTTTATTAACCATTTATATTTGCAACTTACGTACAGTAAGGAGGAGCAAATGTTCCACTGGCCAGCTAAGCGTTATCAGTCTGCAGGGATCAGGAAACCTGTCCTGTGCTTCCAGAGAGATTGTGGCATTAATAATAATAAAGACCTTGGCACCATGTTTTCTAACTAATCTATATGAAGCTTCTTAATGGCTCAGAAATTCAGTGTAGAATTGGTTAACTCCGTTGTTTAAGCCTTTCAAAATGCTTTCCTCAGAAATCTAGGTTAAAATGACATATAGGCAGAAGATGACAGTAGCAATACAATACATTATTTCAGGGAGCGTAGCTAAATCTTGGCAATACAAACACAGTAACTGACAGGACTTTCAGGCATAAATATATATTTTTAAGTGCCTAAACTGTGTATTCAGCACTGTTGGTTTGATTTATGTCTTCTACAGAAACTTCTGGTAGGCTTACAAATACTAATTCCTTCTTTCTTTCTGACATAGAGAAGCTGCCACGTCAAATCCACATTCTGAAGCAGCTAAACATGACATTATTGGCTCTTGTTTACAGTTACTGTAAAAGAAAATTAGTCCAAGCCCTGATTCAGTTTTGTAGCACTAGAAACAGTAAAAACTTTCAGGAATTAAAAAGCATATATGAACAAAATACTGCCTTCTTGACCACAATGGCTTTCATAGTTTTGTCTCCAGTTATTAGCTCCAGACCCGTAATTTTGTAAGCAACATCTGCTCAGTATTTTTGAAGTAATCATGAAATAAATATAAATTTTCATCAGTTTCTATTTCTTTGTGGTTTTTGTTTGTTTGTATGGGGTGTTGTGCTGTTGCTGTTGTTTGGTGGTTTTGTTTAGTAACAGAGTTTTACCTTCTCTCTGCACTCTTCCTGAAACAGCTCCTGAACATGAGTCCTTTTACAGCTGAATAAAACCTGGTGAATCACAAGGGACAAAGATCTCTGTTGCAGAGATCTTTGTATGTAGAAGGAAGACAGCCAGTCATATGCTGTACTGAGCAGCATTGTTGAATAGAATATAGCATACTGCCTCTTTGACAGGCTGAAAGAAACCACATGCCAGCTCTGATTTCAGACTTGCACAGGAGGCAGACCATGTTCTATCTTCAGCACATCAGGAAATCACACAATCAAAGAAATGAGGAAAAGGGGAACTAGAAAAGAAAGGAAGGTTCAACCTGATTTTCTTGTTGTCCTACATAATATTCCCAGCTTCAGCTTTTCTCAATTTACATGTCCTTCAGAGCATTAGATGGCATTTTTTTGCTTTTAACATGGTAACATAATGAGAAACTGCAAACAAGATTTTGTTCAACACCATTTAACCCACACTGTCTGGGGAAATTGTCACCCAATCTCCTGTGGCTTAAGTACTTTGGATCATCAGAACAGGCAGGTTAGTTTTTCAACTACTTTCTGTTTCTTACTGGAGCCATTTGCTTTAATTCATTCTTTAACAAAAAGGGAACTTATCTATAAGTTTCAATCAGATAAGGATTCTGTGAAAGGAATAATGGCCTGACATTTATTTCTTAAAGATATTCAAACGCAATTTTCAAAGAAATCAAGTCTCAGGTAGCAGCATGTTTTGTCCTCATATTTACTGAGGATTTCTGGAGAGGAAAGATTCAAAATTACGCCACCTAGGTGAAGCTGTGAATACTATCCTGGACATTCAAAAAAAACCAAGACAAACAGCAGAAAAAAATCAAAGTGTTTAGATGCATACAGGACATGACAAAACAAAAAAAACCCATACAGAATATAGTCTGATCCATATAGTCTTTCACGTTACAAGCATAATGAATGAGCTTGATGGAGAGAATGTATGGACTGTTCTTAAGAATATACGTGATTTTCAAAAGAAAAATTAAAGTTGTTAGGTTTTACAATTTTACATGAATTTGTCTCATAGAAATGACTTCTAGATTGAAGCTGGTAACAGATATATCCCTGTGCTGTCAAAGTACCACATGGCCAAAATGGCACTTAAAGGTCTTAATTTACCTCCTAAAATGGTGACATTTAGAAAGTTAATGGCAACTTTTTAGTTTGAGTTGCTCATGTTTACTCCAGGCACAACCACATCTTACATATCTAGCCTAAAAATTAGCTTAGGTTTTTAACAGAAGTAGTTTATTTCCAGCCCTCAAATAAAATGACAGTATTTGTTTAAATGTATTTATACTGAAGTTGAACCACATGTTAAATCCCAGTTTCAAAAATACTTAGACTTCAGCAAATGATTTGGGAAGCTGAATGCAGGTTCTGACTAAAACATTATGCAAAATCCTTATTCTCTCTCTCATCTCACTAGAACAACACATGACCTTTTGATGCACATCTAGATGCATGGATGTTTTCATTACAGGCATTTATTGTTGCAGAAGGAAAATTTTTTAAACAGATAGCCATATACCTGCAAGTGACACTGTATTCACATAATTTCCTCTGACCACATCCAACCCTCCTTCCTGTGCCTGCATTACACAAGACAATAAAAAGGACTTCATCTTTTGAACTCATATCTCATTGGTTGAATTACTGCAAATTGTTTGAAAATAAGTTATGCAGGCAGCAACTAAACTGCATAACACTTAAGGATCAGAGAAGAGAGTCCAACATGCTTGATATCCTCCTTCCTTACAGCACAGTCCTAATTCTTTAAGGCAATGTAAAAGCATCCAAAATTTCACAAATCTCAGCCTTAGTTACAGAGCTGGCAGAACCACAGAATCACTCAAGCTGAAAGGGAGCTCTGGAATCATCTTGTCTGACCTTCTGATTTTAACAGCAAACTGAACAATGCCTTCCTGACTCACAGCATCATTAAGTTGATAAAAGAACATCCAACTTTTCTAATGGCCTCCTGTAATGCATACATATGAGCTATCAATATTTCTGGACATCAAATGGCCCACTATCAGGCAGTACTATCTTAATATGGGTTTAGTCTGACTTCTTTTATCTATGAATGATGGACAGTTTATCTCCATCAGCATACCCCAGCTCCTGGCACAATATAATGTACTTAAAGGCTTCTACAGATCAGTTCATTGGTTGGGTATGACTGTGTGAATTTTATTATTTAATCTTGGAAAGCATTTCAGCTCTACATGATTCCCTGAAGTTGTGGTCCTGTTACTTTTCCCCCAAATTATTGTTGCTTATCTGCAAGACAGAAAGGAGCTAAAGAGAGGTCCTATCTCATTAAAGGTCATAAAAACTTAATTTAACAAGTGCATGACTACAGAAGTATAAATACAGAAGACCTCAATTCCCTTGTACCTTATGCCAGTATAAACTGATTTTCTTAATGCAGAAAATGAAATTTGGGACAATTTCCTAATTCATGTTTTTAGGAGCACATATATAAATCAGACTTTCAGTTGCATCCATTTACAAATACACTTCCATCTGTGGTTTCAGTGGAATTAGTATGAAATTAAAAAGAAGAATGTAGCACCTTGACTTCCCCTCCCTTTCCCTAATACAAACCATAAAGCATTTCTAAGCACATTAGTAACTTGATTTCTTTTTTTTTTTTTTACTTAGGGATTTATATTACCAACTATTCATTGACTTATTCAAATGAAAGGGAACTGAAGATATTCTCTAAGTAAAGCTTTCTGTTCCCTGTAAAAGCTTAACAAGAAATGGATACTTTAGCAAGGGATCAAGGACAAGAGGCATTTCACATTGAATGGGAAAAGAAATCTTTTATAAACAATTTACGTTCTGCCTAGCACATATCCGATGACTGTTTGATTGTGTACCTGCTGTTACAGAGGCTAGTCACTGGTTTTAACCAAATCTTTGTAGAATGTTCTCACAGATTTGCACAATGACTTACAAAATCACTGGCAAAAGGAACACTGTCTCTTTCCCCCAAATTTCAGGCTCTTCAAGTCTCAGATCTTGCCCAGGCATCTCCCTGAGAAGGTTGTTTTTTTTGACAGTTCTGGAGCAACTACTCAAGTTTCAGATCCTGACCAGAATCCTACAGTAGTGTGGACTCTAGCATTTGTTATCATACCTTGCTTTCTTTGGCACAGCTGACCTTGGATGCCAGGCAGAACTGGTGCTCTTCTTCCCTGAACACTGGTTGGGTGGCTATGAGTCACAAACATAGCACAAGGTAAATAATACATCTGCCACACAGATCTTGGAAGTGCTGAAGCAACTCTGTTTCTCAGTCTTTGTACTGCCTTCAGTGCAACAGAGAGCACTGTGACAGCATTTTTCCTCTCCCTAAAGTAAAGAATAGATGCAGATGTAGCAAAAATCCCAGTGAATCAAAAAGACCATAGTGTGAAATGTAGGAACTTAAAATACCTTAGAATATCCTTCAGGAAGGTGAAGCAGTAAAAGAAGGGGTTTTAACCACCTGAACACCTGAAGATAAGAACACTTTGAATACATGCTTGCCTTTTGAAACTAAGGAGTAACTTGAAGAAAAATTATCTCATGGATTTACCTCCATCTTTGGAAGGCAACACTTGCAGACTAAGAAAATACAATTTTGTTTACCTTACTATTGTGATATGAAAGAACAAGATGTACTTTTGACTCAGCTTTATGATTTTGAATGTTGCTTTTGCTGAATTGTGTCTACTTTGCCCCACAAAGTGTGAAAAGAGTGGAGCATGTGGGTATCTATATAACCAAATCTACACAGCATTAACACACAACTGCTTTTTCAAGTATTTCATGATAATATGCCTGTAGGAAGGGCAAGTAACACTGATCTTGGACAGGGAAACTTGCTGAGCAACAGGTAGTTAAGATTAAAATGGAGTTCCTGAGAACCTGCTGTGCAGGTTCTCAAGAGATTGTTCTTATTTAATTAAATAAGAATATAATTGTTTATGAAAAATGGCTTCACTGTAAACTACATCAGAAATACCATGGTACCTTTGAAAGGAAGAAACTGGTCATTAGTAGTCCCTCCATTCCCTCACATGTTGCCCCATATTTTCTGAAAGCACTGGCATGCAATGAACATCCATCCCTAGGTCTCTCCTAGGGAGATGGTTTCTTTGGCTTATGAAGAAAATCTAAGTCCCGTACCTTTTTCTTTGCTTTGGACTCATTTTATTCCTCCACCTGCTCAAAGCAGGTCATCCTCATGAACTGAGAACAGGACAGATAATTCCATAAATATTCACATACCCTGTAACACCCCTGGAGGCTGGAACTTGCTTATTTACATTTAACTTCTACCCTCACTAGTGGCTGAATTGCATGTCCCTGGGGTTCTTCAACTCCTATAAAACATAACTGACCAAAGCCTTTCCACCCCAACTGAAAAAAACCTAAAAAACTAATTTTGAGAATGATGTATTTAAACCGTTATGGAAGGAAGATAAATTGTAGACAGCTTGCATTCTGGAAGCTCTACCATTTAAATTTGACTGCCTTCAGAGTTATCCCTTATGATCTACTTCTTGGGACCCTTGGCATGTGAACATTTTGACCATGGCAATATCACTTCAGAATTTACAGTGCTGCAAAAGCATATTTTTTTCCTCACAACAGAAAGATCAGCAATAATTCCTGAAATTATGTCCTACTTCATATAAATTTAAAATATTATTTCATTTTTATCAAGATTCCAGAATTAGGTATGTACCAAAGTATGTTGATGAACTAGGTATTTCCATCTGTTATGTTCACTAAAAATAGGAAATCTCTGAGGCTTTACCCTCTCATGAAGAAAGTAAGCCATTGCAAGTGTATATTCTTGCTTCAGTGATAGCCCAGACCATCATTACAACCAATGCCATTTCAGGCCTAGCAAACCAGGGATCCAGAACAATACACCCTGCATAATTACAACATTGGAAGGTTTCAAAGTTGCTATTTGAACCTGAATTTTCTAATAACAAAGGTCTGTCTGGCTTCTGTGCCAGTCTCAATGACCAAGACTATGATGTGTTCTTTTATGAGTCACTCACTGCCCAGGCTGCAACAGCACGGTGCCATTTTCTGAAATCCTGCATGCTGGCGCTTCAGAAAGCAGCAATTGCCTCTTGAGTTGATAGAGTTTCATGTCCAGCTTGGAGTCTGTGATCTCCACCAGCAATGAAATAGCATTTTCAGACAGTGGATGACACTGTAGGAAACTAGCTAAGCCCGGATACTTATGTACAAACTGTAGAAATAAAAAAAATTCTTCAGATAAGCCCATCAAGTGCAGTTTCAAGACTGACATCTCCAGATTAGTGCATGGTCTGACAGTTCATGCTCTACAGCCTTCAGCTGCTCCAAAGATGCTACTAATTTATTTTCATTTAAATAGAATTTTAAATTACAAGTTTAAGGCTAGGGCTGAATAGTGATCCATAAAAAAATCTGAATACCATTTAGGTGCAGTGATCAGAGAAAGTCTGAGAAACATCATATGAAATGCAATGTCATTAACACTCTTACTTGATAGTCCCATGCTGCAATGCCATGGGCAGATCTCCGTTAGATTCACATCACATGACAGAAAACAGAACAAGTCTAACATGGAAGTTAAACTTTTAAGTTTTATAACCTTATTTATTAATTTGTCTTTCTATACATCTCCTCTCAGATTTCTGAACTGACAACTGATTTATTTTAGCTAACATTTTCAAAAGAGGCCATAAGACTGACACAACTAGTTTTCAGTATTTTCAATAGTCTCATGTTAGAGAGAAAAAGCACATTTCGTTTGCGCCCCATAGCTTTTGTCAACAGTAAAAATGCTTGAAAATCCACTTAATTCTTATTTATTTTAACTGGAGTTTTATACATTTCAACCCCATATCCCTATTTCTATGGTTACTAATGGCTTCATTCAACATCAAAACATAGAAAATTCATATGTTCTTCAACAGCTCTTTGAAATATCTTGTTTCTAGAGCATCTGGTCAGCTGCCTCTAAATGAGAGCCACTGCCTTTAACTGGGATGGGTTTTCTGGCATGTCCAAACATTTTAATAATTCAAATTCTACAGACAACTAATGGAACCTCTAAAGCTACTTTAAAAATATCTCTTATCCATGTCACTAGCTTCTAACCAAATCGTATTTCCATGTCAAAGACAGGTGATGGTACTTATCATATCTACACTGTTCTTCTCATGACTATCTATCAATTCACATCCCTAAATCTTTATCTCAAGACTGTGGTTTTCAGATTTGTATGTTAAAGTTAATACAGTAAGAAAATTTCTTTTTTAAACAGTCCTGAACTGAGAGAACAAAAATATGTTACAGAAAAATAAATAAACATTACAGAAAATTTATATTGAAAGGTTTGTTTTCACTAATTCCTTGTTAAGGTTCTGTCTACTGGGAGATATAGAAGTATATGACATCTTCCTGAGAACTAATGTTTTGGGGGAATTAAGGGGATTAGGTATAAAGTATTGGAATGGAAAAGACTGCTGTTTTCATGTAAAAGAATGGAATGTTTTACCTTGTACTCTGGGCTTCCAAGTTGCCAAGCTTGTGATGTGCTGTCACAACTTATGCGTGACTGACTGGTTACCGAGCTTGCTGATCTATATGGAGAGGTGAGAATTTGTCACTGTGCATAAGCAGAGAGATCAGTCAGATATAGTGATAGATCTGTTCTTTGCCTAGGTTCATATGCTGCTATATTATGGTGGCTCAGTGGCTGCCAAATCAAATTCTGAGCCTACTTTTGTGTTGTAAAAACAGGAAAAAGAGATGGAGATGTCCTGACACAAACACTTTCTGTAGAAAAAGCCTCTCAGAACCTCTGTAGTGCTGTGCTCTATCTTCTAGGGCTGCCACACTGATCCTGGAGTTATTTCATAATCTCCTCCTGCCCCTGCAGTTCACTCACCACACAGTCCAGCAGAGCACAATGTGGAAGCAGGTATCTATCTCTCCTGGGGCTGTCAGTAGTGAAGATATTTTGTACAGCTAAATGTGTCACTACCAAAACACACAAAACAGTAGCATAACACTGTAAAGGAGAACCTGGAGATGGAGAGCCTTCATTCTGTGTTTGAAGTAGTGAACAATGGTCTACTTGATTTTTTAAAGCTTGCCTCAAAACTGCAGAGCAATTGCTACAAAAAAGCAAGCCCTGAGCTAGCTACTCAGACAAAACCACCCCATCTAGAAGCATTTTTAGTGGGGCATTCAACCTGCAATCACATGTTTGGATAACACGGACCTTTTAAGTGTAAGCTTTGCCACATACTGACATAACTCAGTGAACTGAGATAGTTTATGCCGACCCCAGTAGAGAGTTCAGGTAGCAGTGAGAATGAAAGGAAATCCCAATTTCTGCTCAAATCTGACCGCCCAGGCAGGACCTCATGTGACCTGCAAGAAGAAGAGCCCTTCTTGTGTCTCCAAATCCACGTTATCCTGAGGAGATGCTGTGATGTCTCTGCTAAGGATACGGGTTACATCTTGCAGAAAACCACATGCAGCATCCACTCAAAGTCAAAAATAAAAACACACAGGAGTGAAAGAAGGGATAACAGTATGAAGAGGAATATGCTGGGTGTCTGCATATGTAATGCTCTATTCCTGGCCTGTATCCTCCTATGTGTTCTCTCTTTTGCAACTGGTACTGTAACTCTCTCCAATGGAATCTCTCCAACATGTGCTTTGTCAGAACTCTTCACCATAGGCCAATTTGACCTAAAAGCTGAAAAATAAACTTAAACACTTTAACGAAAAAAGCACATAAAAATCACAATTATCTTGCAGCTAGAGATAATTTTCAATAGAACTGTTGTGGCAATAAAATTGATAAAGTGAGGTGAAAGGCACATGAGATTTACAGAAGTCTTTCCCAGTCCTTCTCTGCGCTTCTTCCAGAAGACACACCTGAGACTACTGGCCTAATGTAGGTCAATGTTTGACCCTCTTCAGGGCTCTTAGACAATGTTATCTATGCCTTTCTATGCAATTTGACTGCTGGTCTCCTATTTGTGGTGGTGCTTTATAGTCTCAATTGTTATTCTTTAAACTAAAAATAAAGGAATATCTTTAGAAAGATAGTACACACTCTATCAAGTGTATTTAAGCATACTGCTTAAAGGCTGCTTTTTTGCTGATGGACAGAACACTCCCTTCAGAACATCATGTTCCTTACCACTCATCAAAGGAATAGCAGTAGAATGTATTTTACCTTTTTTCCCACTATGTAATAGTAGCTGTATTAATTTTCATTTCTACGGATTAATGTAACTTGTATGTAGCCGTTTGTAAGGATGGTACAAAGAACCACTGTTCCTCAGTGATACTGCCAGACTTCGACTTGCAGCTTGATCTGGGGCAAAGCATTTACCACATCATCCACACCGACAACTGTGCTAGGGCTCTAGGAGCAAATTCAGCACAGCTAGGATGCTTCCCACTGCCCAAATGTCCTTGCTAGTCTTTAAAGGAGAGACCTTGTTGCAAACATAGTGCACAAACTTGGTCATCACTTGGTTTGTACATTACTAGGGGACCATAAAATGGGCCAGTCATTCACCACTATGGTATAGTGGAAAAGCAACCTAACTCTCTGTTGCCACAGAGTGAAATAACCACTGCCTTCACACCTGAAGCACAGTAGTGTTACAGACATTGTATTGCTCACAAGAGGCTTTTTATTTGGGGTTCCACTGGAAGTACAGAGAACACGGGTTTATAAAAAAACTAGCATGATCCCCAAAACACACCATAAACAGGACTCTTCTAGTCCTCCAACAAATCCTGAATGAAAAAATATTGCACATTTTCAGTTCTCCTGAAAGCAGCAGCAGCACCCACAAACAGTAAACTTGTGAATAGTTATTGTTATGTGTTGTGCTGTTCCTTACAGAAATGTTTGTCACTGGGGTCTATTTAATTATGCCTGTTATGCTGGATTTTAAAACTTCGTAAATACTTTACAAATCCACTCTGGTTTTAGAGAGGCTTGTTCTTTGTGAAAGCTCAAATGACTGGATTCATCAAGGGCAAACTCCATACACAGTGCAGGCCTAATCTTTCTGTGTACTGCAGTATGATAAAAACCAAGGTGGCAGGAAGTGAGTACATCAAGGAGACCGGGTTACCCTGTTGGTTTTGTTCCAGTATCTTCTTATTTATCTTTTGTATAGAGCTGAACACTGTGCTTGACACATAAAATACAATGTCAAATACAGAAACTTATTCTTCTTGAATATTACAACTGACATGTGGTGTCACATTTAACCAGAGCTTATTGAGTCAACACACAAGAATAGGCTCAGCAAAAGGATTTGTGTATAAATACATGTATGTACCCTAAGGGAACATGATGCATTTTTCCACAAATGCTGCACATGTATGATGACACAACTTAAAAAAAGACACCGTTGTCAAATCCATAGTACTTTTGATTAATGAAAAACTTTCATTATTTTGGTTTTGATATAACAGAATGAATCACTAATTAATGGTTCAAACAGAGACAAAGGTGATGGAACACGGCCAGAACATGCCCTGAGAAGTGTCTTTATAAACATGTGTGTACCTCTTTGTGTATACATACATATTTGAATACCTATTTGTAACTGTATACATATATATAGATACACACAGATAATTTCAAGTAGGCCTTTCTAGTACGGCAGATTTTCTCTGAACCTATAATCTACCAGTGATTGGATGTTAGCAGTAGAGAATATTCCCATTTCACTTTGTGCAACATCGGTAGATGCATTATTAAATGCACAGAATGGGTTTTTTTTTGAGACTTGGCGAAGGATTGGGAGAGCTGCTAAAGAAAAGTAGCCTTGACAGAATGCACAGCCTGGAATCTGGTTTCAGCACACCACATCAGTTTATTTTCAGCTAGAGAAACAACACGTCAGCTTGGCTAAGAAAGGTCACAGGGATTTATGTAGTGCTAGCTTTAGAAAAGTTTGAGTTACTAAAAATCTCTAAACCCATGCACTCCATGAGCTGAGCCAGTATTCTCAAGATAGACTATTTCAACATACAAGTGGCTCACTCTATACATGTGACTTATAGACTGACTGACTCTTAAGGACTGTGTATATGAGGGGAGTGGGAGATCCTCAGACCACTGAAAAAACCTGCTGCTTTTCAAAGTCAAATGGTACAGTAACTTTTGATGTGAAAACTTTGTAATTTCTAACAGTTCCATTTTCCACAGAAATAGCAGAGAGACATAGATAAACCAGCCATTCCCTAAAATGCAAAATTTCTTTAAAAAAATACCCAAACCAAACACTTTAGAAAAACTCTCTGAATTTCAAAATAGTTCACATCATGCATACTTGGAGAGATTTCTCTTCAAACTGCTTGCAGGATTGACACCTAACTATAAGCAAAGTACCACTATACTGAAATATTATATTGAAGAGTACTGTTACACTGGAAGATATATATAGATATAGATAGATAGATAGATAGATAGATAGATAGATAGATAGATAGATAGATAGATATACACACACACACATACACACACTCTCACTATATATGTATTTATTCATATACCTGGGTGCTTGGCCTAATCTCCAAATGACTCTATCTTCCACTAAAAATGTTTGTTTAGATGAAATAAAAGAGTATCTGAAACCAGCAATATTTAGGGCTGACCTTAAAGTTGTTATTCTTTGAAGATTAATAAACCAATTTGCATTCAAGAAGTATGCTATATTCCCATCTATATTTTACATTCTATATACTATATATGGTGAGAAAGAAAACTCCCAAAACCCCAAAGCAGGTACTGAAAGCAACTAGTGCAACCACTAGGCAGTTCAGTTTGATTACTTGTCATCAGCTTGGTAAAATAATTAGAAAAAATGCCAGTGTGCTGCTTGTCAGTTTACAGCTTTAAAGAGGTGTTAGCTCATACTGATAGACAGAACTGCTCTTTCCCAGTACAGCAAATGCAAGAGTACACTATAGCAAACTCATAAATATTAACATGTATCATCAGGTTTACCACTTAGGAGTGTCACCTTGTGATTAATGGGCTGAGAGCCTGTGAGCTGTAAAGCAAAGCTGAGCTGAACAAGATGTGCTTGCAGGCTGAAATATAATTCCTATGGCACATTTTAGCACATTGGCAATTAAAAAAAGTAAAATAAAAAAGTAATAACTATTAATCATCATATACAGAATGATTAACTGTTTTGTGCTAGCATACGGAGGAAGACTCTCATTTCAGCCAGTTCACTACAAAAAACCCTTCATGCACAGGCTAAATTCTTACTTGTTCTGTGCAGATACTAAAGCTGCACTGATATTTTTGGCAAAAGCCAATATTCACCAAATTTTCCAACAGGCAGGCTCCTCTTTCCTTACTTATTGCTTCTTCAACTGCACTGGGTTTGATCAGTACATGTACACTTATAAAATCTCACATCTACATGCACAAGCAGACTCAAACATGGTGACACATCCAAATTTCGGGAGATTTCCAGAACCTTCTGAAGTCCTGAATGTATGCCATTGGGTGAAGAGCTACTTTGTATAGTATGCTTTATGTAAGACACCCTTTATGAGTCAGACTTCTCACAACACAGCCACTGTGTGTACCAGGAACCTGCAGAGGGTTCAGCTTCATGTCCGATCTATTTCATGTAAGGTTTATCTATTTAAATGGTGGGCTCTTAGAGCTTTTTTGGACTATTATGAGAGGGATTGAGATTACTGACTTCACCACCGCAAAGTTCCTAATGCCATGTGTCGTAGTTTGACCTGGAGAGGAAAAACTTAAAGAGGAGTTTTCTCTGTGAGTACTCTCCTGGGAGTTGATAGTGACCAATTGGAGGCTGGTTTGGTTATTGACAGCGTGAAAAACCAATTGGAGAAAGTTAGTTCGCCCCGTGAACACACATTTTGAAGGAGGTAATCCGGAACTGAGCCCTCTTGGCTTTTCCGGCAGCAGTGCAGGTAACAGGGCCCTGGCCTGGCTCCACTGCAGGCCTGTGGGCCTGGCAGGGGGGCCGGGCCGGGCCCCCTGTCTGGGGAGCTGGCATGTCCTGGCAGAGAGAGAGAGAAGGGGGGTGGCCATGGACAGTGACCAGAGAGACTCAAACTAGTATAAAAATCCCAGCCGCTTCCCCCCCCCGCCTTTTCCCAGTGTGGCTGGTTTTTGAGATCCTGGTAAACCTCTAGCACTGTGGCCTTAGTTTTTTTTTCTCTTTTCCATGTACAAAAATCTTAACTCTTTTAATGTTCAGATGAGACTTGCGGACTTTTTCAATCCTCCNNNCCGGGCGGATGCAGAATCGTGAAAGTGAAACCACGAGAAGACTGTTTTCTACTTTCTTGTGGAAAAAATCCCTATAGCCTAACAAGAGGAAGCTTCTCACTCCAGAGTGAACAGAAGAAGGGACTGTTTGAGTTGGGAATTAATTGAAGCAGTTTCCTGTATGTTTGTTCTGTTGTTATGAAGGTTGAGAAAGGGAAGGAGAGAGTGGTCTGACAATCTTATTCTGGATTTTTTTTTCCCCTTTGTGTAGTTAATAAATTTCTTGTTATACCCTCTTAAGTTTTAGGCCTGCCTTGCTTCTACTCCTGGTTCTGTCTCACAACAAAAAATGAGTATATCTAAATTGGCAAATCAAAACCATGACACCATGCAAAAGAAATTATTTGCTGCAACACTGTAACCTCTCTTTAATACGGATGTATTTGTTAATAGAAAACTTAGATTTGTATTCCTTAAAAACAAAACCAACCAAACATATTACTTGATATCTAATATCTAAGTCTTTTTTACTACAAAGCTTCCTATAAAACAAGAGTCACAATGTACTCCTGCAATCGCTTCCATCTTATTTTCTGAGAAGTTTTAAAAACTCTCTAAAGAAGGACAATGTGGAAAAATGAAATAATGATGGCAAAGGACCCAACTGGAAAAATTTGTTCTCTTTACTTATTCAATGCCATCCCCATTGGCCATTATTAAAAAAAGCAACCAAACAAACCAACCCCACAAAATAACACATATTTCAGTGTCAGCTAATAACAGCCATATCACATTCAGCAAAGCTGATGTGCTAGGTGAAACAATCCAATTATTTGCAACAATAACATGTCATGTATCAACTAAAACTTCTTTTCTAATATATCCCCAGATCAATTAAGAACTGGAAAGTTCCCCTACTTTATACGAGGCTGTAAGAAATATAAAGAAGAAATGTGCCCGAACCCTTTCTCAAAGATTTTTCCCAAGGAGCGTTTCAGACTCTGGCTAGTGCACTGCCTCGATTCTAGCAGAAGAAAAAGAATGCAGCACAACACTCACTTTAAAACAGGGTTGAAAATAATTATTGCTATAACCTTCTGTGGTACTTCCGTGGTAGTGTTCTGCCATGTGGAAGTCTGATTTAGAAGCAAACATTGGTTTCTGTAGTTCAGCCTTCATGATACACATCATGCATCTGTGTTTGTGCATGAACAGGGTGGAGAGCTGGGATCTGGATTTACACACCCAGACACTGAAATTCAATGGCTCATCCTTCTCCACATAAAAGTGATAGATCCATCTAGCTACACATGCCTGTGCATTCTGTCAGGCGTGCATTTGAAACCTAGAGTCCATGCAACAGCTGGGAAATATTTCACTATTAGCAGTCTGGAAGCAAGAGAGTACTCATATTTAGGAATGAGTGTCCACACAATCTTAAATGAGGAATATTAATGATAATATTAATGGCCAATAATTAATTGGCTGTTAAATGAGGAATAGCCAATGTTTGGTTTACCTTCAACACAATCAGTAAGGAGGTTTATGATTTTCCTTTTAATATGGTAAAAACTTTTCCCATCTTTCCATATAGGCAAATCTCTTTCCCTCCCTTTCTTGCTTCTCAGGGCCACCTTATCTGGGTGCTGTTGATGATCATTGCTTTTTTTACCAAGGTGTTCAGGGCTCCTCTGTAGCCAGGCTCTTTGTTAGTGCTAGAAGCACTATCATGACACAAAAGCACTGTGTAGACATTGTGTAAAGACTTCACTTCCAATTTAGCCTGAAAAGTTGCAGGAATTTTGGGTACATGTCTGTAAATGCAAGCACAGACCTCACAGACAACTCCTAGGTTACCATGTCAAAACAGACCTATTCTACCTAGATCTCCCCACTTTCCTTTATCTCCATGCATCAATAATTCTTAATTCCTTACAAAAATATTTTCTTATATCAATGAAATATTATCAGTCTTCTAAAATGCAAGAATTTTGTTTGTATTCAAGAAACAATTATAGGGCTTATTTAAGCCTCTCATATAGCATTACTATCATGAGTAATTTTTAGAAGCAAGTATTCAGATTTCTTAATCTTTCTCCTCTCCCTCTAGCACTTATTTTGTTGCTGTTCTGGGCTTCTTTTCTCCTTCTTTCAGCAACTTCCATCTTTTGACTTAATTTTAACATTAACAGTTTCTCATCAATTCTCCTCCTACTATTTTGAGTTCTATCCTACCTGAAGTCATCTTGCTGTCAAAATACTCCTTTTAGTTGTCTCCCCTCCCTGCTTGCAGTATCATCCTGGATCCTTTGCACTCAAGGTCTACTTGTAAGAGAACATCAAACTATGTGAATCTGGCCCACAGAATGTAGCACCAAGAGCTATATTATTAGTCATCTAGTTATTCAGTCAGAAATGTGTATTATAATGACAAAACCAGTATAGTCTTACTGAATAATAATGTCAGAGGTAATTATACAGCATTATTTTAATTATTTCATATTTTCCCTGTAACAAGAGTAGGAAAGTGTGATAATATTGCAACAACTCAGATAAGTTACCTAACTGCAGACTGGCAGGTCTTTGAGCCTGGCCAGTATTAAAATATTGTTACACGTTATAGCATTACAATAGTGCAATCAGTATTACAGATATTTAATACTGCAATACTCACTTTGTAAAATGGCCATGTTCTGCATTTTAAAGTAACTTTTTTATGTGGATATAACTTTTCATCCTAGCGTTATATATGCAGACCCCACAGATTCATTGCAAAATATAATCTTTATTGTGATTCTTTTAATATTCATAGCACATGGTCTGTACATATGAGAGAGACTGTATTCTACACTACATTTTTGAGGTCACTGACAATACTTTTGAAGGATAAAATACAATGCTTAACAGGAGATAGAGAAAACCAAAATGTCCTTTAGAATTGACCAACACAAGTTCAGTTACAGAGTAATAGAATTAGATTCTACACGATAAAATTAACCTCAGTAACTTGAAGAATAGCAGTTGTCTGAAAACAGGAATGGTTGAGAAATAACCAGACTACTCCCAGTGTAAAATCTCCCTTATGAAGGGTCAGAATCAAAATTTAGTGGGGAGCATCTAAACAGGAAATCTTTCTAAAAACACGTTGATGTCAACAAGGTCACTTGAGTTTAGGATTTTGGTTTTGATTTTTTTTCTCCCTCTTAGCTCCTTGGCAAAATTCACCTGACAGGCAATACTTCAGTGGCTCAACACAACTCCAGAGCAGTCTTCAGATGCAGGAGAAAAAGACACATGGGTATCTGATTGACACCTAATTTCCCTCATGCCATGGTCTCGAACTCAAAGAGGAGAAAGTCAGGCCCTGCATCTCACCCAAGTGGACCAGTAAAGTAGAGGTGCTACATGACACATCACACCCCATATAGTTTCAGGCACAGAGTTGGCAGAACTGGGTGTCAGGTAGGTTAAAAGTCTTTTGTACATAAATAAGCTGCCCAAGGAAAACCTTTCTCAGCAAAATTTAGTACCTGCCTCTCATGATAAGGAAGTTGAGGCTCTGGGACAGTAAGTTCAAGAATGGATGTGTCCAGTCTTATTCTAGGTGGGAAGTCTGGGCACCCAGGCAGTCTGCATCTAACCTACTGGCAGAAAGCTTTTTTCATGTCTTCATTTGCCCCTGCACACCCTAAATCAATCAAAAGTATTTGTGGGCTTTCATTTGGGTTTTTGTTATTGTTTTCTTTGTTTGTTTGTTTCTCATAACTGACAGATTTCCTATTATTTGAAATACAATGCCTCAAGTAAAGTCTAATAACTGTCTCAAGAGAGCTGTTCTTTTATTTGAAGGGAAGCCAAACAATGTTTGTTCAATTTTTAATAATAATCTCATTTAGATAATAAAGCTACTAGAAAAAATGCTCTTGGGAGTATGCAAGTGTCACAAATTACTTACAAACCAGCAGAAACAACACACAGTCACAATGTTCTGAAAACAGCACTGGCAATCAAAACCCCACAATGTACAAGACACATTTTCAAATGATGTTTCATGAGGTTTGACTACCATCCACAGCAGTAGCTTTGTAACCTGTGAGGCTGAAAGCTCCACAGTTAAATTCATGGAAATTCCCATAGAAGCTTGGCAACTGTGATTTTTTTTTTCTAAAAAATTAGGCATCTAATGGATGGACCAGGAAGTTTTCTAAATACGAACATGCATAAAGCAGCACAGTGGGTGCTTATGTCCTTTGAGAATTCTGTGGCTATACCTCCAGGGAAATTAGAAGCCCACACTCCAGTCACCTAGAGTAAGACTATATAGCAACAGAGATGGTTCTGCAAAATTCATACTAAATTGTAAATGACTGCAATAGGTATTTGGGCACTAAGTAACCTCTGCCAGTGAAACAAACAAGATTTGAAGCAGCTGCCTTTCCTACGACTGCCCTCAAGTTCTCCAGAGCAGCAATTTTGTACGTGCTTACAATGAGCATGGCACGAAGTCTATGCATCAAGAGAAGAAAACAACAGTTTTATTTTGTTTGCTTGTTTATGAATTTATTTATTTTATTTCTGTTATAAAACCAGCAACCCAGCAACCACTGCTGGTCCAGAAATGGTCTGACACCCTTTGGTCGTAACTGGAAAATTAAGTAAACTACTGTTCAATTTAGCAAAAGGTTACTAGTCCAGAATTAAATTTAAGGGGTCTAATACTGAAAGGTGCTGATCAATCCCCTTATAGGCACTGAGCAAGCTCATGTACCACAGTAGCAGGTCACAGAGACAACTTCTCATGACCACTACATACCACTATGGTACAACATTGGCACACTGTAGTTATTACTTGAATTAATTTTTTTTCTTTGTGTATTATCTACCTGTGTGCAGCTTTGTGAAAGTTTTATGTGGATACAATATTGACAAATACCTAGAAATATTCTAAAAATTATTTCAGGGGGAAAAAAAAGAGACATATTTAAGTTTCTTTGTGTACATTTCATACTCACTTTCCAAAACTATTTTAAGAAAAAGCCCCTACTAACTTCCATTAAAAATTGATTTAAAAGAAATATGAAAGGATGTTAAGGAATTGTGAATTTAAGAATACTTACACTAGGAAGTCACTTATTAGAATAACCTTAATTAGTTAAAAAATGTGTTAGATTTTTGAAAGAAAATGAGCCCACCTGGAATTGTAAATATCAAATATTGGGAAAAAAGCACCTAATGCATGCTCTAGAAACTTTAGATTATTTATGGAGGAAATTCAGCAACTAAACGTGCATAATTGAAGGAAACTGCAGTCCCATTTTTTGTAATTCAGGCATTTATTTTGTTTTTTTCTTCATTACTTTTTCCAGCTATGTGAACTACATGATGATGTTTCTGTAATTACAACATACTGAACTGATCACTGTCATTTAAGTTAGATAATTTTTTTTTAAATTACAAAATTACAAAACAGAAATCCATTGCTTATTTAACATTCTTAGTTACTGGTTATTAAAAACTGCATTGCCTGCCTTAGCTTTAGAATCTGTCCAGTTTAGAGTCCGTCAAGGCTCACTTACATTGTCTCTAATTTAAAAGAACATTAAGTAAGCCTTGACAGACTCTAAACTCCCATTCTAACTATGTTACATATTCTAAATACTACGTTCATTCATGGAACTTGGAAACCTATTTTTTCAAATTCCAACCAAGTTCCTAACTTGAGACAAATAAATTCATGAGTTATTTCTAATATTGCAGTTGAAATGGAAAAGGGAAAAATTCCAGCTTCCTCATGGTATGAAAAATAGTGTCTCTGCTGAAAAGCTAATGTAAATAATTTGACATAAACAGTATTAGGTAAGAATGAGAGGCAACTGAGAGCACAATCTTTCCATATTCCCACACCCTGAGTTGAACAACTTGATCACTTTACCACATCACACTGTCTAAAGCTTCATTTTGGCACAACAAAATCACTGCAATGGGAACTCTTTATGTACAAGGAGAGCATAAAGTGGTAGAAAATACAGATACATATATGAATTACCAGCCTGAACCCATTCCTCCATAAAGTAGCTTCTGAAGTCAAATGAGACATATAAGAAACATAAAGGGTATCTGCGTAGCTCTCTTGATGATGGTAACAATTATCACAGTGCAGATTTTCCTGCGCCAGAGAAAATACTCCAAAGCTATCAGCCAAATCCCACAGATTTTAATGAAAATTCTGAGAATTCCCAGAGACCTTGTGACCAATTAAGGAAAGCAGTGAGGAACTGGATGTCTGTGCAATTGAACTTCAAAGTTTTTAGTATTAAAACTCTAATAATTTTAATTATACACATTTTTGTTTAAAATAAAAATAACATTAAAGAAGCTCCACCAATGTAATGTGGTGAAAATGCAAAGACTTTGATAACTTTTCTACATGGTTCTCTTTCAAAATAGTAATGGCCTGCAAAAAGGTCTTACTCTGTGCTGCACCGAAGGCAAAAAGCGTAAATGAGCCAAAAATGCAGGGAAAGACTCCAGAGCCTTTTTATGTCTAATGAGCCAAATGTTTGAGACATGATTCTGGGAAAAGTCCCAACAGTTTATTTAGGGCAGTACACTAACATCAAGTAAAGGCAATCAGATATCAGATGACTTCTTTGTGTGGTTTGTTTCAGATGCATTACAACAACTTTTCAATTTGGCAAATTCTTATTGCCACCCTGCCTATTTCAGTAGGAACCTTCTCTCCTTCCCACAACTTTTCTTCTTCTTTTTGTAATCACTCTTCATTTGTATAAGTGGGTAATAGGATGTGGGGGAAAAGTGGTGACTGCCATTCAACTTCAGCCATTGATGTTAGAATGCCCCAAGGGAAAATCTCCTATCTAGTAAAAGAAACTAAAAAACTACCCTGACATTGATCTAACAGTGTGCAGATCTCAGCAAGTTAACAACCAAATGTCCCAGGAGTACAGAAATTTTTACTCCTACTTCATAAAGGAATAAAGCTGAAATGTTTCAGGGTAAAGAACATGAGAAAGTTGAGTCCTGTGCATCTTCTGAACATACTGCCCATCGCTTCCAATTTCATGAGAAAATTTGGGGAAGAGTTGATAATTCAAATACATGCATGAGCAAGAACACAGGAAAAAGCTCACATTTTATCAGATGAACTCCGTTATGAACAGCTCAGTTACCAGTCGCTCACTGACATGTGACAGGAATTAGCAAAATTACCATTATATGATCCAGCAACTTAAATAACACATTATAAAAAATATCACAGGGGCTGATGTACATTGAAAGGTATTGGGAAATTGACTTTTCTTTGTGGAGAGCTAGCAGCAAAGATAGCCTTCTTACCAAGTGCAGTTCAGGCATACAAGTGAATATAGCAAATTAAGCAGTAGCAAAATATTCATTAAAACAAAACACCAACAGAAAGTTTAGAAATAAAAGCAAGGGCAAAGAGGCAATGGAAGCATTAATACACTATTATTTACAAAACCCTACAGAAAACGGATTTTCCAGACTAGAGGTTCTTACAAGGGGTACTGAACAGAAAATTTTATCCTTTGAATATTTCAGGTTACTAGAGATATCATGATGTTACCATTTCATGTAGTGACACCAGAATTTGGGAAATGTAATACATCTCTTTTGGTCAGAAAGTCTGTATTTTTACAGACTACAGATGTTATATGTCTGATTGTGTTTTGATTGTTTAGCTATATTTCCCCAAGAGGAAACCAACACTACAGAATATCTTTTAAATAGTAACAAAGTGCAGAGCTAGCTGGGTATGCAGTTCATTAAATTTCTTGTGATTTATTTAGTAAATGTTGCCAGCATACAGAAAGAGATGTTATCTGTTAGACCATGTGTCATCATCATAGCTGGAGAGAGACATTAGGATACAGTTTACAATAGGTTCATCACAAAAGCACATCTGGTGTAAGAGAAGAAACAGAGGTAACTGCTGCTAACTTAGGGAAAAGATCAAAAGAAGCAGACTAGAGGCATAGCAGGTCACATTCCATAAAAGGTTTACACAGCAAAGTAATTACTACATGGTTAAGTACAGTCCTATTTCCTGAAATGCCAGGTGAAGTGTATCTAGGAAGGGGAAGTTAGAGAACAGCCACAGGCTTGCACTGCCAGTGCTGTACTGAAGGGGTGGGGGCAGCACAAAATACAGAGCCAGGTTTGCAATACTACCTCAGTGTCACCACAACTATGCATAATCTGAACAGTCTTAAGCAATGGGAAGCAGACTTTTACTCAAACATTACCTAAGTAACACCAGAGAAGTGATGTCTAAACACAGGCTATGCTGCACACGCTCTAAATGCTTCCCAAGAAAGAGACATCACTGGCAGAGGAAAAATGCTTGGGTTCAAATTTATTTCAAACCTCAAGAAAGTGCAATGTCAGAAACAGTTGGGAACACCCAAATAACAGCAGAAAAGACAAGACGACTGCTGAAAGGAAAGGACCTGAAATAGTGAGACTCACTGAAACAACTTGGTAGTGCAACGAAAAGTGTTTAGAGACATATTCAGAGATAAGAAGAGAAAATGTAAGGAATACACGAGCAGAATTCCATACTGCATCGCTTACTCCTGCAAGCAGACATTGCTCTGAGTATTAAAAGAAAAAAGGGGGAAATCAACAACAACAACAAGATTACGAAGGGATTGCTAGGAGCCAGGCCTTATTTCTTTCAGAAGCAGAATTTTAAACAAAATATCCCATCTTCAGTTATCTGTGTTGAAGTCACCTATACAGTTGGAATGACCAGTATATCTTTGGATACCCTCTTTGTCTTACAATTAGCAAATTGAAAAAGACTAAGTGAATTTACTCAGAAGTCAGCCAGGAGGATCAAGTTTAGTTTACATAAGAGAATAAATTATTCAATTGGCTACCTAATATTTTAGAAGAAATCGCAATAAATCCCTTTCAAATTGTGTGAAATATTTTTATTGTACACAGGAAACAAACTGAGGGACAGAAATAAGAGATACTTTGAGATGAAAATAAACTTCATATTAAGTAATACTTGCTCTATTGTCTCCAACGTATTCAATGGGGACTGTTTGAAGAACAACCTAATAAGTAACAAATTAATGTTAACAAATTAACGTGCATTAACTTGATTACGCTCAGCAGTACCTTGGTGGTTGGGTAGGACAACAAGTGACCGAGAACCCAATCTTGCTGCTCTTCTGCTGACCCACTGCCAGGCCTGCTGCTAGTGACTGAGCTACCCTCTGGGAACAGCACTGTCCTGTGCTGCAGAAGCTACTGCTGATCCACACCACTCAGCAGAACACCTGTGCCAAGCCTGAGTTTGTGAACTTTATGGTCATTGTGGATACATAGACCATACATAACTGGGAACTAAGATGGTTTGCCTTGTTACAGTGCAAGGAAAAAAAAATTGTGGTAACAAAACACTCCAAACAAAACAAGCCATCTGTATCCATCTTCATCTTTTGGGACTTTGATAATCCTTTAACATCCCGGTTTAATGTTTGGCATTTGAAGCTGTATATTTAGAAGACACCCTCATCATTCCATTAAAAGTGAATGATGACTTTTTATTTTGAAACAGATGTCTTAATTATTGTTTAAAAAAAATTAAAACAACTCACCCATTCATGCAAATTATCAGCTAGGAAAAATTATCACAACTTCAGCATTTTCAACAGAATAGTGATGATTAATACAAGTTGAAAATCCAGACAATTATTTTTAATGCTGCACAGTATGGCAGCTAAAGCTTATACGTGTTGAGGAATGATGACACCATAACATTCACCTTTATGAACTCACAGAGGTTTCAAAGACATTATGAGAGGTCATTAATATTCTCAGTCTTTCCTCATGTCACTGTTCAATTTTGGACTACCTGTTATTTAGTAAATGGGGTCCCTTTGAAGGTCAAGTGACAATGAGAGAGAGTATGGTTCTTTAGCACTGTCAACAGGTCTCCTCAGGAGGAAGATCTCAGTTCAGTTCCAGACTCAGTAGCTACTTTTTCCAGTTAGTTTCCAGTTTGGAAAATAGATCCAAAATTTGAGTGTGTAATCTGAATGTTCAGTCTTGCTCTCTGGGGCTAAAGGATCATGCTTGCCCTATTTCTGACTCAGTGAATCTTTGAAAGTATTATAAATGAGGACCATCAGTGGTCAGAATATAGCTTGCTCTGTTAGGTATATCTTTGTGTATTTATGGATTTGACCCTCAAAAGAGCACAGTGCAGAGGAACACTCTCTGCACTATATGGACTATGCTGAGAGATACAGACAAAGGCAGCAGAAAATAGAAACTCTTAATTTCTGCAGAAGTAAAATGTGGAAAGCAAATGGGCTCACAGAGCTTAAGGATTCTGCAGCCAAAAAGATGTTATTAGAGTCTTTGTAATAATAATTTTCATACGTGCTATCATACATGCCAAACTGAATTTATAATGATTTGGTGGATAATAATTTAAGTTTTTATGGCATAAGAAAAACATTGGTGTACTTGCACCAGCACAGACTTACCTTCAAAATCAGTAGGATAACAGTGAAATCAGTAATTTCTTTTAACATACTTAACCTTTATGGAGACAATATGAGCTGTGTAAATCCACCAAAGAGCTATGTATGTCCAGGATAACCACTGAGTAATTTTGCAGACATACCCTCAATGATGAAAACATTAAAGAAATTAACTTAATCTCATTAGAAAGCCTGAACTGCATGCATCACCTTTGAAGACTTAGGAGTTTAGAGAACATGACCATAAGAGCTGTAACTAGTGAAAAGTCATATTTTTAAGAGCTAGAGCTATGGAGGAGATATCCATGTACAACAAGGAGAAAAGCTGACATCTGGAGAGTGAAGAATAAAAAGTAACTGAAAGTGGAGAAGAATGTAGAAACATCAGATGAAAGAAAGAGGGTAGTAAAAGAGAAATACAGGTGAAAGTAGAAGAAAACTGGAACAGGTGGCTGGAATGCTTTGTCACAGGTTGGAAAGAAAACATTTTGGCCCTAATTTATCCTTTTCACCTGGTCCCTGCAAATTTAGGGTTGAGAAGGAATCCTCAGACACACAAGTGAATGACTTCAGCAGAAACAGTAATATTCTCAGAAGAGTCAAAGAACAGAGCGAAAATGGGGAACAGGGACCTCCTGCATGACTTCAGGCTATACCTTCCAAATGTACACTTCAGAAACTTTTAACACAACTGCTTCTCGCAACATTTTCTGGTTAGAGGAGGTATCACAAAATCATCGTGAGATGGTGAGAAGCCTCCTAATGACACTTACTCATTGTTGCCAGAGTGACTCTATCTTGAGTTTGAAATTCTGAAAAACATTAAGTGAGTATTCCTTACAGACAGTAGACTCATCAAATAACCTCCCCATCTCCCAGTTTGTTCTTTGTGTTTTACTGAGCAGGTGAAAATAATGTTCGTCAGTGCAGTTGACTTCTGTATGAACCCTAATTTTGCTTCTTCAACTTGATAAGTGCTTGACTGATCTACACACATGAAAAAAAAAGGAGCAGAATTTATACCATGCAGCCACATGCAGCTACATGAAGGCCAGCATTAAAATAATACCTCCATCTGCCAGTAGGGTTCTGCCATACACTGCTTTCACATTGCCTGTTTGTGTTTAGATGGTCAGAGCATCTCTGTCAATCACAGTTTATTCTACAAGTCCCATGGGTCTCCTACCAAGTCCTACTCAGTTTGCATATTTAAGAGAATCTAAGATATTATATAGCAGTATGATGAAATAGCTAAATCACCAGTAATATTTGTAATCTGCATCTACGTTGTTCTGAGAGAACACAGCTGGGAAACTTGCTCTGGGCAAAATTTGTTGTGTATACTATCTTTGCCTTTGGGCCATACCCAAAAGCATCACTTCCACAGCATCCCTAAGCCTGTGACAGAGCAGTCTTCAAAAGGCTTGCCACAGATAGCAGCTCCATAGATACACTCCAGAGTGATGCCCAAAAACATCTGTTTCTACCACAGTCAGTCTTCCCTGGCCTATCTACAGCTGGTTTCTTGCAAAACTGAACACAGCTTCCAGAGGAAGATCATTCAGATAAAACTTGCTGAAATGTGCCATGAGGAGAAAGCTGAAAGCTGGGAAAGAGTAACACTGACTTCGTATGATTTCCTTCCTCCAAGACACAGGCTAAAAAATCAAGTCAGCAGTATCCATTTGATGATCGTCACATCACAATTGAAACACAGATCACAAGATATCATACTATTTCTGTAAAGAACAGCAACATTTTTTTTAGTGAAGTTCTTAACCTCAGGGAAAGACGCTGGATGCCCTCTAAAAAGTTATTGACTGTTCAGGGATAGAGATGATACAGAGAATATTTCACTTAAAAGGTAAGAAGAGAAAGTGACTTCACAATGGCATTTTTAAGACTTCCTCCTCTCAGGTTCTCTGAGAATCCATCACAAAATATTAACAACAGGCTCAACAGATACATAGAAAAACCATGTGATTTGTAGCTACAGCACCCCATCTGAACCCACTCCTGACCTTCTTCTCCACCCTGCTCCCTCTCCTCTTTTCCTCCATCTTTTCAAATAAGCAAGTAGCCAATCCATAAGACTTTATGGGTCTGACCATTACATCAGGCTGTCCTAGTCTAGTATATGTTAAATTCATCAAAATAAGAAAAAAGAAGTCTATCCTTTCCTCCTGTGTGTGTGTAAACAGAGGCAAGACGGTATTTGGCATGGTTATATTCCAGACAAGATTCCTAAGATACAACCAACACAACTTTTAAAAATATTTCCCTAGTACAAGTAGTCTGATGATGATCTAGACAATAAACATGTAGACTGGGAACACTGCAATAACCCTTAAGTCATTTAAAGAGTTAGCACATAATGCTTTTTTGGCAGGAAATTGTGTTTTTTTTCACCTGTCCAGTGTTTTTGTCATCCAGACTTAGTGTCTGGAAAAGAAACCATTATTCTTAAACTGAAGTGAGAACCACCTTTCTTTGATGACAATGGGGTTATTTTAGTATTAACTGTTGTGGACACAGAGATACAACTAATTTAACATTCTTCTCACAGAAGACCATAGTGGAAAATGTTTATTTTGCTACTATACATTTTTCACTACTGTCCATTTCTCACCTTATGGTCTTGGAGGCTTCAGCCTCATTTCTGAAGTGCTGAATATCATAGAATTACACAATATGCCACGAATACATCCCTTATCCAATACTTGGAGCAGCTTTCAGAAAAGACCCCAAAACAGCAAAACGCAGACAGATGTTTAGGGAAAACCATTTTTTTGTTTAGCTTTTCCTTTTTTTGAGGATGAGAAGAGTTGTAGTGAGTATTTACCTAGAGCCTGAACAAGGAGAAACAAAGTACTTGATCCTTGTCAATAATAAGCTTTTTTGGCCCTTGTTGAGAATTAAGTGAATACATTATCCTATTATCCCTCTCTCCTGATTTAATGTCCTGGGAATTTGTCTTAATTCCCCATAATGCTCTATGACAAACCCCTTTGGTGCTACTGAGTTTTGTTGCCATCCAAAGGGTGGGGGGGGCAAGAAGACAATGGAGGAAATTCTTCATGGATGGACAAAGGCATTAAATGAGGCAACAATAGGGAGTGGATCATGGGGTTTGTACAGAGCACCAGCCTTGGGTAGCATTGTGATGATCTCGAAGGAGATGCTTGGGAAGATCATGAATTAAGTATCCAGCCTGATGGTGCCCCAAAGACCATCTCTGGTGACTAGAAAGAGAGGAAGAGGACAAACCTCAGGAATTCTTTACGAGAACTAAAAATGTTCTTAACTTTACGGTTACTTAAAAATGGTAAACATCTCTTTCTCTGCTGAGTGAAAGAACATTCTCTCCATTTGGACAGAACTTGGTGAAAAAGCAAGCCCTTGGGACACATTTATTATTAAAAAAAATATTCTACAGAAAATCCCTACAGTAACACTGGCAAATTAAGGGAAACTATGGAACTGCATTTTGGCAACAGAGATCAGAATACAAATTGTAATAAATTTTACTGCACTGCTGTGGAAAACCTTGTAAAATGTACTGCTCACTTACTGCTTCTTTCTTCAGTAATGTTTCTCCATAGAAAGACTAAATAATAGGTTAGGCCTATCCATTATTAGAACTTGGATGAAAACACTAGTGCAGTGTAATTCTGCCAAGCAAGTTCTGTATCACCTTTGGTAGAAAAATGTATATTAAGAGAGTGTTGAGGAATAGAACAAGAGACGTATTTCTTAACATGGAGTAAATGGCTAAATTCTGCCATGGCCACAAACATGATGTACAATAGTTAAGTATTTACATTTTGACAGTGCAAAACAGCTGCACGTTGACAAAAGTGCTCCTTCCATCTCTGCTTCAGATTGTGTAACTAATTTAACTTGGTTAAGCTAGCACAGCTAAACTGGACTTTTATCAAATAACACCATAACAAAACCTGCTTTTGTCACTCCTGTTTTTCCAGCCATGACACAGCACATGTAGTTCTAATACAATTTCCTTTTCATAGATTTTGAGTTTCCAGCAAACTCCTAAACATAAAAAAATAGACTTTAAAAAAAATCATTTTAGAATGGAAAGGTAATATGTTAATCCCAAGGCTTCTTGATTATTCTCAGCTCTTGCTTAAGATGTAATACTTTCAACCAGATCCCAAAATGTTTTTGAATATGTTTAATGTGCTTCCTTCTTTGGCAGAAGAGAGCACTGGCACAGTATCTTAGAGGGATTCCTAATCATATTGTAGATTAAGATGGGATTTTCTGTTGGTTCATGTTCAGTTGTTTTTCTCCTCATCCCACCACAGAGGGGATAAAATCTATTTTGAAAATGAAGGAAAAAAACAATCAATGCAAACGCTAGCTTCCCTTGCAAGTTGGTGTAGACAAGAGAAAACAGAAAAAACTCAATTATTTGTTTAAATATTTTTCTAAGGTACCCAGAGTGAATTTACTACAGAAAACCTGAAGGAATCAAGCTGTTGTAGAGCACAGCTCTTGAAGCCTTTCCTTTTACTGCTGGAGCTGACCAGCCAAAGAAACCAGCTGTATGTCCAGATCTTTAATTGAAATCTGCTGCTGAGGGGAATTGCTCTGTGCTTTCAGCTGGTTCAAATGGGGCTGCCTAGCAACTGCAGAAACAAGTTTTAGCAAGGCGGGATGACACAACCCATGATCGCCTTTGTGGGCACAGGTTTGTTGAGGCGGTGTATTTACTAGTGAGACCTCTTCAGACAAGGAACAAGAAAGAAGAAGCAAGACAAAATCAGATAATAAATAAAGTATAAATATAACTTTTTGAGTAATATGAATTTTTAAATGCCTGTTTTTGAGCTGACTCAAATCAGCTTGCCATATGTTGTTGACAAACCTATGTTTTATTTATCAAATACACTTGACAAAAATGCTAATGTTAGATATGAACCTGCAGGGCAACTGTATCAGCTATATAAGTACCAATAAAACCTCAAGTTAAATCAACTAATGAGGGATTTAATTAATCTAATTTTAACCAAAAATATATCACTGCGTCCATCTGTAACTCTGAAATCAAAGTAGTATTTTTGTGTTGACAGCTAAATGCTACATTACTCCTAAGCAAACTTCCCCCACATCTGAATTTTTCATATTCTACTTCTGAAATAGCCACAAGGCACATTTGTAGAGTGGTAAAATTGAGAGCTGGTGTCAATACTCAGGGGGTGAAGGGTTGTGCAGGGTAAGTTTCATGGGGGTACATCAACACACAATACAACTTCATTCACAGTGAAAATATACTTGCACACAACAGGAAAAATTTATGCAAAAACATCATGACAACCCTAAATCCAGAGGGCCAAAGCTGAACTTTGCAAAATTATGAGCTAAATGAAGGCAAAACCACTCTGCACTCTCAAACACAGAGAAGTTGCTCAAATAAAGGAATAAGAAATGTCATATTCTGAAGTTCTGAGACTCCTGAGAATGAATTTTTTTAGTGTTCCAAGAATTAGATCCAATATATGCTTCTAACAGTATGACTTAATAAAAAACCCCCATATTTTCAGATGCAAAATTATTCTGATACACTTGTCTTTAGTGGTTTTCCACGTGTTATTTAAGAATAGTAAAGGCACTGCTCTCCTACAATACACATTTATACCATCTCCTCATTATCACATGGATAATGAAACAATGCACATCTCTAAAGTTCAGCCCTGCTTTAGCATAAAGTCCAAACCAGGTGCATTTATTTTAAAGAATTTGCAGAAGCAACTAAAATACCAATATTTGTGGTGTAAACTTGCATCTTTGTTCTGCTCTCTCTTGCCCACTCTCTTGAATTTTGCTGTAAAAGCTAAATTAGGTCTCAGGAGCACTTCACTACTAAACAAAGATCTCTCCTAGCCCATTGTGATGGAAGTAAACATACTCAGGAGGGAGATGTACTGAGAGGCTAAAGTGTTTTCCCCAAATTCTCTCATTTTTGCTCAGAACTCTTTACCTGACTTCACAGTATCACTCACACCGAGTCATAGATTTGCCCCTTCTGCTTATCTCTTTCTCAGATATGTAGTCACATGAATGTACTGAATTGGAGAAATTTTTTTTGCAGACTTTGCTAAGCTATTGCAATATTTATATGATCCTTTCTAAATATGTATTAAAAATAACTCTTTTCTAGTTCTTATTATTTTCAGCATGGAGACAGCTATTTGAAGAGGCTATATCCACAGTCCAGTCTCAGCCCCATTATGATTTAATAACAACCCAGTTCTGCTCTCCCTGTGCGGTACTGTTAGTAGCAACAAAGTTCTAATACTTCCTCAACTTCAGCTTCTCTACCACACGATTTCAAATTGCAGACACGCTCGTAATACACCTCACTGTAAAGGATCACAGCTTTCACTGGGTGGGAAAAGAAAAACAAAACAACACCCAAGGAAAACCTGAACTGTAAAATCTTTTTCCTTTTAAAATTTTTAAAAAAAAATTTTAAAAAATTTTAAAAAATTTTTTAAATTATTTGTTTGTTATGAAAACAAACAAATAATTTAAAATTTTAAAATATCAAAAATACTGCAAAAGCAAAAAGTCAAGGCTGTTGCATTGAGCTGACAAGTCTAGTACACACCCTCATATATGTCACCTGAAATTTGGCATCACAAATTTTAATAAACACAGACTAGTGGATGCCACTTATATTGGACACAGAAAAGTTTGTTCATGCATATTGAAAAGAAGAAATAAAAATAAAAATAAAAATAAAGTAACTTTTCATCTGACAGAAAAATAAAAACTGTTTCAGAATGACTGATTTAATCCTGAGCACCACATAATACTAAAGAACAGCTTCATTTTTCAGCTCACTTTTCTATCTCTGAAACCTCAGAAGTTTGGAATATGTCTGAATATATTTAAACACTTTTGAGAGAAAAGTCCTGGTAAACCAAATATGTCCTAAGATCACTTATGAGATGTACGTAACAGGACAGAGACTTTCATGTTTCTGTGTTAGTTTGCAAAGCTTATTGTAACACACAAGATTCTCTTTACTTTTTGCAAAATTCCAATCTCCTGTCATTCCTGCTGCTCCCTTTTAATATGTCTGGCTAGTTCTTCAGAATTTTCCTAAAATTTGAGTTTTGTAAGAGCAGAGTCAAATTCAGCATCTAACCACAAGAAGGAAATTGAGATATTTTATGTATTTGTTACATAATACTATGCTTTATTCACAAATCTTACTTCAGAAGCAAACCTCTTCTATCAAGTCCAACAATTTAAAATTAATGGTAAACACACAGCCTGTATATACAGATTACACATAAAGGTTCAACATCAGGTCAGTACAGACTGAGCAAAATAAAAATGCCATGGCACTTGGTGGCCTGCATGAAGTAAGCCGGTGGTGTCAATCCAGTCCTCAATGGACTTCGTTCATTAGAAAGGAAAAACAAACCCCACCACATAGCACTAATTGGCACCCCTGTTGCCACTGTCAGCGGCCAGGCCAAGGTTATAAGAGCCACAGGAAAAGGGTCTTTCAAGGTCACTGTTGAGGCACAATAGGGAAGCGGCATGGGAGAGAGCGAGCTCAGTGCCACGGGCAGTTCAGCTCCCTCACCTCCACCAGGTCTGCACCAAACAACATTGGCCTGACAAGGTCTTTGCACATCAGTTACTCCACCCATGCAAACACCTGCATGTCAGAAACCCCTTCAGGAACAGATCCTAAACCTCTGCAGGGTACAGAAGATATATCAATCTGGCACCTTTTTCAATTAAAAAGTACAGCATGTGTGAAGCCACTTAGAATACCTAGGAGAGTTCCAATTTAACTGACTGATAAAATGTCATTGTACAAAAGGCTTCTCCTTGTTTTCCTTAATGTACAAGATGCTGACCATATCTGCAACAGGAGAACTATCATCTGTCACATAGGTAGAAACAGTCATGCAGAACAAAGCAAATTAAACAACATAACTCACTACGCTTTCTTGGTTTTCGTGTATATGAATAGCACCTAATGCCACTACAGAAAGCATTAATGAGTGTGTGTAGCTATGCATTACTCTGGTATGGAGACTCTTCTTCAATCTGCCTTTCTAATGCCTCTAATGAACACTATGGAAGGATCATGTTCGAGTTCACCTGTAACACCTCATTTCAACACATCTTCTTCTACTGAGTCTGCCAGTATGCCTGTTACAGAAGCAGGTCATAAAATGCACAACCGCAAAGACCAGAAGAATATGAAATGTACTGAGAAGCAGTTAGCAATCAGAGAGCAATGGAGATGGGAATTTAAATGACTGCAACACAAAAAATCTAAAAGGTTAACTGCAATAAAACCCCAAACCAATAAACATACATTGTAACAACTGGTTACAGACAACTGGTTAGGACAAAAAATCTGGTATGCAAACAGGATTGGAACGTGGCACTTTTATTTTCACTTTTCAACCTTCATTATAAACTAGGAAAATACATAGCTATTAAAGGAAAATTTGCATACTTCGATGTGCGTGCATCTACTGTAAATGTTTTGTTGAATTCACATCACAGGAAAATAACATCACTTAATTATTAAGGGACTGTTCAACACAAACTCACCAAAATATCCTCACAAAATATGAAACATTTCTATACACACATCTGATATCCAATGCCTTTTCAGTTAACTTCCTGAGCAGCATGTAAAATATTAATTGTTTAGTGCTCCTTAAAATATCAACAGGCAGGCTCTAAGCACACACAAAAACAGCCTTAATCCTTAAGTAAAATCTAACTCCTAAACAACTCGTATTATTCCTGATAGTAAACTAAGAGTTCATCCTTTGTCTTGGTTCCAGAGTGAAACATGTATAAAAAATGCTATTTTGGACATTATGAAAAATCACAATATGCATTTAACAGCATTTGTTTCCTGAAATTATTTTATACTGGTGCTCATTTGTGCCCAAAACATAATACAGGTTAAGACTGGCTCAAAATTGGATGCATTCCTAAAACTTTCAGTAATAGCATAAAGACTCTGAGACATATACCCTCCTCTAGCTCCACTGATCCTGCGAAAGGATGAAATAAATGTTAACGGATGACAGCTTGGCTCTCTGCCTGTTTTATGCTTAGGACTTACAGAAAATTCCAGGAGGGATGTGGGAATGCAAGAGATTTCATATAAAATGTACCTCCTACACTTTCAGTGTAGTTTTCTGAAAATTGAGATCTTTTGGTCATGGAGAGTTCTGCAATTGTTTGGTTCTGCAATAAGCTCTGTGGGGCTGCTATAGGGAGAAAAGTTAGTCAAGGGTATATACTTAAAAATCACCCAAGTCTTGGAGAAATGGAGAGCATTTGAAGAGCATTGTCCATTTCTCTTTTTCTCCTGAGCAAGGAGAAAAGATCTAAAGATGTTTTTTCTGCCTTACAAAAAAATATTATGCTGCAATCAGATAGGACACTATTCCTTTATTGCCATGAATTTCCATCATCTCCAAAAGCTAAAATCTATGTAACAAATCAGTGGGTTTTTTTTAAATAACAACAAAACCCAACCAAACCAACCACCCAAAACCACCAAAACTCCACAAAACAATAAAAACCACCAACCAAATGCAGACAAATAACCAACACCAAAACATGAAACAAGTAACAACAAAAAAAATCCAACCAAAAAAAACCCCAACACCCCTGCCTCAAAAACCATACACAAACAAAACAAACAAACAAACAAGAAAACCCGACAAACAAATAGAAAGATACCAGCATATTCTTTTACCAGGCAGAAGGAAGAGCGGGTGCTGGCAAGCAAGAAGCAACAGGGAAGCAGAGATTCAACTCTCAAGCACCTCTTCTATATTTCCAAGGCTACAAGCATAAAAATGTAATAGAGGTACCTCATGGAGATGTAACCCGGCCAAGATTTAACAAACTGCTTATTTCTTCATAGCAGCATATCCCAAGCAAAGCAAACCAAAAGAAACAAAAGGTTGGAAAGAACAAAATAACTCTCTGTAATACATAGAGATGTAGGATGTATAGTTTAGGGAACCAATTACACGTTTTCTAACAAGTGAATGAATTTCAGTTTCAAGTACTTTTCTGAATGCACAGCTTTCCAACAAAAGTGACAGAAAAAATTCAGGGAAAGAAAGAGGAACATAAAAAATAATAGAAAGATAGGAAAAAAAATCCAACCAAACCTAATTTGATTTGATCCAGAGTTCAGGTTTGGATATTTTTTGCAAATGACATTTCAATTTCACAAATAAGTGACTTGGCTGAAGTGCAGTGAATGCCAAGCTTGCACAGACAGCTTACATAACTGTATATGTGATGCCCCAGCTTGCAGCATTCCTGAGTAGAGGAGCTCTGGATATACACAGTGAAATGAATGGAAGTGGATGTCTAGTGTTAGCATTTAGCTGAATACCAAATAGTTTGAAGTCCCATTACAATAAATTTACATGCAACACCAAGTAATAGAAAGTAGCACAATGAATACATTTATATGGCAGATTTGTTCTTTTCTTTATTTTTCTTCTCTGTTTCTGTTACTTACACTTCTCTCTTTCTCATTTTCAACAGCAGGCCCACTGCAGTTAACTCCACCTGCAATGAGTGGAAATTGAAAAGTCCAGCACTTTGTAGTACAGGACTGTTCACATCAAAGCCCCTTCCATCTCCTCACACTTCTGTTTTATATTGTTCTTTTCCTTTACATTTCCACTTACTTCTTGAACATAACTCTATTTTAAAGCAGCATCCTTTATATTCAGTTTGTTGTTTATACGAATTTACCATCCCTTTTTTACTCCCCATTTTCTCTTCCTCCTGATTAAATTCCCTCTAGAAAGCATACATTTCTCTCCGTCACTTTTATGATGCAGCTGGTACAATCTTTTTCTCCTCAATTCCGTTGAAGCCTGAAAATAGCTTGCTGCAAAAGGTCTTACTTAGTGTTCTGTTTTCATGGCACCTCCATAAGAGTTTGTAGAAACCGCTGATCTAGAACACACCTCGGCCAATCATATTTTTAAAAATAAATATTGGAATTTTGGTAACTGCAAATCAATGATAAACAAAGAAAGTGACTTTTGCATAGGCACTGGAACTAGGATGGCACAAGCTCTCTCCCCTCTTATGCACTGAACTCAAAACTGATTAGCTCTCCCATTTTCTAAAAATCAGTGGGCTGTAAACAACCAATGAGAACACACTGTACCATGATTTTTACATAAGACGTTCCAGCAAAGTCTGTAGGGAATTCTATCTCAAAGATACACAGCTCTGCAGACAGATCTCACTCAGTTGATGTAATTTACTGTAGTATACATTTGCTTGAAATACTATAATATATANNNNCTTGAAATACTATAATATATAAATTTCTCCAAAAAAAAAAAATCTTTGTGTGATTATCATTGCTTCTCTAAATGTTAGAGTGGATATTGCACATAATCCCTTTCTTTGAATAATATATTATTTATTAATTAAATTATACCTACATTATGGAGATCACTATATACTTTTGAAGTTTTCTCTTTAATACTGTAACAGCTGCTACAGCACTGGTAGTGCCTTTTTTTTCTGAACCATGTCTGAATATGGAATATATTTTCACAAGCATGTAGAATTGCTTTACAAATTGTAGTGGAACATGATGTTGACATTCTTCAAGCCATGGAATAATTTGTAGTTTAAATTATTCTCAATGGATTTTAATCAACCATATTTTGCCTCTACTGACAGAATTGTTTTAATCTTCCTCCTTATTGCAAGTACTCATGTGAGAGATTAATATAAACTGAATTTTCAAACATTGGCTATGGCTTCAAGGAAACTAGTATTCTAAATAAAATACATACATGTTTGATGAGAAAATTCTGTGAAAGTGTTGCTAATTCTTTACTTTTTTCAATGCAACGTTAACTTTAAGTGCTAATGTCCCGGTATTCTAGTAGGTATATCTAAAAAAAGATTCCTGGTGCAGTACTGGGTACATACTACCTACAGCATAATATTTATTATAGGTTTCCATACATGAAACAAAACAGTTAAGCTGGTATTTCCTGTATCACCTTTCCATTTCCATACGTCTTTCTACAGAGAGAGTGGTTTGTGTCATTAAAAGGAGAGGTCTGGCTTGCTGACAGACACTTCCAGTGACCAGTACTTGTACAGCGTTTATAATGCACTGAAAGAAAACAATAACAGGTTTAATGTAACTTCCTAAACAAGCTAAATTAATTTCTCCTTGACCCTCACTGGAACTCTTTCCAAAAGAAAAATTTCTTTTCTTCACTAAGAAGGTATCAACCTGTGGTATTGTGCCTTATTATTAATATGTTTCTCTAATGCCATTACTTCTCTGTGCCACTAGACTGTGCTGCATTTGTTTACATTTGTGCTGCCACTGCATTTGAATATCTGGCCTCAATTCTTGTACATGGCCTCTCCTTTCAGTTCATTCCAATTAATTACCAAATACAGTTCATTGTACAAATATTGCACAAAAATCCCCCAAACAATGTGCACTGAAGTGAGAAATGCTTTTCATAGCCAGCTGCTGCTCCATTCTTCTTCCAGGCAGACAAATACGAAAAGAAACAGAGCACCTGTTTCACTACTCAGACAGGACCTGAAATGTAATATTTATTTTCATTTTTCCATTTTGCTTAGAAAAGCAAAATCAGTGCTGCAATGCTGACATGCACAAATGATCAAGGAAAAATGTGCTAGCAGGGAAGTCCTAAGATTTCCAAAATGCTCTTCTGTGGGAGGCTCTCAAATCAAAAAGCTGACTGGCAGAAATTCACTCTCACCGAGTAAAACTAGACATATTTTCAAGAAGGAAAGAGAACACAACACACAATGTCTCTAAACACCACTTTTAATGAAAATATGGTCCTTAATTCTGTAAAACTCAGTTTTATACAGTTTACATGCAGTCCAAAAGATCCTTATTTCCAATAAATCTGGAAAATTATTTGCTCCACACTTCTCAGTCTTCTAGATAGCAGATACATGCCATTGACTTGTGGACTGAGTCTGTTAGTTCCAAATATCTCTGAAACAAGTGTAATCTTTCAGTGTGTAATGCACACTAAATAATCTAACTTCTGCAAACTATTCAAGTGCATAAAGCCTATCTCTCTTTACCTCCTCTTGTACAGGGAATAATAATTTAAGATTTGTTTATTTCTAAGCAACTTTGTCTTTACTATTTACATTTGAAGTTTATTTCAGGAGAACCATAATTTCACCTGAGACCAACAAAATATAATATGCTACCCACTTGACAGCTCATTATTTCGACAGTAGACTGAACTGCAATTTAATTTTTTTTGCCTTCTTTTGATCTAACTATTTCTCCCCCATGAATGCCTTCATTTAAAAAAAAACAAACAAAAAAAACCAAACCAAAAACAAAACCAAAAAGCCAACAAAAAACCCTCGCAAAACAGAAGAAGAAAAAATTAAAAACCACCAACTGAAGCTTGTAACAAATGGACTGCTTGTAAGAATAAAGACATTTTTCCTCTAAAGGATTGCTTCAGAGAGTAGAAAAAAAATGTAATGGGAATGCATGTTGTTGTTTAGAAGTGTCACTCTGAAGGATAACCTCACTTACAAATACCATAGATTAATGAAGCAGAAATATGACCCTTAGAAATAATAATTTTGTTATGAAAGGAGTTTGCTTGTTCATAAAACCCAAGTGATCATGGTAAGTTAAATGCAAAATCACCTCAAGAATATGTGTAAGTAGACAGACTGCTTTATACACTGACTTTGTAATAATCATCGAAATTGCCCTTAAAATTATATTGCCTTTTAGTCATACTAAAAATTAATTACCCTGTGTAGCATATTTATGCATAAATATATTACAAATGTATGTATTTTCCTAATCTCTACTTGAAGATTGATTTGGCCACTATTTACTAGGAACAACACAGTGATGAGCATGAGCATAACAATTAAAGTAGTTTGTTGGTAACCGGCAGAAGAACAATGTTTTTGAATACTTTTTATGTGTCAGCCTCAGCAGAGAAAACATGTAGCATATTTACAAACACTTCTTTCCAGCAAATATTTATATAGCTGTATTCAAACACTGAAGAGTAGCAGACAGTAAGCAGTGGAAGGTGATTTTACTGAAATTTCAGAGCAAGAAAACTTTAAAAAATTTGGCATGCTTCTTATGATGTTGATTCCCCGAGGCCTTTATAATCATTCATGCTGCTTACAATCTCAAAGGGACACAGAACAAGTAGTCTTAAATTCAGCTTGCCTTATTTCTGTGAATAGTCCCATAAAATCTAACTGAGCTACTCACATATACAAGGCCTGTGACAACTTAAATGAGTTTGTCTGTCAAGCAAACAATTACTTGATATTTACTCTTTAATAAGTATGTGGTTTTAAATGGTCACAACCCAGACAAACATAAGATTTTAAAAAATTATTGCATTTTTGTGCAGCAGTAAAAGTGTAGATTCTCCATAAAAATTTTATGCATGGATTTTAATTGGCAATTCATCAAAATAATTCATAATTAACAGCAAAGTAACAACATTTATGTCAAGCTAAATTAGCGTATATACTTGAAGCAGAGGCAGAAACAGCTGTTATTCTGTTTGCATAAACTTACAGCAGAATGTGTCTGGCAAAGTTAAGCACAAACATTTCTGCTTCATAAAAAATAGTTCCAAGACTGCAAAAATGCAGAGGGCCAAATGTCTCATTAATAGGACCACTCAAGTGAGTAAGCATTGTTCAGTCAAACAAGCACCACGCCATCACAGCTGTACTGTATTCTCAATTCTGTGCATAAATTAGAGTTTTTAATATGCTCATGAAACCAATATTAGAAACAAACAGAGAAATGGCACAATCCAAAAGGCACCTTCTGTCTGCCACCCCCAGTGACACTGTATGATGTCTTATTCTCCAAGCTGCACTGCAGACTTTGCC
This sequence comes from Rhabdornis inornatus, assembly GCA_013397075.1. Taxonomy (NCBI): domain Eukaryota; kingdom Metazoa; phylum Chordata; class Aves; order Passeriformes; family Rhabdornithidae; genus Rhabdornis; species Rhabdornis inornatus. Next base: position 9,959 of record VWZS01001817.1, on the reverse strand, counting down.
AGACTGCATACAGAATTGGAAGAAAAAACAACATTGAACTTTTTTAAACACGGACCACAAAGAACAACATTTTGACATCCACAGCTAGTCTATGAAAGTCATTATGGAAAGCCCCAACTGTGCTAAATGTACAAAGCTGTTAAAATTACTTTTTAAAGAAACTTATTTTAAATTCAAATGTATCCATTTTTTTTAAATTTACACTTTGATTTAAGTTGATGTAACAGGTTTATTACTAAGCTCAACAGCAAGTGATCTAAGACAGCATCTTAGAACTGTAAAACGATGTACAACCATTAACACACTACTGTTATCTCATGATTATGCAGCAATGCTCAGACTTGATCTTTTTCTTTATAATTATTTCCGTTTTGTTCCATGGAACAGCAATTATGTTTAGCCCAATTTACCATAAATGTGACACCTGTGATTTCCCATATTAAAAGGGAGGGAAAAGGCAGGGTATGGGCTACAAAACGGCTAGTTAACATAAGCCATTATATTGCTGTACTGATAAAGCTCATTTCTATTCACCAGATGATTACTTCAATCAATACTTACTCCTGTGTGCATCTTCAACTACAAAGCATACATTCTTCAGCTTCACAGCGCAGACCTTAATTTCTGGGAATTCACTGCACTGCTAGAGAGGTGGAAATTTCTTGGATAACTTGGTAATCTTTCACCCCTTTGAATTGCTTTCCTGTGTCAGGTAACCTATGTGCACACTATGGCAGACCCTGGGTCCTGGGACTGTTTAATAAAACTCAGCACTGTTGAAAGTATACTTTACCCACACATTTCTGAAGAGGCAAACGTCACTATGATACACAACAATACCTTACATAGTGCCCTAAAGACATTCCAAAAATTAGCATTTTAAACAGGAATTATGACTCCCAGAATTCTTGTCTACTTAGAACATTTTTTTTCCTGACAGATCTACTCCTCAAATGCCAAAAATAGTTTTTTACCATAAAATACAATTTATATGACCTATACTACTGTACTGTCAAATTAGAAAAATCATACCAACTTACTGCTTGTCACTGGACATGTAAAAGTCCAACAGTGGAAGTCAGATATTTTCCATACCACGAAAGAGAAATTATTCCCAGCCAACGCACATGGTATTTTCATAGTTTTTAAATTAACTGTCACCAGACTTCCATCTATGAAAAACAAATGTAAATTAACAAAAAAATATTTTATGAAAAAATTCTTATATGATATTAGATCATATAGTTACCTATTGATGAACTTTCATTATGTACTCTCCTCTGACCCCCTGTACTGTACTGTAGCATATTACAATTAAAGATAAATGGAAGATACTGTATGGAATTTCCCTTTTACTTTGGTCATTCTAGAGAGGTGTCGCTGTTTATTGACTATATACATCTGTATTTTTTATTATGTGACAATTTACTACTGATTCATGATTTTCAAAGCATTTACTAACACTGACTAAACTTCACCTGCAAACACCTAACACAGAAATTTGTGCTTTATCACATATCAAGGAGTCCCAGTGAAGTTAAATAACATTATTCAGTTAAGGAATCACTAGATGCACTACACTGTGGGGACAAACTGGTTTTACAATGGTGGGGTAAGGTCCTAAATCCTTTCTTTAAGAAGTCATTGCAATTGAAATATTAATGTTACATATTACAAATAGAGATGCATTTACTCTTCATGGAATAAATTGCAAAATAATTTTTGGTTAAAGTTAATGAGTCTATAAAGATTCCCTGCACTCATCTACTCAATCAAGGAGAACTTCTAAGTTAGCCAGTCTATTTGTATACGTTGCTTAATAAGCTTGCTTAGAAATATTGCAGATATAACTTGTTTGACCACTTTTCTAATTTCTTATAAATATTTCAGTCATGCTAAGAAAATGGATTAACTACATAACATCATGTAACACACGTTATTGCTCAGTCCTGACACCAACAAGAAAAAACTACAAAGAAAAGTCAAATAAACTTGGGTTCAAGGGGTTTGTGGTGCTCCTTTTCTTTAAAACATAACAGAAAAAGCTTTTAGTAAGATTTTCACTTAAAGTTGAAATATTACTTTTGTAATAAGTGGATTACTTGGATACTAATGTCACTTTCACAACTCAAATAATTACAACTGCAAAATTGACTTTTGTATGTGTATGAGTAGCATGTTCCCAGAGTAAAAGTAGCTATTTTGACACTTTTTTTTTGCCACAGTCAACCTTCCACGTTTGCATAACAGCTGCATTATACACAGAATTGACTAACTTTTAATAGCTTTAAACTTTACGAATAATTTTAGTAAGAAATAAACTACAAGGAAAAATGTAAGTCTTTTTTTTCAGTTAAATAGCACCATCATTTTAGTGCATTTTCTGTTCTCTTTCTCTAAAAAATATACTGAAGTACACATTCTACATTCTTAACTCCCTCACAGGATGTTCCCAGGAGTGGGACAGATGGAAGGAAGACTGTGATGAACACTGACTGTAAATTTCCTTTATACCTATATTTGCCTCTATAAAATACTGGTAGAAAAGTCACCATCTTAAAAAAATTCCATTTTCCACTCAGAGGGAAATATTCGGACCTACCATAACAACAAATGCTCGGTCTGCTGTACATTGTTCTGCTCTAAATCAGTATGGCTACGTATGCTTAATGGGATTGAAATCAAGGTTTCAGGTGCAGAAAATTTTTATTTTGGATAGAATGTGACCAATGACTGTAACACTGTTACAGCAGCTGAAAACGTTAGCTTGGCTTCCACAGGACGAGATGACTGACAGTCTGTGTGACTGTCCAGTGCTTTGGGATTCAGCAGGCAGTAACACTGATTGGGTATTTTCAGGCACTTTTTGGCCTCCATCTCCAATGTGGAGTAGTAACGAACCACAGCAGCCCCTGCACATCCTGGGCATGTTGTGCTAACTGCAGCTTGGAAGGATCAGAGCTCGGCTGGGAAAGTTTGGGGGAATAGCTCACAAGTTCAAGACTGAGCGCTTCCTCCTTCAAACCAACTGCAAACACAGTTTAAAACAGCTACACCTTTACAAGAAGGCTTACAGCTCTCTAAAAGCACGAATTCATGGGAGGTCACAATCTGTGAGCTGTGACCCTTGTTTATTTCCGTTATTTGGAAAGCCACAAAGACAGATGCTCAATTAACATGTAACATTCCTTTTTAATTGAGGCAGTGTGAAGCACTGCTCTTACCTTGACACACACCTGTTGTAAAATTTCAGTTTACCTTACCCTTGCACATGAGTTTCAAGCAAGGATGAAAGGTGCCTGTTTGTTTTTCTCCTCCATCCATCCCAGCCCTTTTTTCCCCACCTGTAAATTCCCTATTGAGTAAGCATAAATACAATGCAAATACTAATTTGCATTCTAGGGGCAGAGCTGCACCTTCACAGTAGTTGACAGCACAGCTAAAGGGGTGGGAGAGATGGCTACGGAGCTGAGGCAGGTCCCGCAAGAGATGCTGCCAGAAGTGCAGCAAGATCTGCCTCCCTCTCCCTGCCCAGCGCAGCCAGACCACCCTGGGCCTGGCTTAGAAGGAAAGCGTCTGAGGAGAGGGAGGACATTTCTCTTCACCCTTGTATAGGCCACCCCAGGGCCGGGCAGGAGACGCGCGGGACCCATGGCTTGCGTGGATGAACTGCCCACAAAAAGGGGAGTTGGGGCTCCTGACCAGCATGACCAGGTCACCGCATGGGCTCGTTTTGAAAAACAACCCCTGAGACAATGACCAGCTTTACTCAAATTGGAGGCGCTCTGGTGCATAGAAAAAGAAAGAAATAAAAAAACCCTAACATAAAACACAAAAAAAAACAAAACCCACAAAAACCCATACTCTAACAAAGAGAAAACCTCCAACCCAAGCTGCAAAGCTGCAACAGGGGCCACTTTACAGAACTGAATGTTTTCCCTCTGTTTCCTGTTGCTCTTAAGAAAAACAAACACCGTTTAGCAAGTTCTTGCCAGATGCCCCACAACCAACATCCTAACAAAGAACGCGGAGGAAAAAGGTCTTTTTAAGTTGACCTGTGCAAATGCCATAGTTACAATTCCTTTAAAGCGAATTACACACGTGTGATTTGCTAGTGCTGTTAACATATGCTGTTACAGGAGCTGACATCGAACAAGCTGAAATTCTAGCTAGAAGTTCTTTCGTGTGTGTGTGTGTCCCCCGTCCTCAAATGGAAGATCAAGAAATTTGCATGCAGTGTTGCTGTCAACCCCGAGCCCGTCCCACTCCTCATAAGCCTTTCTCCTCCGTTCCAACACCCTGGTAGAGACTACTTTTCGTCCCTTTTACCAGTCCAAGGGCGAGGCAAGCAACCGCTCTGCCAAACTGGGTGATAAAGGGCAACGTGGAAGATGGGGGGCAGAGGAGCTGTGTAACCCCCGCGGACGTCAGAGGCTGGCATGGGTTGTTCTTGCCCTGGTGTTGGTGTTCCCCTGGCCCTGGGAGACACGGAAACAACGCATTCCCATGTCCCTCGCAGCCCTCCACACCCACTTGGGTGCCAGCACACAGCCGCTCTCCAGCCCCACCGGACAAGCAGCTCTCCGTGCCCGAAGGTGTCCAGTGGGTGACGATACTCTGTTTTCCGGCGGGACCCCCACCGGGTGCGGCTGCAAGCCCTGGAGGAGTGCCTCACCGCCCTCCACGGCAGGGCTGCACAGGCAGCGCAGGCTCGGGGCCCCGAGGAGACCAGCGGGCGCGGGGAGAGGGTTCCCGGGCAGCGCAACCCTTCCCGCCCGATTAGCAACCCATGGGGAATGGGCGCCTTCGGAGGACGTACCGGCTGGGGAACAAAGTCCAGATAACTTTTGGGGTGGAAAGGGGAGTCCCTCTCCGTGCTGGCAGCGACCCGGGACCAAGCGGCAGCGGGTTCCTCCGCACGGACACCTGCCGCGCCCCGCAGGTGGGGGCTCCACGGCACAGACACTACCTGCCAAGCACCGCAGCCTCCCTTCTGCCTGCCTGCCACGGGCCAGGGCGGGCTGGGCTTCCCAGGACAGGTACGAGGAGTGTCCGCCCACCATCTGCCGCGGAAGGCTCCTCGGTCTGGGTCGCGGCCCCCGGGGGTGCAGGAATCACGCCGTCAATAGCCACGCCGGCGGGCGGGCACGACCCATCAACTTTCTCCCCCGGACCCTCTCCCCGAGTACGAAACCTCTTCTCCAGCCCGTTTCCCCAGCACCTTTCCCAAAAGAGAGCCGCCCCCCGGCCCGCTTACCTCGCATGGTGTTGGTTCCCCGCTCCGTGCAGTCATGAAGCTAGGAGCCCAGGAACCGCACCGCACAAATCCCGTCTCAAC
>VWZS01001816.1:710136-729466 GCA_013397075.1 Rhabdornis inornatus | reverse complement strand
CGGCGGGTGCTGTGGGGCGGCTGCTGGCACCGCGGTGGGAGGGGGCGGCTTAGAGTGGAAACTGCCGCGAAGATGCTCTGGCTTTTAAATGAATTATAATAAAGTAATAGGTGACATCATTTTCAGCTTGTTCCTAACCTGCGAACTGAAGTAACCCCGTGTCTTAAAGCATTGGCAGCCTTCCTTTGTTCCTTCACGGTTTGCTCTTCTCGTCGGGTTTCCTCAGTGTTTAAACGTGCTCCCGAATTTAGGTATCACCAGCAACTCCTCTCTGAAAAAGAAAAGAAAAGTTATGCAAAAAAAGTGAAGGCCCAGTGTCTCCGTGCTGTCAGTGCCCCTAGCTCGGCCTGCCCTGCCCATGGCTGTGGGCACTGTGGCGGGCACGGACCAGGCCCCTGCAGTTCCTGTTTCTGTCAGAACCAGGCTACACAGTGAGGTAATGACTGAAATAATATGGGTGATCCTTAGAAGGGAATGCTTTCTTCATCTCTTCTGACCTAGAATCCCTTTTTCACCCAGCCATAAAGGAACAACAATATGGTTGCAGTTTCCCAGATGAACAGCTGGGACCCCATTATTCTGTGTGGTGCAACATGCAGAGTTCTGAGTGCCTCTATTCATTGCTGCTAAGGTTAATGTTTTCAACTAATACATGTTCCCATGGCTAGATGGCTTTTCCATCTGTAAAATGTGGGTATTATTATCGACAAGTAAAAACAGCTTCTTCAGTCCTACTTGTAAACTGCTTGATGATCATTAGATGGAAAGCGCTAGGGGAAGTCTTTTTTATTAAGTAGTTTTTGTCAATTCCCCTCTTTATGAGGCAGCATGTGGTATATTAAGCAAATAAAAACGAATGTGCATTTTTAAGTCTCAAGTGCAGCCTATCTAAATATCCCAACACCATCACAAGAAGAGGTGATCATGGTCTCACGGTAGAACTGCTCATGCTAATATAAGAGCGGGTGGCTCAGTCATGCAAAGAAATTTTCTACGTTTTCTGTTTCTTTTCCATTTTCTTCTCATCTGCTTAATAGGGCTGAGCAGCTATAAACCAGAATATGAGACTGCTACATGACTTCAGCTAAACTCAAGATGAATTTTACAAGTGAAATAACATCAAGATTAGGCCAAAAATTGTAGGTTGTTTTGGCAGGGCAGGATAGTGTGGTTCTGGAGCACAAGGACATGAGATTGTGATCTGAATTACCACCTGAATTACCTTTGTCTTACTTAACCTGGATGTGTTGCTAAAGGCTACCATGTTTCTTGTCAAGTTACGCATATCTGAAAGATTGAATCACACCTGGCAGAGATGGGGATTGTAAGATTTTCTAGATTTATCTAAGTCTGTAATTTCACAGCTCTTTTTTTCCAAGACATGTATAGGGTGCTCTCCTCAACAAAATTCTGTTGTCAGTACTGTATTTGATGTCTTTGCAGGATGGGTCGTGGATGAATCTCAGGATGCTCAGCTCTTTCTAGGTGATGATGATGGTGAGTGTTGCAGCCTGCCTATGTTGCCTCCTCTTCAAATGGAATCCTTTGATCTTAGATCACCTTGAGCATTACTTACGGTAATGAGGAGGCCACGAGAAATTTTAATTTTGTAATTTAAACACATTTCCTTGTGATTTTACAGCCTGAGTACAGAAGTGTTTTCAACTGCAGAAATAAAGGAACATTTGCTTATAAACATGAGAACTGATAGGGAGCGTGCAGAAGGAGGATTTCAGCTCTCTCCTGCTTTCTTTACTCTGCCAAATTTGAAGTATGCATTTTTGAAGCCAAGCAAGCTCATGGACCAAATGCTATACAGCTAAACTCATTTTACTATGACTAAGTCATTTAAAGTTACTACTGATGTATGTTGGTTTAATTATAGATTTTCGTGGACTCATTCCAGATGGGGCCTAGATAAAGCATCAGAATTTTGTCATAGGACTTGATTTGTTATGCAAAGTGTCATGAATATAATGGCACTGAATAAATAATTTACAGTAGCACGTGTCTCCTCTTATTTATAGAGTATAAATTGAGAGTTTTACTAATTTTATAAAGTTAGTGTGAACATACAGAGGGAAATGTACCATTCTGGGAGGTCATGCAGTACATTGAAAATAAGAGATTAAAAGTGGGAAATGTAGGCTTTGAAAATAAAATTCTTACATAAGATTTATCTTAGTAAGGACTGTGAATAGAATAGTTCAGATCTGTGGAGTCCAGATCTTGTAAGAATTACTCGAGTATGCTTTAGATCATGCTGCCAACACTTACAGTTCTTGGAAGTTCTGAAAAATCCAGTAACAGACATGCTACCCTATTTTTTACTGCAATTTAAAGTAAGACTGTATGCACCTTGAGAGACCGAGATAAAGCACTAATAAAACAAGTAAATTATTCCAAAATTTACTATCTCTATTGAGAAATTCAAATAAAGAGCAAAATAGTCAAGGCAGTAGTTGAAGAAGGGGAGTCTTTTTCCTAATCTCAGCAAATGACAAGATGACAAAGAACAAAACTGGAAGAGTAAAAAAGGTGAAAAGGACATAACAAGGTTGGCCTAGACATTGGAATTAAAATTACAAAGCACAGACAGATATGCAGATTTGAAACTAAACCATTTAAATCTTATATATAGAATAGAATGACTATGTGCCATCTGGAATTCAGGGAATCCAATGAAAGTTGGAGGTGTAAACAACACACACAGCAGTATCAACATCTGTTTTCAGTGCCTGCTGATATATATGAGTCCTTGAGGGATAAGTTGGAGAAAATAATGGAAATTGATAAAACCTGATAATATAAAAAGGATCACACGTAATTGTATTTGTTTAGAAACAATATGGATTTTTGTTTCTAAAAAATAAATAGTGCATACAATGTATTGTTTGTTTTTTAAAGAATCTCTTCTTCCTGTATGTAAGTCCTTGAACAGGACAGCATTCATAGCAGATGCAACATTTGGGAAGGTTTGGCATAGGATACAGCTCCTCTCCTTCCCCAAGAAGAGCTAATGGATAAAAATCAGTAAATTCTGAAAACTTACAGTAGTATCTCTGATGACTAAACTCCTGTGTCCTGCTTCATTGCTGAGACTCCAGGATGGCTAGGCCATTACAAGTAAATTTAGCAATCTGTGCCTAAAACATTACAGAATATGATAAAACATAAGGTCTGATGTTCAATACAAACAAAAATCAATCACTACACTCAAAATTACTTACTGCACTGAAGAGTGCTAGCAATATTTTTAAAAAAGGCTCTGTTAATATTTGGCCTTGATACCAAATGGTCTTCCATTTTCAAAGGGCCCACAAAATAATATCAAAAATATTAAAAATGTTTTGCACAAACCAGCTTAAAAGGATTGGTTGACCAGGACCAATATTTTGTTGCTAGGAAGGGAACAATGATGACATTGATTATTTCCACAGCTGAGAATCCACAATGTAATTGATTTTTATCTGACTCATTTAGTGTGGGCAGGCTCCATTTGTTCAAGAAACCTGTAATATATTCCTTGAATCACTGTAACTATGAGAGATATAAAAGTTGACGTAATGAGTTAAACACACTATTTAACTCAATTTGTTTTGCCCACTGAATTCCAATTTCTGACACAGATATAGGTTCTTTCTAGAGCTACTGCTCATTTTTAAGATGTCTTGTTAATTTTCTGTGCTCCCAAATACTCAAGAGTTCTTCTTTATCAGAGTGCCTCTGATTTTAGAATTCCCTGTCCTGAGATTTCATTTTCAGGTACACTGAGAACTTGTACCTTTCACTGAGTGATTGAGATCTGGGCTACCAGCAAATTTGAAAGTCCTGACTAATAAAGACTCCAGTGAATGAGAGAGCCAGACTAGGAGGAATTATTTGATCTGGTCATATCTTTGACACATTCAGTATCTACTCCTGAAAAGTCATGGATATTTGAATCATGAGTTTGTATTGAAACTTCTAGACATATAAAAATTATATAGGAGTCCAGCAGAGCTAAAGATCAGTGAAAAGAAAAATGAAGGTTTTAATTGAAGTACCCATTTCCAAAATTATGCAGACTATTTGTGATTGACTGCCACCTCATCCCGAACTATCTAAGAACTTTCTGACTTAACTGTTCTCTAGAATTTTTGCTGTCAGAATTGGGCAGCATTTACCCACTATCTAAAGTTTATGATTCCTGCTGCTCATCAAAACATGTCCAGTCACAAATGGGAGGGAATTAGGAACATAAATAGATTTGAAGAAACTATTTATTATATATACCCACATACATATCTGTGTGGTTTTAGACTACTACAGGTTTCAGGTATATACTATTTGACTTGGTCTAAGAAGAAAATCTAGGTTTAAAACCTTTTATATCACAACTTGGTCTCAAATTTGGACTTGTTGGAATTTTCTTACTTTAAACAAATAGATTTTCCATTGATGTACAAAACCAGAAAACTGGAAAAAAATTAGTATTTAGTTTATGTATCTGTATGCATGACTCTTGAGAGCCCTTTCTCTTTCTTTGCTGATAAATGACATTTTATAGAAAAAAAATAAAACCCCTGGTGATCATTAACCACAGTTTCTATTTCTGCCAAAAAAAAAATCAAAGAAGCAGCAATCTTTCAAGTATTAAAATTCAATAAACAATCAGAGCACTTTGATATTTTTCTACTAAGCATACAACAGGGGCATTGGTCTTTTCCTATTACACTGGTTAATCCAAAATGTGTTGCAAATGTACTGGATGAATCTCTTTTTTTCCTCGCTCAAAGCATAATTCTTTTTCAGACTGAAAAAACTCATTTGTACATTACAGGTGGCATACAAGCAATTTGGGTGTTTTGAAAAAACTGATACCTCCTTTTTCTTTCCTTCTATAAAGAGATTTCATCCTCTTTCAGGAAAGGGAAATTTTTTTTGTTCACCTAAATTTTACCCAAATATATTTCTCAGAAGCACATGTACATCACCATCTGACAGGATATAACAAACTGGATATAAAGAAACAGTGACATCAGATGACTCTGAGAAGAAAAAAGTGTGACTACAAAAAAACTGTGAAAGAGAACCCATTGTCATACCACTTTGCAAAGATGCAGCTTCTGCTACAGAGTGAAGTTTGACACCACAGGAATGCCCTCTAAGTGGACAAAGTTCCAGTTAGGTTTTCTTAAGTGGAAAAGGTAGCTGTACATCGATCAGGCAAATAATTCCTCTTGTAGATTGGCCTTCCTGAGTCCCATTCTGCCACTACTTTCCCCTCAAAAAACAGCCTAATAAATTGCATCAGTGGTTCAGAGAATCTTTGCTGCTTTGGAGAATGATTTATCATTCCCTAAATTTTTCATAGAACTCTTCTACACATTAGTATTCGCTCATATTGTGTGCCAGGTTTTGCATGTGAAGAAGATCTTAAAATTGACTTTACCATCTGTGATGTCACTAATATAGCAGTCACTGAACTTCCTGAAATAGGATGACTATGAAGGATGCATCTATTTTGCCACAGATTTCTATAAAACAAAATGTTTTTCAGTAATTAAAGCTGGAGGTGAACAAAGGAGGTACTCCAGGAAAAGCACAGATTAATTTAACCATAAATGACCCATTTAAGTTTCTTTTTCACTCAAGTAATGACTGAAGAAAATGAGTTCAGAGACTGATGAAGGATGCTGAATAGGTAATTATCACTATTACAAACCTCTTATTTTAATTTGTAGGAAATGTGATTTGAAAATTAAATAGTACTTGATTTTTTTTTAGGTTTCAGTGTGGACTCTCTTTCAGCTGTGTCTAGCACTTTTGTTTCTCAGAATTTCAAGGACCTTTGTTTTCCCTTTAATGATTGTATTAGATAACTGGAAGGACCATTTTTCAACAGTATTATCTCAGCAATAAATTACATTTTCCACTTCCCTCAGATTCCTGGTCTAAAGATCTGTAGGTGTTTTACAGGCCTTGGGTAAAGAGAGATAATGGAAAATTTGGACACAGGTAGAGGCACACAGAGGCTGATTTATGAGTGAAGACATAACATGCACCACAAAGCTTCTACTTTTAAAATTAATAATAGATGAGGACAAGACTTCATGCCCTACAAGGCAAATGTAATCCACCTGTTTTGTACTACCCTTCACTTCAACTACCAACCTCCTTCCCCGTGTTTGGAATGATTTTTTCCAGATTCCTTCCAGTTGTACTTATTCATAACAACTATAACAACTAAGTCAATGACAGCAAACACTATCTGTATTTCCAGAGTGTCCTTTCAAATTTTTAACGCTCCAGTATTTTTCAAATCTCTGTTACAAATGTAACAGAGTCCAACCTCCATGGATTAAAATCCAGACTAATTGACACTAGAAAACTGGCTTTCCCACTCTTTGAATTTCTTCTGGTTTTGAAACAAAGGAGAAGTAAAATTTTATTCACAGAAATACTGCTTGGTCTTACTGATACATTCCTACATTTGCTGAACACAATAAAGATATGTCTCCTGTACATCAGGCAAAATATAGAAATTAACTCAAGTGCCTCTTCTGCAGATGACTTGGAACCCTTAAAGATCATTTTGATGTTTGCCAGTTTGTTGGAGGAATACACAATAAGGAATTGCAGAAGGCTGTGTAAACAGTGGGCTACAAATGAGAAGATGCTACATCTAACCCTTCCAAATGTACTCTGTGGCAAATAAACCCAGTGTCCTTGCAAAATGAACTGTGCCACCCATTTCTGCTTCAGACTCTCTGGCTTTGAAATCAGACAGAACTAAGACCTTCCTGCTATGAAGCATAGTCAGGCTTATTCAAAAAGCATGGTGGCCATTGCAAACTGTCCCAGAGTGAGCCTGAGAGTGAGCAAATGGCACAATGTCAATCCACTGAGTAGGGGCACTGGAGGCTGTTTGCCTGTAGGGGCGTCCTCATCACAAAGATATAACAAACCTCTAGCCATGACACCCTGACAACACCCACTTGACAACACAGTCTGGCCACAAACCCATGGTCATGAACTTAAACTGTGGATTTACTTTATAGACCATGGTACTGGAATGAGTGGTAAACCAGAAACAGCTCAAAAATAGTGAAGTGTGATTAGCATTTTTTGTTGAATGCAATTGGATGGGTTCATCAACCATAACAATTTTTAAAAAATAATTAACTATGCTGAATTTTTCATTAAAATAAAACCACAACATTCATATGGAGTAATTACTGCAGTGTGAAACATATTTGAGTTAGAACAAGACAACTTTGTCATTGGGTAGGTAAATTCATAGTGTCAGGAAATGTTCACCTCCTCAGGTTCTAGGAATCATGTGACTAACAGTCTCCTGCAGCATACAGTACAAGCTACTATTAATAATACATCTAGAGCTGAACATAAGGTATGGAGGGAGTATTTAAAATGTTTAATTATTCAAATGAAGGAATTAATTGACTGTGCCTTTTTTTGCAGTTCCACAATATTTCTAAACATCTTAAGAGCTCAGCACGCAAAGAAGAATATAATAATGCATCTGAATCTGCACTTCAGTTTACTCTCCAAGACAAGCACTACGGAAAAACATTTTAAAATCAGACATTTGGAACAGAGCAACTGACTTTGGGAAAAAAGCATATCTCTGTATATATAATGTATATATACAAAAATATGTATACAATATATTAAAACTGATGAATTGGATTCAATGGGTGAAGATCTTACTATGCCTATTTGACGTACAAAATGTGATGTAATACTGTTGATGCCTAGAGGAGCTGGAGCAGAGGCTACACATAGAATTAAGGGGAATAAAATGGGTATTTATTGAGAGGCTTACAAAAGGCCACACCCTGGCAGTATCAGTGCCACAGTCCTGGCCCCTGCCTGGATGACTCCAGGATGGAAGCAAAGGAGGGCTTGGTCACGAGTTCTCACACCTTTATAGGTTTTAGTCCATTTGCATACAGGAGTCAACTGTCCAATTAATAGTCTCAAATAGGGAAGTTTCATCCTCCTTGCTTGCTTGCGTGCCCACCCTCCTCTTTTCACGCTGTTTATGCTTAGGGCCTGAAGTTTGAACATATTGCCCTTGAGTTCTTAACTGGAATAGGACTGTTTTGTCTTCATCACCCAAGCACAACAGAAAAGCACATCCAAGCAGAACAGGAAAACTTAAAACTTAAGGCATCACTGTATTCAATAAGCTGCACTTCACTACAACATTTATGACAGTTCCTTTTAAACTCATCAGTTCTCAAGCAATTCTAATCTAATCTAGTCTTATCTATGACAATTTCTGCAAAAAGTATTAAAGAATTCTGAACTGGTGAGAATTTGCCAGTGCTGAACTTACAGCAAAAGAACATTTGTTATTATACTTCCAAGCTTACTTAGATGGAGATCATTGCACTCCTTGCTGGAACAGGCAGGTGGGAAAGCAAATATTCCATTTGGTTCTCTAAAAACCTCCAAAACCTCCAATTTGTCTCCAGAGAAGGTCAAACTTAACTGAAAACAAGGTTGATTTACACATTTATTTTCAGGCAAACTATAGTAAACTGTAATTTCTGTTTGCCCTAAGCTTTCTCCAACAAATTTTTTGGGGGCTGAACAAACTGTTTGTTTAATGCTAAGTTTGTTTCCTGTGCAGGTGCTATTTTGGTAAGCCAGTATTGTTAAACTGTTGTAGGGACACTGAGCATTTTGAAGGATTGGGAGATCTGCACGTGGCCTGTTCATGCCCTTGATGTGCCACAATAACTGAAGTCCAGCCACTGTGACAAAGGATGGAAAGTTTGCCTAAGAACAGGTTGGGCAGACCTGACCTGAAGAAGCATCTGTTACCTTGCTGTCATCCAGAAATAATTATATTATAAGCAGGCTCGTACTAGAATTTCCAGTCTTTTCTCTTGGCCTCCAGAGCCAGAAGGAATCTGTGTAGGTCTGGTGTTACACTCTATTTTTCTCCTTCAGCTCCTCATTGGGCAAACAGGTATACTTTCTCATAAAAAAAGAGGGACCAATTATTTACTAGCAATCAGCAGAGAATACTTACTATTAAGGTTTCTGCCAGGTTTGCTCAATTGGACTCTTTGAATAAAAAAAGCCAGCATAGGGCTATGATAGTAGTAGTCTCAAAGCTCTGATTTTCACACTTCAGCACTAATTTGCTTCTGGATAAACTTTGGCTAATCAAATTTCTGCAACTCAAGCAAATAAAGAAAGGAAAGCTGGCTGAAAGGAGCCCTGGTCTCATTTAGATGCATTAGAATTTAGTCTACTAATATTCTCCCAGTACCTAGTGCTTCATCTTTTGAAATGTAACTGGTTTGGAAGCATCCAGGTATGTGAACAGATAAAATATTTCAGTAGCTAAAGTACTTTCAAAATAAATTTCTCAGTGAAAAAAATTTTCATGTTTAGTTTTAATACACTCAGCAACAGATTTATAAACCTTGGTTTATAAATGCCTCTTTCCTTGCAACAACAATTCTTCTACTTAGTCCTAAGAATACTTTGCAGCTGAAAGATTTGCACCTTGTCCATACCCACTTAGCCTTTGACTTATAATGAAGCTGCCAGCAAGGACACAAAGTAGTGTCAAGCACAATGGCATTCTTGTACAATGCAACTGGAATAAACTTGTACATTTAAAATAGCAGTGTTTACTATTTAAAACCTAGAGTTAGTAAATATCTTGAGAAAGATTTAGTGAATCAATGAGACTGTTATTATTTTTCACACTTTTCCTGTAAGAAAAGAGAATTGTAATATTTCTGGGTTCTTACATAACTTAGTCTAGGAAGTATTTATCTCATCTTCTAAATAAAAAATCAAACCCCTCATCCTTAAATAAATCTGATGTAAACAGAAGAAGTAAAAGGTAGAAGTTAACTTAGAGGACTTTCTGTTTGAGCTTCTGAACAATAAATGTCACCTGAACAAATATAATAATACCATCCTGGGTAAAATGTTCCAAAACTGGCTGAGCAGACAGGTATATAATGTTTTTTTCCAAGAAGGAGAATTCACATTTATTTATGAGCTAGGGTTTTAGAGGAGGTTTTTTTCTCAAGAGAATGATATATCATATGGGTGTCATTTCTGAAAAAAATCATGCACCTCTCATACAGTCTAAACTAAATCGAAGTGAAGAGAGCATTTTGTGATTTCTGCAAGTAAATTCATAAAGACCAACAGGACTCAACAGATTTTTAGGACAAAATCCTAAACTTGTTGTGGTGAATACTGTGATGTGTGGGGGTGGAGGGAGAGGTGCCAGCTGGATCCGTCATCTATCTTGGCATTTATGCTGTGTTCATCACCATGGTATCAAAACACCTTTACAAGTTCTAAGTGTAACCACAGTAAAGGATCTGTAGTTTCTCCTTGAGTTCTAGGAGGGATGGCTTTGTTGTTGTTGTTGTTGCTATTGTTATTGTTATTGAACAAGCAAGTGAAAATAAGGGATTTTACATTTTATTCTTAAGGAGCTGAGATTCCTCAGGGAATCAACTGCACAGCTGTACATCAGTTGCCAAGAGAATTGTATCTGTACGTGGTATAAAGACTACTCTTCTCTTGTCCCAGAAAATTCTGGCTGGAATTAGTGAAAGGTCATGAAAGGAATGAGAAGGAGCCCTCATCCTCTTACACAGGGCACAGAGGAGATGCTCAGGATGGACAGAGTCAGGGAGCTGGAAACAAGAGTTGTTGAATAGACTGCTGCTTTTTCCTGGTTTCCCCAGCAGTGCAGGCAGCTTCCCTGAGCGTATGTGCCAGAGAGCTCTCCTTGTCCCTGTGCCAGCAGAACGTGCCTCCCTTGGGCTTCCATGGATTGATGCACAGAGACACCTGAGAGCTGCCTGAATACATTTTGGAATGCACAGCAAATATGCTGAAGCTTAACTCTGTATTGTATGTGGAAATATTATTTCCTTAAATATTTCTACATTTTCTCACATAATAAACATCAGACTGTGGCCTTTGTATTTTTGTCTTTAGCTCTTCCTGTATATTTTTTTCTGTAGCCTTTAATATTAGATGTTGGGTTTGCTTTCATTATGAAGAACACTAGCATTATAAAATTACCCTACTGAAACAAATATAATATTATGTCCTATAAAGAACATCTCAATGAGAATAAACTTATAAAATATTGTGTCTTAGAGTGAAATCTTCACTCCATTGAATTTAATGGTAATATTCCTGTTAATAATAATGAGTCAATACTGCATACAGCTATCAATAATTAATTATTGATAGTCAACAGACCTAATATTAAAAACATCCTGTGCAATGAGACAAAAAGATTGAAAACTGGACCCAGGCTGAGGCTTTACATGGCAGATCTATTTCTGATCTTGCTATGCAAGTGTTTTAGTGGTTTTTTTTTTGTTAACTTGAGCTAAACATTATGACAGAAACAAGTGAGATAATTTGGTATTATGAGATATCTGCTCTTTTTCACTTATGGTCATTTTATGTGTTAAAATATTTGCATTGCTTATGTAGCAAAGTGATCCTATTGTTCAGCCATCTAAATTTTCTCTTTGTTAATCATATTATCAAGGCTCATGTCAACCATTCTAGTTTGCATAGAAATTACAAGCAATTTCCTTTTAAGTTTTTTTCTTTTTTTTTTTCTTTTTTTTTTCTTTTTNTTTTTTTTTTTTTTTTTTTTTTTTTTTTTTTTTTTTTTTTTCTTTTTTTTTTTTTAAGTAGATCAATCTCTAAATTGACAGGGAGAATTTGTTAAACTGGAAAATCCTGTTTAACGGTTCAAAGTGTATAGAAATTATAAAATTACCTTTCAAAAGGCCAGCTTTCTGTCAAGCGTGTAGGAATGAATGACAGACTAATTCCTACACACACCCAAGAAAATGGAGAGTTGTCCTCTTACCAAATATTCTGTTACAACTGGCCCTACAGATGTGTCTGTGTGTGTATATATATATAACTATATGTACAAGTGTATACATACATACATATATTATTTCCATATTACACTGAAATATTCCTTTTACAGCTTGTTTACATTTTACTCCTGAGTTACTTGCCTATATTGATTACAGATTAAACAATCCATTCTGAAATGGTACTCTCAGATACCAGTGTTTTGTGATAAAACTGTGTTTATCCTTATTGTACTCTGCAATAATCTCCAAAATATATGTATTAGGGAACAGATATCCTAAATACGTTATTAACATTAGATTATATTTAGCAGGTTAGAGATAATCTGCTGATTTAAGTAAACACTACAAAAAAAAGATACCACAAGAAACTGCTGTCAGCATCTTTTTGCAGCACTTCTTAAGACTCCCTTATGTGCATTTCACATTGCAGTTAAAATTCTTTTATTTGTCCTATTATTTATCTAGCTGTGGGATTACTGTACTTTCACAATAATAAAAAAAACCTCTAGGCAAATACATGTTATAAAACTACCAAAAATTATGAAAAATGTTCTGCTACACATTATTTACTCTAAGCATTAAATTTTCAGTGTAATATTGGCTTTATGCAAAGAACAAGGAAATTAGATTAATGCCTTTTCATTCAAGATAGTATAACAGAGTACCTAGACAGATGTTCTAGATAGATATTGCATTTATGTAGGTGTAACAGAGTTGTGCTCTGCTTAGAAATATCAATGATGAATGCTGTTAGCATTATCAGAGTGCTGTCTAGAAAGAAAACATAAGGAATGGCATTTACTCTTCCACCTTGAAATTTTCCTGGGTTTTTGACTCCATCCATCAGCATACCTGGTTAATAGGTTATTTCTTCTCACTGGATATCATGCTAAAGGACAGAGAAGCAAATCCCTTTGGAGCCAGTTTTAGCACTGCTCTTTATAGTTGGCTGTCAAGTGGAGTCAAGAAGGGACAGTTGCTACCATCTGCCTAAAAGCATGGTCTGGAACCTGTGTGTATATTTGTGCATGTCAACAGCTTTCCAACATATGGGCCTAAATTTAATTTCTGAATTCATTATTGGGCTTTCAAATAGGTGACCTGGTTTTCAGATGTGCTGACCACTCAGACATCTGGTGGTTTCATGTTAGCTGTGATTATTCAGCATCTCTTGAGCAAAATCACTCAGTGCAGTGTAGTTTCCATTTTAAATTAGTGAGAAGACAGTTGTTGAATTTAGTAGATACTGAGTTGGTCCGTGGATGTTTAACCTTGGGCAACCACATCTGACCCTCTTGGACAGGCCTACAGTCACATAAGTGAATCTGACAGCCGCCTGAAAACTGGTGACAGCATCACCTGACACTGACAACTGTGTCATAGAATTAAAAAGGAATCACAGAATTCTGACCATTATTACTTTGTGCCACTTATTTCATCAGTCTCGTGACTTAGCATTTTAAAATCCTGAGCATCTTTTTAACAGTTAGCATCCTTTAAAAATGGAACTGTCAAGAGAAATTTTCTTATTCATAAATCTGAAAGTTCTTGCATCTATATATTAGTACTATATGTAAGACTCAAAATACATCAAGCTGCTGATGGGCATGTTGTGACAGTGACACAGAGAGACATCATTAAAGCTTATTATCAGGGAAGCACAGTAAAAAGGTCTAATTTTCAGTAAGAATTTTTGATTTTGGTTGCTTGACAGAACATTTTGGAAGACATGCAAAGTATATGGTGGCTAAAATATTTTGTTAGTTAAGTAATACAGCAGCTTTGCATTTCTGTGAACAGCAAGTTCTTAACTTCTGAGGTTTACAGCTCCCTTCTATAGCCCTTGAGGGTTATTAGTGCTGAAACTGGCAGACTTTGACTCATCGATTTGATTTCTTGTTCTGCCTTCCATCCATGGATGTTCCAGGCCTGAAGAATGCACACTGTAGATTAAACTTGTCTGCCTATTTATCTCAGTTGCGGGGGAGTTTCTGAAAAGGTATTGGTTAGATCAGCTCCTCAGCTGGTCTAACATATGCCAGAGTCAAACAGCAGAGGATCAGAAAATTTTCTCTCCTATGTGTCCTGTTCTATATCTAAGCACAGCTTCTCTATGCTCAGGCACAATATACAGCCTATTATACTCACTTTAACCTTGACAATTTTTAATGCTATTTTAGGCCTGTTTAGAAAGGCTTCCTTTCTGCCTTGAAAAATTGAGCTCCTGGGAACAAAGGTGGTTTGCTTTTCAGTTGGAAAGATACAAAAGCAGTTCCATTTTTTTTTTTATCCTGTGTAGCCTTTTTTTTCCTTTTTTTTTTCTTTTTTTTTTTAACAAGATAAAGATTTTGTTGGCACAAGTTTGCAATGATCTGCAGAGTCTTCTTTGTCAGCTGCAGTAATCCTCAAACACCCGGTCAATCATTCCAAATCTAAATTCCATGTCAGTCTAATTTATAACAAGCAGAAACATACCTCGTTCACAGGTACTTGCAATAGTGCTACAATTCAAAAGTAACATCAGTTTCGCCAAAGAGAGAAGCTGGCTGTCAGCTTTCCTTGTTCAGGATCAGAGGAGTAGCTGTGCAACAGGCAAACCTGAGGGCACAGCTCATTTTTCAGCGACACTGCTAGAAGCTGCTTTAGACGTGTTGGCACTTTTTCCCCACTGCTGTATACTGAAGGCATTCACACTATACGTGTATTTCCTCTTGTATATTTATTTGCAAGTACTCTATTTACCTTCTACATTTATCTGATTTTTTCTGAATTTCCTTTGAATTAAGCTGAAGCTACAAGAACTCTGGGGATTTCATGAAGTCCACTCCGAATGTGGTTGATGTTACTGCCTACCTCAAACCCAACCCATGTAAATATTACAGCTTAGGTTTTACAAGGAAACTGAAGAGAAAAATGTTAGGTTATAAAGGTAATTTCTACATTATAAATTGCAATAAATTATATTCCTCCTCATTAAGCCATAAAACCAAGTCTCTCATGGTTTTTCATTCATGCAGAGCCTCTTGGCTTATTGATGATGAAAATCTCTTGATGGTGATCCCTTTGCTACGTGCAAAGTGTGTTTTTTGAGACCTGATGACAATAACAAAGAAATGCTCAATGTTTGTGAGATGTTCCTGTTAAAATTGCTATGAATCCATGAAATCATAAGAACAAGCTGCTTCTATCTGGTCTGTACGTGCATCTTTTTTAATGAAAAGGAAAAGGTTAGAAGATGTGTGCTCACTGTTTATAAAAGCAGAAGTATATTTAGTGTCAACACAATGCAGGTTGGGATTTCCCACATTGCTGTACTGATACACTAATGATTGCAGTTATTGGTAAAAAGAGCAAAGGCTTATGAATCCAAATGCATTTTAACCACCTAGCAAAACTAATATCACTGGGGAAGGACACTGCTCTTGAGGAGTGACAGAATTTGGTAGAAGCAAATGGGGCTGTTTGATCGACATGAATTCATGAATGTAGACCTGTTCAAAACAAACGTCTGTGTTGTGTGATTCAGGGTGTTTACAGTATTTGTGAATCATAGGACTTTTTTCAGTATCTATAAACATTATGTCACTTTACTCCTTGGTGAAACACACTTAACTCTTTCTTGAAAGAGTTCTTTAACTCATGTCTGCTAAGACACTTCTCCCAGGTCTAAGCTTCCCTAGTGCTGCCCAGCAGACATCTTCCACCACTGAACTAACTGTTCTTTTAAAGACAGTGATTGCAAGCCTGCTGCCACTTGGTCTGGAACAGAAGAATCATCACTTCTGTTGTCCAGCCGCAAAATACTTTGTATCTACATCCAGACACCCCACTATAGCATGAAATGACTACCAAGGAAACAGACATTGACTGCCTCATTCCAGTTTCCACAACATTTCTTATCACGAAATACCTTTCACATCAATATTGCCTGAGATCAGGGCTGTCTAACTGCTTTTTTCTGACAGATATTCACAGCTCTGGAATGTCTGTTAATAATAATGATTGAGCTATAGGGCATTTCATGGGAATTAATGATTGGCTAGAAAGCTCCATTGACTCAGTGCTCAGCAAAGCACTATTCTCTCTGTCAGGTAATCAGTCTCAAAGAAATATTCAAAAGTTGCATTGACATTATTATTATCAACAAAAATGAAATACAGAATTTTGAACATAATAATTGCAATTACTCCATATGTGTGCAAATTGAGGTGGACAGGGAGCTGGCTTCACCTGCCAATGCAGACAGCTTCAGCTTCAAATCCTGGGGGACACCCAGCTAGGAGAAAGGACATTCTTTACATTGTGGTGAGAGAATAGAGAAAGGAGTTGTCTCATGGGAGCTAACATGTTAACCAGTTTGTTACAAATGAGGTGTTGTTCTTGGTTTTGATATATGGTTGTCTAATTGCCAGCTACATCTATGGTTCTGTTCCTTATCCTCGTTATTGATTGGATCCTGTACCCTCCATCCCATCTATAACACCTCTGTGCTTCCTGGGTTTTGGGGTCTTTGGAAGTTGTCCCTTGTACCATGCAGTTTCTACATCTGTTATTTTTACATTAAAAGTTCTTTGTTTTTCAGAAACTCCATCGTTCCCACCTCTCTATATATTACACCATGGACTCCCTGGCTGGCCTGGTCCTGTTGTGGCTGCTCACAGCAACCATATATATGATTGAGTTGTTCTGTATTCTTCACACTTGCTACCACCTCAACATTCAGGTTAACTCACTGACTTTCCTAATTTTACTCTTTTTCAAACTCTCTTATTTACATAAAAAACCCTGCAAGAAGCAGTTCTACGTACAATTCCACACAGAATTCAATAAACAGAGTATATGCAGCTACCACGTGACATGAGTATACATTGCTACTGAATTTACCAGAAAAGCTGCCTATTTTGTAGGTTAAAGTTGAACCACAAGCATTGCCATTGATTCACATCATCTTGGTGAAAACAAGTCAAAGAAATCAGGGGGAAATATAACAAGAGTTTTGTATATGGCTGGTGTCTAAAATAAGAATTCCACTTAATTAAATGGATACGCACTTGAGTAAAGAGAACTCTGTAGGTTCAGAAGCATTCATCCTCATAGTTATTTCAGAGGCAAAGAACATTCCTTACGGGATAAATCTGTAGAAAAGTAGGTAATTATTACTTGCCTTAAAGCAATGTCAAAAAGAGAAGTCTTGAAATTCTTGAGGTCTTGAAAGTGGAAGATGATGGTGCAAAACAGAAATCTTTCATGTTTCTCAACTTGTTAAGCACAACTGAAATAAATGAGACATTTATTGACATACTTTATTGTGAAAAGCTTTATAAAACCACACAGTGACCCAAAACGTGGCTCAGTACTGTGTGTAATACTTCTCTCACTAGTTTTATTTCTGTTATTGTAACTTATGGGCTTATATTTTGGTCATGCAGGTGTTCTTAGAAATATAATGCTATGAAGCCATTAAAGCACACTGCCACAGGTCTACTAAAAAGGGTTTGTGACCCAGCCTAGAACAACTCTAGTTCACTATTAGAATTCTAAGACATAGTACAGCTAAAATAACTTCACTACTAATACAACTCACTGGTAGAGAGCATAACAACTGAAGTAACTTATAATCAATTTAGGATAGCATGATTTATGGGTTCTGGGTTCCACGAGTCTGATCCAAAATCTCCTGGTGCTATAGAAAATGTTTTGTTTTCAAGGAGGTTTGATCACCCTCCTGTTTTTTCCCAAGCACATGCCACTTAGGGCTGAGTTCTGATCTCATGGACCTGAATCCCACAGATGTCAGGTTCTAACCTAAATCCTTCGGGCTTCTTTTTTGTGGGGGAATTCTTAAGGAAAACCCTAGGAACTCAGCAAAACAAGAAACTTGTACCATATTTAGTCAGGATTAATAACCCATAAAATAAATCGGTTTTGGATGTTATTATTTCCGCACATGTATAGCACTAATCATGCAAAATATTTAAGCAGCTTTTTAGCCGTCAAATCAACAGGGAAACTTGCATAATCTTAAGTGCTTGACAGACTGGACCTTAAATGTCTCTAGATGCAATAATAAGTATGGAAAAGATTCATTTTGTGCAGTATTTTCAGCACAAACTGCATCACAAAGTGTTAAATAATAAATAATAGCAGAGAGAAGTATGCACAAGGGAGGAATGATATGATTTCAGAGGAGACTTGAAAGGGGATGTTGATGAGGTGGAGGTTTTAAGAATTAAATATTAAAACCCAGAAAGGCTGTTTTTTGGCTGGGACTGATTGTTTTTCTCTGCTAAGAAATAAAGGAGCTTTCTAACCTACCTCCTGGACAAAGATGCCAGGCTTACTGTCAAACTGTTCAGTGGAATCATCACTGTGCTTAGGGTCTATTTTTAAGGGAAGGCAAAGGATTGCAATTAGCTAACTACAGCCCTCTCCGATTCCAAACGTCTGCTTTGTCCTCTGCCTCACCTTTCTGTTTATTTACCGCGTAACAACTGCACACGGACTTGGCCCAAGTTCCTGAAGAGCGCCAGGGATGCAGAGGGAGAGGGAGGGAGGGCAGCCTGGCATGGCAGAGCCCCAGCACACCAGCATTCCCCAGAGCCAAGAGCAGCCCGCAAGGCCACGGCAAGGCGCTCACAGACGTGCCCCGAGGAGAAGGGAAGCGGCACCAGCCCACACTGTTAAATCACGCCATAGTGGGCTTATTTCCTACATTTGGTGGCAGCATAGTATTCGAGATAATATTATTGCTACTTGTACAGGTTACTGTTGAACCAAATGACAGAGACGAGAGAGTTAAGTAACAGGGATGAAGAGTGAATCACTAAAAAGTCTTTCCCAGAGTCAGTTCTCTGTTTGGGGGAAGTTATTTCAATTCTGTATCTCGCAAACGACCCGCTGCCTCACCGTGTCCTCTGGTGCCGACTGACATTATAAGGAGATTTTTAAATAAATTATGTGCAGGAGCAGCTCATGTTTAGCAGACAAAGCCCTGCTCGGCAGCACACACTGCGAGCCCCTGTACCTATGCTGGGCACGCCGGGGCCAGGGCAGCGCCCGCTCCCCCCCGGCCTTAGCAGAGGTGCGGCCCGTGGACGCCGCTCCGCCCGCGGCACCTGCCCTTGCCTCGCAGGTGAGTGCGTCTCTGGGGAGCGCTCGGAGAGGAGCTCCCGGGAGAAGGAGCGCTCTACTTATCGGCAGAGGAGATCTCCTGCCGCGGAGCTGCCCCCGGCTCGCCCGGCCCGGCCCGGCCCGGCCCGGCCCGGCTGCCCCTACCCCGCTCGGCGCGGGGCGGGCTGAGGGAGGCAGGGGCGAGGAGGCGCTCCCGCGCTTTTGGAGACGCACCTGTGGGGAGCGCCCGCCGGGGCGGGAAGTCTCTTATGTAAGGGATGGCGGGGAGCGGGTGAGGGGGGCGAGGCGGG
>VWZS01001816.1:636882-709804 GCA_013397075.1 Rhabdornis inornatus | reverse complement strand
CTGCCCGGGGCTGCGGACCCTGCCCGGGGCTGCGGACCCTGCCCGGCCCGTTCGGGGCTGTCCGTGGTGCTGGAGGCGAGCGCGGGCTGAGCGGACGCCCGGCCCCTGACGGAGCCCCTTTATGTTCAGCTCCTGGCGCAGCGCAGCATCCAGCAGCTCGAGCGGCGGCGGCAGCAGCATCGCTGAGCCGGGGCTGGGAGGCAGAATGGAAGGCTTCATTCGGCTGCTTTTCGGCTACTTGGTGGCGGACCTTCTCACGCTGGTGTGTCGGGCGCAGGAGAAAGCTGGCCAGCAGCTGGGGAGCTTTGTGGTGCTCTCGGGAGGAAACCACTCCAGCCTCGGGGAACAGATAGACCCCTCCGAGCCACCTCCCACCCCAGACTTCTGCAGGGGCTACTTTGACGTGATGGGGCAGTGGGACCCCCCCTTTAACTGCAGCTCGGGAGAGTTCATCTTCTGCTGTGGCACTTGTGGCTTCAGGTTTTGCTGCAAGTTCAAGAAGACAAGGCTGGATCAAAGCACCTGCACAAACTATGAGACGCCGTTGTGGATGAACACTGGGAAGCCTCCTTCCCGCATAGACGACCCTCTGCATGACCCTACCCGGGATAAAACCAACCTTATTGTCTACATCATCTGTGGGGTTGTAGCAGTCATGGTACTGGTGGGGATCTTCACCAAACTAGGGCTGGAGAAGGCGCACAGACCCCAGCGGGAGCACATGTCCAGGTAAGGCTGAGTGCCAGGCAGCAGGGTCCCTTTCCCCCCTACCTCCTGCCCAGCCCCTAGAGAGAGAGAGAGGAGAGAGGGGCCCATGTGTCCCTGCCAAACAAACAACTCCTCCTAGGCAGGCTGTATTCCCCTGCAAGGCGACTGAGAGAGACCAACTTTGCTGAGCAGAGCTCCTGAGGTGCCCTCAGCCTGGGTTATCACAGAACACGCATATTGAGGAAGACTAGGGATAATTGTGGAGTCTGCACAGACAGTAGTCCATTTTTATCTGCAGTGCCTGACCCTCTCCCTAACAAGATCCAGCAAGTGTTCCCAGATATACTGTGCATAAATAGAAAAACAAAAAAAAAAAATTCTGAAACCAGCAACACTGAATTATAGAAAGCCTGATGCGTTCCCTCTTCCAACAGTTTCAAAGATTGGAAAATGTTTTTACTTCTCAACAGAAGGATGTAAACAAATAGCATCTCACCCTCCTTCTCCAGCTGCAAAATGATTTTGGCAGGACCTTCCCTACACCCCCAGCCCTTGCAAGTGTGTGAGCTATTTGTAAAATTTCTAAGCTGTGAAAATGAGTCAGGGTGGAAGAGAAGAGGAAGACATAAAAAGGAAAAGCTATTGTAGAATTTCTTAACATTTTTTCAGTTACTGTTGAGAGGTAAAAAATTGAATATGAAAGTCTTGCCTCATCCATGTATTTGTGTGTTCTAACTCTGTCTCCACAGTGTAATGGCTGAGTTATATCAAAGAGAACCTCCCCCACCTAGAGTTAGGCATGCTGTGTACCATCTACTCCAGATCCTGGCTGCCTAGTGGTGGATAGGCAGGTGGGCAACTCGGGACAGAACCCAGTATCTTTAACAACAAATTCCAAACATAAATTGTCACAGCAGTTCAAAATCAAGGCATAACATAATTTGTCAAGTTTGCAGCCTGTCTGATTCTTTATGCTAATCCCAGGCACACAAAAGTAAAGCAGATGGGGGAAAGGCATTAAAAAAGGCAAACAGATCCATTAAAGAGTCTAAATAGATCCCAGCCTATTGGGCAACTTTAGTGATGAAATGCAACTAAAGGATACCTTCTACTGGACGTGCAGTGTGGCAGAAAACTTCCTCTTGCCCTGACTGCTAATGGTGTAGCTCACAATCTTTAAGGCTTAGATAAAGAGTCATCCTTTGAAAGACAGTCCAAGAGATCAACTCAACACCTGGAGCCTCCTCTTTACTGAAGTTTTTGCATGACTTTTTGATTAACTGCTTATCCTGAAATGAACAGAGAAAGTCACAGAAATACTCCTGAAAATGCATCACCAGTCCATGAGCTATTATTTGCTATTTATAAATTGGCTGATATAGATATGCTTTACTACTGAGGATAAAAGCACATTACAGAAATTTTAGTCAAGAGCATGTGTCAGTGATACTTCTGCAAAGATGGTTTTTGTTGAGGAAGGTATGATAATCCTTTAGACATTTTGAATATAAATTGAGAAAAAACAATACAGGGGTCCCATTTTTTTTTTTAAATTTTAATCTGCAGAGCTTGTTTGCAAAAAGCTCTCCCTTGCTTTAGTCTCTCTCTATAGTGTCTTTGTGCAGGCAAAAAAAGAGGGCTCGTTAACAGTCACAAAGCCCAGAACAGAGTGAAGAAGCTATAAGCCATCCCTGCAAATTATGGCTTAAATAGGTCCTGCTTCTCTGAGTAGAAATATTTGCTATCTAAAGTACAGGTGTGAAGTATTATGAAAGGATATTCTGTCTCAGTTTATGGAAGTAGAATTACAGGGGATTGGGAAATCATTCTGATATCCTTGAGTCATGTATGCATAAAGATTAGGTTTCTGAAGTGGGTCTTAGCAAAGGTCGTCTGTTACCTTGATCACTTAACAGCATCTGTGATCTTGTACATGAAACTGTTCAAGGCAGGATTATATAGAAACTTGGAAAGTCATGATCACATGGAAAAACAGTCACCCACTCAGTACACATAATAGCTAATCATGTTCTGAAAAAGAAGATCTATAGTTTTTTTCTTTTTTTTTTTTTTAAAGTTCTCTCTTATTCCAGTTGTGGGATGGGTTTAACATTAATTTGAGAAGGAATTAGATTTGTAAATCCCTTTGGCAATCTATAAATATATTCATTGAGTGAAGAGTTGAAGTAACCTCTTAGTCCTCAAGTGAGTGTTTAACTAAAATATTCCATTCTAGCTCATTTTACACTACTAATGTTCTGAAAAAAGGCTGCATTGCTTAAAAAATAATTTATCTGTTCAAACAGTTAATAGTACCAACAACTGATATAATATATAGGCTGTGTTCATAGTCATCTTCTTTTGTAACATTTATCACTACAATATCAGAAAAACAAAACAAAAAAGAACACCTCCTACGCTGTTTTTTTGTACTGAACCTTATTAATAAGCAGAAGTTTAATGCATCAAGAGTGTGAGGTAGGCCAAAGCAAAAGTACTAAGTGTTACTCCATTTTGGCTGGCAGCAAGAAGCACACAGAGAATGATTTGTCATCTATTTTCTTAGCTAAGATTGTCTCCTTTCCCTTGCCTAGCCAATGGCTACATGAAACGTTTGAATCCTCCTCATTTCTGTGAAAAAATTCACCTAGGAAAGGGATAGTTCAGCTTATAAAAAAAGACAATGCATAATGGAAACTGTTTACTTTTTTTAATGGGGGGATTATTTTTTAAGAAAAATGAACTGAGTACAACTGATGTAAATGATACATTTCCATTTTCAATTTACTAAAAGTATTTCAAAATATGAACAGAGACGTGACACGTGGGAATAAGAACATTGACCTCTAAATAGGAAGCAAAACTGTGCCACACTTTTAAATTCCTTGCATTACTTCATCTTGCAGTCAGTAGATCTGCTGTTGAAGTAAGACACTGGTAAGAGTGGTACAATGTTAATAAAGAAAACTTTCTTTATTAACTGAGCGTAGTTTCCATACAGCTGCCTTTCATTAAATTTTGTTTACTACTATACCAAAACAAACCAAGAACACTCCATTAACTTCACTGAATTTTCCTGAAATATTTGACAATGATAAAAGCATTGTGGAAATGTATTTAATTAGTGAAAAACATATATAGGAAAAAGTCTCAACTGAGCAAGTCCCTTTAGAAAAAAAGTCAAGACTTGTCCTTTTTCAGAGAGCTTGTTCCTTTTGTTTTGAGGAAACAGGCCAGGTATGGCACTGTTGACGTTTTCTTTCTGTTGGCACGGAACTGTAAATCTGGAAGATGAAGGTGGAGAGGGCAGTACAGAATTAACTCTGCACGGTGTATTTCATTTTAGACCTTGATGTTTTGTTTCTCTTCACTTTAAAATTTGTTCCTTGATGTTAAAGGAGATGAATATTCCCTTCAGCTACAGCGTCCAAGACTAAGCAGTAATAGTAGTATCCAGAGTAGCTCTTCGTTTCCCCTCCTGTTTTTGAGGAGAATAAGGAAATCAGATGGTGTAGGAGGGAGCTGTGGCAGAGGGAGGGAACGTGGCAGTGTTGTGCCTGAGAGGACACAGATTTGATCTGCCTGCTGAAGCAGACCAGGAGCTTCCTTAGGCATGTGAGGGCAGCACGTTCTTGCTTCTTGAGACTACACCAATGGGCCTGCCAGGCTCCATCAGTTCAAGTGGAGAATTTTCTCTCAAAAATGAATAGAAAATGAAAAAGCTTTACCTCTGTTGCATGGAGGAGATTATTCTGTAAATACAACTGCGCCTTTGCACCTTCCTTAATCCTTGTGGAGAATGTGCAAACAAACCAAGAACTGAAAGGACAATGTTTACAATCATGCTCTTATGCTGTAACTCCTGTTTTTTAAAACAGTGCTTCTGACAGTGTGTTAGCAGTCTTCCAAATATTGTGAACCATCTGAGCTCTTCTTTCTTCCTTCACAATGAAGAAAGTGCCCAGTGCTGAGCTCAGGAGTGAAGTCTTTTATTGATCATTTAAAAGACGTGTAGTTCTTGCCAAAAATAGCCTGACTTGCCAAAATCCTGAATCTTACGTGTGAAATTATTTCTCTTTTGGGTTTTGACTCTGTTTTGGAGGCAAAATATGGCAAGTGACTTTTCATGGAATAACCTGTGTTTCAGCTTCTTTCAGCTTGTACCCATAAGGTATGGGCACAATGCCTGGCTCCGCATGCTTTATAACACCCCAAACCAGTATTACATATCCAAAAAGAAAAATCTTATGGCAAGATAAATGCTGAAGTTTTGTCATACTTGGATAGTTCTGGGCCATGAACTCCTATGTAGGTAACACTTCTCCACTTTTGTAATACTACAATCAATATCACTGCACAGGTCTTAATGATACTGCTCCCTGATTAGAAGGTTATATTGCACTTTGCATTTCCTTTAAAAATCATCCAGTATATCATAGGTGTAGGTAAAGACCCTCTGTGTAAGTTTAACTTTTCAATGGGACTGACTATAAAAATTTCTTCAGATAATGAACAAAATCTATATGACTATATTTAGGTGAGATAAATGCATGAAGGTATTTTAAAAGTCTCCTGGCCTATGTGGAATTTTTCAAAGCAAACATCTGTTCAAGGATTTTGTCATGTACTGGGGAACAAGCCTTCCTTTATCCATTTCATTATATGGGCAAATCCCTAAAAGAACAAAATGCAGGTACAGCATTTCCTTTGTACTCCAGTGATACTGAAGCTGCTACACATTTTTAACTCTCTCTGACATCAGTGGGGAATAAGGACATGCTCTCAGTTTTGTGAGCTATTCTGCCTGAGAAGATTGTACAACTTTGGCTAACACAGTAAAGGTGCTGTGTTTTTAAAAACAGAACTTGATGCTGAGTAGTTCATCTTTTCTTAATACAGAAGAAGGAATTGGACAGGTAATTCCTTGAAAACCATTTGAAAAAAGCCACCCTGAATTAGTAGAAAATGTAGCATTTTCATAGACAGGCAGTAGTTCATCTGCCATCATACAGGGTGTTATTTAAAGTCTACAGAAAACAATATTTACGATCAGATTAAGAGCAATGAAGAAAGGATTTCTGAAAACCCACTCTCACAGAGTTGGGAAGTACTTAGATCTCACAGTTTTAACTCCCATACTGGAGTTAGGAACTTTCATTTACTTTTTTTCCCTTCCCAAAAGTGTGTCCAGATGCTTCTGGAATTAGGATTAATATTGATGTGAGTAATTTCCTCTGTATAGAGACATCTTTGCATAAATTGACAAGATATTAATGGTTTTGGTCCCCACTTATTTTAAATTGTTTTTGCAATATAATGCTTTCCTTTTGCATCATTTCTACATGCCTTTGTGACATCTCTTCTGCTGAATTTTTATTATTCTGCTATGTAGGCCAGCTCTGCTATTTCTGCTGTATAAGCACTGCTTCAAATGGGAGCATTACTCTGATATCATTAATCATATGGTTACTGTCTTCTGACCTTTTCCAGGATCAACAAAGTATTCTCTAACATGTTGATCACAACTGTAACTAATATTTTAATAACATGTTAGCCATAAGCACAATAAAATATCAGTATTGTTCAGCTGTGTACCCAAGCAATGTTCCAGCAATCTGAAAGCAAAATCCAGCTCAGAATTTCCCTCTGTAACTTAAATGAAGCTACTTACTTTTTAATATTTAAAAGTATAGTGCTGCTTGATTGAGAAATCATAATATCACAGAAGTAAAGTGGAGGAGCTAGATGGCACTTGCCATGGCTTTCACCAAGGAATGTGCTTTTTTTTTAAAAGAATTGTTTATTAGTTTATGAGCTAGTATTTCTTGATGCAGTATCTGGGACACGGTATATAACTTTGCAGAAAATTAACGTATACTGGGCATAGTGCCCAGAAAATGTGTCCACACTCTTACAAAATTGCTCAAGAGGTCTAAAAATTAAAAACAATAAAACAAAAAGGAGGTAAATAATGGTCCATGATACATTGACCTGAAAAGAAAAATTTTCACTGAACCCTGAAGACACTGGTAACACATACTACAGCTTTCCCTTGCCTAAGGCGACAGCTTCTGCAGGTGGGCCAATTATTTCCTAGTGCACAGCAGTTCAGCAGGTAGCTCTGGCACATAGCTAAGGGCTAATCCTGCTCCTGTGGAACTCTGGAAAAATGGCACAGACTCACAGACACAGTTAGATGTTGCCATGCTGGGAATTTCAGAGCTTAAAACTTGGTCAGTAACTCTGGCTCCAAAGGTGTGTGTGTTTATCCACGTGCCTAAGGATGGACTTGTGCTCAGCAGGACACTCGGCACTGGAACTGGTCCTTACCCAGTGCCCAGAGCAGGATGAGTCTGTCAGACTGCCTGGAGTTCTGCAGGGCAAGCCCACAACCAGCACCAGGCTGGGCCTGGCCTAACTGAGGAACCTTTGCTTACTCCCTCTTTGCTAGCACAAAGCTTTCATCCTGTTTCCGAACTGCCTTCAAAGGAGCAGGGAGTGTTCCTCTGCAAGCTTTGCTCTATGTTAACGACTAGGACACTCACAGAAGTTAGAAAAAGACCTTTTTGATCTCCCTGTCTGGATGAGAAATCCTTAAATCCCTGCTTACTGGATTTCTGCATGGAAGTTACATGACTTTTCAACTTGAGTGACATATTTGAATGAAAACTGTGAAGACCACTGTGTTGTGTGTGCTAATTGCAAATACATGTGTGAGAATTTCTTTTGAAATTAGTAATCCAGGTGTGAAGATAAGCAGTTTGTGAAAGGTGTAGCCATTGGCTGGGTGCTGAGGTGCTCCGTTTAACCAAGATGGCAATAATGTTACTGAGTACAAGCAGTGGCAGAATTCTACAAGGCTCAAGGAGCTTAAATTATGTTCCTCCAAAGCCAAGATACCTAAAGAACTTAATGTGTTTCTGTGTTTTACTTCTAGCACAGTAAGACAACCTAAAAAGAGCCTTAGGTGTGAAGTCTCACAATGAATTTACTTCCCTGCATTTACTGTGAAGGGAGCTGGTTTCTCCAGCAGACATTATGATTGACTGCATTGCAAACTGAAATAGATCTTGGAACATATTGTTAATGTCTTACAGATTTTGCAGATTCATTCTGGTTTTGTTTGGTTTTCAGGGCTCTTGCTGATGTTATGCGACCTCAAGGTCCTTGTACAACAGATCATATGGAAAGAGATCTAAACATTGTAGTACACGTGCAGCATTATGAAAACATGGAGACGAGACCTCCTCCAAATAACTTACGTAAGTTGCATTTTAACTTTATCAATAGCTGGAATGGTGGCACTGAAAAGATCATTTTGAAACTAATATTGCTGAATGTCAGATGAGGACCAACAATACATGGGTTCTTGCGAATTAGAAATATTAATTTTCTCAGAATCAGAAAAATTTCATTTCCTAGTGCAGATTAGTGCAACAGTGGGAGAAATAAATTTTGAATATGAAAATCGGTTCATTTTTTAGTTAGTTTTAAATATTTAAATATTTATTTACTTTTAAATATTTATTTTTAATTCATTTTCTTGGTTGACTAATATTGGTTTTGCATCTTTGTATCTTCAACCTGTTGTTTTTGCTGAGCTCATCAGCATTTGCCTTATTCTGTGTTTTGTTATACCAAAATAGAAATTGTTGTGGTTACAGCCGAATTTAACAATATGTTTCATAGGGCTGTGACATCCAGTAGCAAAGTGGTCTCATTAGGCTGTTAGATCATATCCATTAGTATGATAATTAAACACTTCCCTGGATAGCATCAAGTTGTATGTGGTTTTCATTTTCTCAAGGGAAAGATGAGAAGAATATTACTTTAATTTTTAGATAATATTTTTATTCTGTATCTGCTATTACATGTTTATGTTACTGAAGGCAAGAAAAAAGTGCACCTTGGAGCTTCAGGTGATATATGGTGACATATCAAGTGGTTCTGAAGTCCTGGACAACTTATTTTCCCAGTCTGTATTAGAGCACAGTACAGATCTTTCTCATGCTCAGATACATGTTCCTCTTGTAATAGACAATGCCACTTCAAATTTAATTTGAGTACTTATTCATGTAATTTGTATTCAGCCATATCTTAAAAATACATGTATATATATGTACTTAAATTATGGGTATATTTACCAAATCAGGTTTAATACATTTATAAAATAAAAAGGTATCATTCAGGAAAGTTTAGATTGTTAGGCAGTAGGTGGCTATATTCTGTGCTGTAGATCGGTGTAGATGTGCATTTTACTGCAAATATACTTCTACTGCATTGGTATTTGCATTTTGAAACATTTAAAGTATGTGCACTCATCTTTTCCTTAACTATAGAAAGTTTGCTTATGCTTGGAGTTTTATTTGGACTGCATTGTGCAATTATTGGTGCTTTTTTTTTGTGGGAGGGTGTAAAGACAATGGGAGAAAAAGCAGCTCCACGTGCTGCCTGTGCTGCTGGTGCCTGCTTTATGAGAAAGGCTGATGGCCATTCCTTACACATCTCTAGAGAGTAATGGGAGGGAATTAAAACTGTGCCCTCGAATAAAGGTGTCACACACAGAGAGATGTGACACCTCATCATGTGACATCTCATCTGTCTGCCTTGCTCTCCAGCAGATCTTCCACCTGGGGCTCTGCAGATGTGCAGTGCAGAGAGGGAAGCACACACCCTCCCTGTGTAAAAACACCACTTCTGGAAGGGAATCTAGGCTGCTCCCTCAGCCAGAGGTGCTCTAACACCCTGCAGCTTGACTTCTGAAGGGTTAAGGAGGTGGGAATGTGCACTGCATCTCTTTGCTCTGTCTGAGCAAAGCTCCTTGCTGATCATTCCCATGACCATGTCTGCAGGAACGGGACCAAATAGTAATGAAATCTGGGTCCATTATTTTATCTCACATGTGAAGTGTTTATCCAGAATCCCATTTAATGAAGGAGTCAGAAAGTAAAGAGGTTCTTGCTGCATTGATTTTATCTAGATTTTTGTAATGATCACACAGAGATATTTTGCTTAAAACTCTTTGTATATACTACAATATACAATGTAACACAGAAAGCCTTTAAACTCATCATTTCTCGGATTTGAATTCAGATTTAAGCCTTGCTTCTAGGAGCTCTTGCATATAAATGCAGCTCAGGGCCACATAGGTAGTGCATCAAGGAAGAAAAAAAGTACAGATTTAATGGGATGTTGATTTATGCTGACCCCAGACATGCATACCACCTCTGTCTCAGAATATGGCCCTCTGGCACAGAGGGAAGAATTATATGTGAAGCAGCTTTTGCATCACAGCGATTTACTACACAGAGGCACTGCTGCTACTTTAGAGCTGTCCTAATCCTTTGGGTTATGTATAGGGGCAGTCCCAACAATGCTTCTTAGACATCTCAGGCATTCCTGCTACAGAAGGAAACCTCAAAAGCCAGCAGCTCTGATGGTAATTGTTTCAGTCTTTAATCAACTTTATGCATTAAGTCAATAATTTTAGATTGTTAAGTGCAAAGCTTCAACTGGTAAAATTACTCAAGGCATTCTATAACCAATATTGCATACATTTTCTTCATAGCAAGTGGATTGTTGTTCTGTATTTGTTGCCATTTTATTCTCACAAACTCATGTGAAACATGATTAAATTACCTATTAGAATTAGCCAGAACATCACAAATGATTGAAATCTGTTGAAAATGTGGAAAAACATATTTATATAAAGACTAAATTATTGAGACAAGTTTTCCAAGGTCAGTATCTTAGCAAACCAGAATTTTATAGTGAAGTTCTGAAACACTGCAAGAGTGGATATTACAGGCAGAAACTTTGTCAGTGAAGCATTTCCTACTACCAATGCTGGAAAAGTGACAGGCTTTTTGGGGTACTTTTAAATAAGCAAATAAACCAGAGTGAATCACAGCTTTCATAGAAATTCTATTCCAGTTCTGTACTTATACACAGAAAATGAAATGGTGTAAAATGATTGCATCATAAACTTTAATACATATTTGTAAAGTTTTCTAAGTTACCGCTTTCTATCTACTTGCCATCTCATAATGAGACTTAAATATTTGAGGCTGATGTACTTTTCACATTGATCCATAAATGTGAAGAGGACAGGAGGAATTTCTTAGTCATTACATATATTTTCCATACTGAGTCTTTCAGACAAGCTGTTGAAGGCCAAACATTAAAAATGTTCTAATTTGAATGTTCATTTACTCTTGCTGTCCTCTTGAAAACATTTTGCTGATGTTGCCAACATGTTCTGAAAGTGTTTTGTGAAGGGAAGCTCCTTTGTCAAAAGGACAAACTTCACATGCTCTCTGACACTGAAAATGAGTGTATTTCTGTTTCTGGGCTGGTTGTTACCAGAGGACAAGGATTTCTCTGATGCCTGCAGCTATTTGCCAGAACTTGCAGGCCAATGGAAGGCCAAAAGCTCTTTTCAGAGTCTTGCAGTTTACTCAGTTTCTTGTCCCTTCTATTCTGATATTCAAGAAAGAGCAGACATTTTGGAGGTTCCTGAAAAACACAGGTTTTTCTTTGCTCACGTGAATCCAGATTTCTAGTAAAAGTTATTTTGTCCTTAGTGGTTGTTGTCATAATTTTCTTCCAGTACTGTGCTTTCCTTAGGATTGCTTTTCTATTATGCCCTTCATTCATACACATTAGAATGTGGTGGTGCTTTGTAAACAAGCAGCAGCTCTCTATCAAAAAGTGTAGCATTCAAGTCTTCTACTATGAGATGTTAAATAAAAAAAAGTAAAAAAGTTATGTTAAAAACATCAAACCAATAGCAAACCTTTCTGCAGAATTTGAGTTGTGTTCATCTCTGACTTTAAGGAATCTTAAGAAAGCAGCAGCATTCAAGTTATTCTTTTCTCTTCTTGTTTTGGGTTTTTTTCTTTTCTACTTATTGTGTTAGAAGTAAGGGATTTATTTAACTTGTTGGGATTATAACACTGATGGAGTGGGAGTTAGGAGGCTTCATAGCTACATCCTCACTTCTGAAACGTGATTACTGCTATTATTTCTGATTCATGATCTATGATAGCAGAGTGAAAAAATACTTTGGTTGGTGCAATTCACAGTCACTTTTCCTAATGATCAGTAAAAGCTCTGTTACTCTTTCCCAAGAACCAACCTTGCACTAGTAAATTTAAACAATTTATGCAGGTTTCCAAGTTAAAGGTGATTTTAAAAGGAAGCCAATTATGGATTAAGGAGCTTTTTAAGATGAAAAATGCTTTTAGTTAGTTTGACATATATGAATTATTTTTTATTTTGAATTTAACAATAAAATGTGGATTTTAAACTACTGATTCAAAGAAGGAAATGTTGCACTATTTCAAATGGCCAGTTTTAATACGATCTAAAGATTTGCAGCACATGTGATTAAAATGACCTTTTAAAAAATATATTCAGCATTGTGTTTGCTGCTGCATTTGATTGTCAGTTGTCCTGGATACTTACTAACAACAAATGCTAATGCTGAAAACAAAGCTATGCCATCTTATAACTGGTGCCTTATGATAAGTTAATTTTGTTTTTTCTTTATTTCTGTGTTGAGGTACTAGGCATTTAAATAGGAGGATATTTTTTGAAGTCCTTATACATTAGAATAAAAATTCTGTATTGCATATCCCTGTTCTTCTCCCTATTTCTGCACATAGAAGCTCAGCTTATGTTTTCCAGTGGCAGGAACTGTCACTAGTTTGACACTGTGAAAATAGAATTCACAAGAATATTTTTCAGTCTTTCATCACTAATGAATAAGCTTTTTTGTTGTTGTTGTCTTTGGCAAATTAATTATGTTACATATGTAACATGTTTAAATCAGATGATTCATTGTCTTGTATCGCCTAAATGTAATTCCTGCTCTTGGTCATTGGAAATAAGCAGTGAGGCTTACTAAGAAACTTCAGTAAAGAGAAGTCCTGTTGTTCAGAATGTAAAGCTCATGGAGCATATCAGACATGAGAACTGATTTGCTTTCACAGTAGCTATTGGACAGCTGTTGGCAGGATGCTGAAGTGTTTGTGGAGGACGTGCAGCATTACTGTAACGTTGTGCATCTGGTGGCAGGGGCCTTGCAACTCCACCAAACCCCTTGTTTGGACCTGCAAAATGCAAAGGACTGAGACAATAACACTGTTGGGCTTCTTTGGTGTCTGGGTTGTTTGATTACAATGAAATGTAATGCCTGGCTTTGTGCAAGGGTCTAGCCCAGAGGAATTGCACTATTTTCTTCATAAACTTTAATTGGCTGTTAATCTGCTCACTTAAAAGGACAAGAGACCGAGACGTTGAGCTGTGTAGACAGGGCCGTGTTCTATGAGTAGAAAGATGGACAACACGAACCAGTTTTCAGCCAAGAAAAAGATAGTTTGAGCAGATTGACAGAAGGAGTGAAGAAG
Organism: Rhabdornis inornatus; assembly: GCA_013397075.1. Taxonomy (NCBI): domain Eukaryota; kingdom Metazoa; phylum Chordata; class Aves; order Passeriformes; family Rhabdornithidae; genus Rhabdornis; species Rhabdornis inornatus. The sequence goes on along the minus strand of VWZS01001816.1, from coordinate 696,686 downwards.
TATTGCTGATGGAGTGCTCCAAGACAGTGAAGAATGAGGGAGAATAAACTGGCCAGCTTAACTGGAGGATGTCCTTAGTGCACAAGAGTCTACAGTGCTGTGACAGAGGGGACTGTAGTCAGCAATACTGGGAACTTGCTTACTTTTAAAGCCTTATTCTTCGCTGCCAGTGTGCAAAAATTCATTTTACTGGGGTTTCTGTGATCTATATAGGAAACAGCTTTAACACTAAAAAATCTGATAATTTAGATTAAATTTCTGAGCTAAACACAAGTTTAGCTTTCATTTAACCCTAAGAGAGAGCTGCTTATGGCATTCTGATTGTAAAATACAGCTAGTAGGACAAAGTCCACATTTAAATGATGCATTTTAAAAACTAATCATCCAAGCAAAAGCCCACACTACTATCACCAGCCATGTCAAAAGGAATATTGGATATTTAATTATAAGTTCTATTTGAGGTTGGAAGCTGCAAACTGCTTTGTCACAGCTATCTTGAGACTTTTTTAAACCTTTAAATTAAATTCTACTTACTGACTTAAACTGAAATCTTGCTACAAGTACAATTTCAAAGCATTAGCAAACTAATGATAGATTTTTTGTTAACATAAATACAACTATAGCAATGTATTCCAGATATCCAGAACTTCCATGCTGGAAACCAAATTTCCCATATAAATATAGAGTCTGAAAATTCATTCCTCTTGCAGCTCAGTCACTGGAAAACAGTAATGTTTAATCAGTTCTGAATGTGTGTTTAGCCTCACAGTCATTAATATAAAATGTTTCCAATTTACATTCAGATTTTAATTCAGATGCATGATGCTGATTTATGAGAAGATGCTCTGATGAAACTTCTTGAAACACCAGTGAATATTTTCAAGGAAGTTAATTACAACCTGAGAATGAGAGATTCTGGGATTGTTTAGGAAAGACAAAAAGTAAAACAAATAAAATATCTCATTTGTCATTGACTGTTGGTAGATTCCATCAATCAACTTTTTTAAAAAAACAGGATGATATTGAAAATGTTACTATACATCATAGACAATATCTATTTATTTAAAACTACACCAATCTTCACTAAGTGTACTGTGTCAGAACTCTGTCATTTCTCCTACCAAGCAGTTAATTCCAGGCCTTTGGAATCATCCTGTTTGCTTAATCTGGCAAATGAAAAACATGGAAAGCAAAAGCAAGAGTAAATATAAAATTTTGCACGAACAGGACTGAGGAATTTGGTTTGTAATCAAATCAAACTGTGAACTTAACATCATTCCATATGTTCAGTAGGTCTCTTGTTATAAAATATTTCTTCTTAGATTTTATTGGAAACTCTATGAGACTGTTATGGGTCCTACATGCAATTTTAGGTTCGAGTTGTATTGGGTAGGTCTGCATAAGCTCTGCTACATATAAGGATTTCCATTAGAACTGCACAATGAAGTTTTTGCTCTTTCTTCATGTATTGTACAATAAAAACAATGAGATTTGATTACTGCCTTGCATTCTATCATTTACTTCTATTCAGCTTTTAATTCAGAGAAATCATTTGACATCTCTTAATAAACATATTCATCAATTTAAAATGTATTTGGCAGAAATACAGTCAGTTACTGACGTTATCCTTTAGTGCAAGAATTAACATTATGGCAATAAAAATATTAAGAAAATATTTTTGCATTTTATACTACAGTTAAAAGGTGGAATTGGTATGACAGAAGAGAGCATTGCTGTACTAGAGTATTATATAGCAGCTTTGAGTCACACACCAGCAGACTTCAATAACACCTCTGAAGGATGAGACTCATTTTGCTGTCATTGGGGTGCAGAGTTGTACTTTGAAATGTTGCCCATGGTGCAGGGACGTATTTACCATCTACAAAATGAAAAGTTCAATATCTTTGGAAAACAGTGATGTGTTTCCCTTGTGATTTCACTTTCACTTTGCAATATAAATTTTACTTAATAAATTTCATTAATGAGGTGCTATTCCTATTATATACTACTGAATTTAATATATAAAATTGTATTTTGTCATTGGACAGGCACACCAAATAACAGTATTTTCATTGCTGAATAACTTCCAGTGCCAAATATGCCCACTACTAACCACAACAGTCAGCAATATCAATCATCAGTGCTTCGTGCCTGTTGTAATCTTTTATGCCACTGAGATTCTTGATGTCAAAACTGGTACAGAAAACACTGCCAAACTACTAGGAATCCTGTTTTGAAAAAAACCCACAAACCATCAACACAACCTTTTTTATGATTATATTCTGCCAGATTTATGCTCATCAAAATGAAGGACATAGACTGATACACCTTATTTTTTAATATGGTAAGAGTCATCTCACTGAAAGGTAAACAAAAACTACCTTTTGCTTTCATTGTTGGTTTGCCCTTACACAAACTATGCTTGCCTTTTTCATGCCAAAACAATATTGTTTTTAACTGTTGACTTAGAGCTTAATCATCTCTCTAAATCCTTGAACTCCCACCCTCATATTTTGTCTCAAATTCATAGATTTGTAACAAAAACAACAAAAATGTAAATTCAAAAATAGATCAGTTCTGTCTGCAAATGTAGGTGCAAGCATTGAACTGGTATTTTCACAGCTATAAAGATAACTTTTTATCATTTTGGCTGTGCAAAACTTTGATACTGTATTTTAGATGTTAAAATGCTCTCATCAGAAATTTAACATTCCGTAAAATCAATTCCTTCCTAATTTTTCAATCAGTCATCCCGACTTTCCCAAGCAGAATCAGTGCAGTGGTTACACAATAAAGAATAAGAGGCTGGCTGCATTCATTAAAAAGCTTATGAATACAAATCTCAATATTATGAGGCAACTGTGAGATGCTACTCAGGGAGAGACTTGCACCAACTTCAATCTACAGTTTCAATCATAAATGATTTTCAGTACTTTGTTCTATGTTCTCTTCTTTACATTATAAATCTCCTTGAAATGTACATATTGGCTCTGATTCCAGTTTTATTATCATAAGATAAAGTCAAGAAGAGAAATGAGTTGTGTTGAATATTTATGAACTAACCTTTTTGTTGATTTTTATAATGGAAAAAAATAGTTGGAAAAAAAAATCTCTGGAACCATGCTACAAAACTGCAATGATAATCATTCCCAGATGATTACAATGCGGATTTGAATTTAATATTGAATTTTTAGTTATCACATCTAAGTAGCTTTTAAGATTTCTTCAGTAACATAATTTTGGTTTTAGCTCATACATTTAAGCAACATGTCTGTTCACCCAAGCTTAAGGCTTTAACTATATTTCTGAATCTGTAATGAATTTGCAACATAATCCAAAATAATCCAATTGCTGTTTACCATTCACTCCTTGTCAATTAGAGGAAATGTACATTTGACAAATAGCTATCTATATCCAGCCATGAGCATACACAAAAGAGAATGTACATAACAAAGTTTGGACATTATTTGAGGTAGCACTTGTTAAGCTGGAAGTGTCCACAATAAACTCTCAAAAGCAGAGCAGTTTTTACCCTGAAAAGTTCGTTTTCATTGTGTTAGTTCACCCTTTACACTGCAGAGCACCAGCCGAGAGAAAAAACCCAGCCTTTGCCATGTAGGCCCTTGCTCTTCAAGGGCTAATCTGATGAATTTTGAACTGCTCCATTACTTTCTCTCACCACATTCTCAACACACACCGAACCTTGTGCTTCCTGTCGCTGTCCCTTCTGCTGGCTGTAAGGAGCTGCTCCTCTGTGCCTACAAACCTTGTTTGATGATCTGGATGGATTGTTTCAGGAAACCTGCAGTCAGCCATTCTGGCCAGCACTGCAAAGAATGCCACAACACAGAAAGTGCCGGGAATGCCTGCCAGCATTTGTCAGCAGGGCACTGCAAACCAGCGATTCCAGCCCTGGAGCACAGAATGGTTGTGGGTGTGACTCTGATGTGGGGGTAGGAACACTCTCTGAGCCTTGCAACAAAACCAGCACTTTGGCAGTGCTTACAGTAATGGCCAGGTTATGCCAATTATATGAAATTCTGTTTAGTCAAAAGTCCTAGTAAAGCTCTCATCCTCTTTAGTGGCTCAAGGATTTTACCCAAGGGCACTACAATTCACTTAGGACTTCATATATACTTTATTGAGGGGAATTGTGTTTTTGTTGTTAATCTGGAGTAAGGAGAGAGATAAAGGGATATGCAGGAAGTTTATCTTACAGCTTTTCACAAAAAGAAAAAGCAAAAACCCCAAAAAACCAAAAATAAAGACTAAAAAAAAATACAAACTAAAAAAAAGGGCACAGCTTAGACAGTCCAGTGTTGGAAAAAGAAAAATGTTCACTGCCAAGAGCAATAGAAGCTAGTTAGGAAAAGTGTGGTGAAAACTACCAAGTAATTTACCAAATTGGACCCACCTGAGAAGTGGTTTGAGAAGCCAGGAGGCTAAAAGGAGTTTTCAGCTAGATGTACTTTCCATTTTGTTCTGATTTTAGGGAAATTTGTGCATCTACAAATGAGGAAAATGTCCATGCCCTTGGCAAAAGGGGGCAAGGGAACTTCTTGTGCTCCCCTGACATGCTCATGCCCTTTGGCAGCACAGCTGCTGGGGTTGAACAACTGTTGTCACCCCCATGGGCACGACAGCCCCTTGGAGAGTTTGTGCTGATACTGAATCCCCAACCACTGAACCCTGGCACTAAACAGAATCACAGGTGGCAGCTTTCCCTTATGTAAATGGTAGGAAATTTTTCTGGGATGTTGTGTGAGTAGGGCACTGAGCACTGTGGATTTGTTTCACAGAGCCCCCTCCAAGTGTTGAGGGGTCCAAGTGAACATGTTTGCAGTGGGGTGTTGCCAAGAACTGGTTCTGCTGCTCTGGCATGGGGGGTTTGGCCGTGTGAAACGATGTGCTCATACCTTCAGAAGCAAATTAATAGATGAATTCTTGTGTTAAAAAGAATGAGCTGGTATTTTTAAAAAGCTTCCAAAAAAGAAATGTGTTTTTTTTTTTCCTCTACCTCATCAAATGACTAACTCTAGTTTAAAGAATATAATTTGCATTTATAACAGCAGTTTAAACTATTTCTCACTTTTTTAAAGCTGTAAGGTTGGAAAACTACATTCCTCCTATAGTAATCCAGGTTCTTGTTAAAGTTTCAAGTTCATTTCTGAACAGCCATTGATTTTATGAGGAAACATTCCTTACCATTTGTGAAAAACAAATCTGGCCACCACTTCGGTTAGAACAGTTTCAAGTTTCTAGTCATAGCTGTGTAATGAAATTGCCATTAAATGCTTTACTTAGTTAAGTGAACTCCTGTAAGGATTTTTGAATCAAATTATTTACATTAATGACTAACAACCTCTTTCCCACAATTTTAACACTTATTTTTCTCGGGTTCTTGTTTTTCCTTCTTGCTAAAGGGTCTCCACTTAAGAAAAGAGGTCTTTGAAAAGGAATTTCTCTCAGAAACAATTAACCCTAGAAAAGATCTTCAAGAATCCATAGAAAATCAGAAGGGATAAGATATTTGCAGAGGATTTTTCTTGAATGTTTAACTAGAATAAAGGTCTCTTTAAGACCTATAATGACAAAACTCACTTATAAAGCCATCTCTTTACTATGTTTGTGGGATTAATCTTGTGTCTACAGGCTTTTGCATCAAAGTCAGTGAACTCAAATTTTACCATAACCATGCAAAGATATTATTGTGGTGATAGAAAGACCAGGCACTAAGTCTGGATAAAAATGTTTTTAGCAAAACCAGTAATAAATACCAGAAACTTTTGAATCTTTAAGAATATTAAAAGTAAAATTGTTTATGCGTCTTTGAAAATGTCCAAATTTTAGCAGATATAGAGGATAAGCATATAAAATACAATTTATACAATTAAGCTCTTTCTATAATTTGTTCATTATATAATAATTTCATGCACTAATCTAATAATTCGCTATTTTTTTTTCTGACTGTGATCCTACTCCTCTCATAATGAGGTCTAAATAACTTTATGCAAATATATTAGGTTTATTTCCTCTCAGAGTAAGAAAATTACAGTAAAGAACAGCAGTGCTGCAGGATTCCTTTCAAACACATACAAATGACACACTTTATAATATGATGATCTTGTATTGTCATAGTCTACCATTTTAGAGCCATTAACATTTCCTTGTGAAAATCTTCCTTGAAATATTTATTTGCAAGCTACACTTTATTTCCTAGGTGAAATTCTTTTATTCCCTTTAGTTCCTTTTCCATCATTTCTACAAACATAGGGAGATAGATGAAGATGTTTCTGGAACCAGAGACACAGAACCAGAGCTATGCTGCAAAGTGTGAATCACCTATCTGCCCTGTGCGTAAGGAAAGATTTTCAGATTTTATAAGCATCAAAATCACCCAAACATTTTTAGAAAGGAAGACAAGTGGCCCATGAAAATCTGGTCTCTGTAACTTAGTGCTTTACTCTGTGGAAATTGTCCACTGGAATAACACTAAAGTTTCTTTTTCCTCTTTACCACCTCTCGTGTCTGTTCATCGGGGGAGAGAGGATTGTTCCTCTCCCCTCAGTCCCTCTGCATCTCAATAACCCACATACAGTACCTCAGGTTCCTCCTGTGTTCCTTGATTTTGTTTGGCCAGAGAATAATCACTGATTTTTTCAGAGTTTCCCATCCTGGGATACATATCCTGACTGATCAGCAAGCAGAAGAAGCCAAGCAAACAACTATAAAGATTGTGGTTCAGCCATTTGTCTTCGTTCAGCCATTTGTTTTCCTAACAGCTGTAGAAACATCTCATCCTTGAGATCTCAATAACACCAAAAAGGGCAAAGGAGTTAAAAGCTACTAGAGGGAGTAACAGACAGCTAGACAAAATAAAAATTACATTACCCTTGTTCTCTTTTAAGAACAATAAACCTCGAGTTATTTAGTGAGTGCAATAAAACGCTGCAAGGCATTGTTAGCACAAAGTTTGGATCCATAAATTACATAAGTATTGAGATGCTGCTCTGAGAGTCTGTAATCATCAAACGCTGAGATCTAGTCATCAAAGTCTAGGAATGCCAGGAAAACAAGAAAAGAAGGATAGAACAATCTATGGTACATTCTTTTCCACGTGGATCAAAGAACTTACTTCTCAGGGACATATCTGCCTGCTTTGTAGTGCCTAAATTAATTGTCCAGGAAAGCCTGGAAGAAGTCAGGATATGTCAGAAGGTCAAATCATGGAGGAAAATACAAGCTCAAAACTTGGCAGATGGTTTATTAGCTGCTAATTATTCTTATTTCTACTTTACATGATAATAAGTGTGCTAGAAGCTTCCAAGTGGAAAATCCTCACAATAGTTAGCGGAGTTCAAAAGCTGCATTAATTCTCCTTTATGGCTTGTGACACTCTTGGGAAGGGAGGTACTGCACAGCTTCAAGGATGCAAAGGTGTAAAGCAACCTGAGGCTAACTAGCAAATTACAAAGGGCAAAGTCCGAAGTGTGTATTTCCCCATGGGAAATCTCTGTATGTAGAAATGGATTAACTTCCCCCATATACCTGTGGCTTACTTAGAGTTTGAGATCAGTGCACCCTGCAAGTTGGTGACCATGAGCTGGTAACTCTAAGAAAACCCTTCTCATATAGATCCTGACAAGTCCTGTCAGCTTTGGAAGGAATTAACAGAACAGGAATAATTTAATCTAAATTATCATCCCAGTAAATTAAAACTGGAACATATGCATGTCATAGTCCAACATCACATGCATGACTGAATCCTGGCAGTCAGGAGGTCATGATAAATACTCCATCATCTGAAGAATCCTTTTGAACTATTCTCATGGGAACTTGTAGCCATGGGTTTCCCTAGACTTGACCTCTGTGAGGTAACTGCGAGAAGCTTGCTCCGTCCTGTGGATTTCCTGTCGGTGAAAGCTCCTAAGTGTCATTCTCACCAGCTATCCACTGATTAAGATGTGGAGAGCTTTTTTACATCTCGCACAGGACTAACACGTATACTGTTCTTATGTTGAAACAGTTCCTGACACCCCCTCCACGTAAGAAATGACAAGGCCTCACAGCTGGAGCTGTGGCCATTCAAGCAAACCTGAGCTTTTTTCCAGCCTGCCTGCCTGCAAGCTGAATACCTCTGAGCATCAGACTATCTCTATGCTTCATATTGTAGAGCAGTGTTGCAGAAGCCAGAGCAGAGCTGGCTGTGGTCCAGCATTACGGCATTATCATATCTATGTTCAGATACCTACAACTGGCTTGCATAGATTGCTGCTGCCACTGCTGCCTGAAGTGGTGTGCACTGCTATCACCAGCAGTCAGAGCAAACGAGGGTTGGCAAACTGCAGGATCCAATATCAGCAAGCCTGGCAGATCCAATTCACGAATGAGGATCAGCATAGCCTTAACATAAGGAAATGCCAGATGAAAAGGTAAATTGCTCAGAGCGGATGTATTGAATGTACAAGATGAGAGAAGCTGTCAAAGGAAGATGACAATGAACAGCCATGCTTCACAAAGATGTCAGAAGGCACAAGGAAAGAGTCAGTTCTTTTTAAGATGTTCCAGAGACTGTTTTTTAAGAAAGGATTCAGAATTTCAGAGCTAGGTAGTGTGGTACACCTGAAGCAGCCTGCATAGCCCACTGAATTTTCAGAACAGACAGCTATATCTGCAGAACACTCATTATCCACATGGGTAAAATTACCTGGACTGGATTTTGACCCTGTACCCACTTAACTCGTTCAGTAAAGATTAGGATAATAACTATATTATATTTTTTCTTTTGAAGCCACTGTTCAATAATATCAGAAACTGAGTAAGCAAAAATAAGCCTGAAAACCAGTGTCATCATGTATACAATGTAATAATAACTTAATGACAGCCACCAGGCCAGCAAAGTCTCATGCTCCATACCCCACAGAGTATCTTGTGGATGATACCATTGTTTCAGCATTCTCTCTCCCAGACTCTTTCTTGCCCATCAAAGCTTTTCTTGCCTTCATGTTTGTGATTTTGCCTTTCTGTGCCTGACAGTTGTAATGAAGATATGCCACAGTTTTGGTGACAAGTCAAATATTCTAGAGAAATCCTGGCAGAAGAGATGAAATGAAATAGTTAATACCTGACACTGAATTCTGGAAGTGATCACCTATATATAAATTTATATAATGCTCTGTAATTTGCAGAAAAAAAGTCATACTTGTTTAGAGGTCAGCATTAATTAAAAAATCAATGAAAACCCTTATAAATGCATGGAAGAAAACAACTTCCTATTAAAATGTCATTGCAGCATAAGGATCCATAAAGGTGATATGGGAAAAGACAGCATATGTTTGTCTCAGCTTCAACACCAACTCTAGTGAAAAAGTGCTATGAATTTTTAAAAGCTTGAAGTTGTGCTACTTAGAACAAACAAATATTGGGTTTTAAAACAAATAATTGTGTTTTCTTATATACTTTAATGTTCTTATCACTTCAGGATACCTGCAGTCTATATGTGTTCTACAATGGAATATGACATTCCACTTCAAATTTCTGAATTTAGGCCTCTTACACACAATGTGTGTTTAAGCTGCCACAGTTTACATAGCAACATACATTGATCTATATCCCCACATGTGCTGTGCAATATGTAACATGCATAGCATGTTGTATTCTAAGTGCAGCATTGACATTGGAGGATTTTTCCTTAGCTATGGAAGCAATCCTCATCTTGCTATCAACTTGCCTTAAAGTATTAGTGGGGAGAGAACCTTTTTATGAATATATAAACAAAAAGTTCCTTCTGAGAGAGATATTTTCTGTTATATTCTGCAGCTACAATCACAAGAGGACCTGGATGAACTCATTCCACATTTTGAAGCAAACAAATGTATTTTAGCAGCAGCAGCATGATTTTTCACCCATTATTTACAATGCTTTATAATTATGGTAACTATTAACTCTACAGGCACAGAAAAGTCAAGAAATTTGTACTTCTGATTTTAGGATTTTGTGCAACATAATATGAAGGTTACAATATCATTCTCATACTGATACAAAACTGGGGACAGTCAGTTATTGTCTTTCCTTGCCTTTGACAGTCTTTGAATTCCATTCACTGTGTCTTGAAAAATATGCTTGACGTGCAGCAGTGTAATTTTTATCAGCATAATACTATAATAATTTCAGAACTATAATACAATAAATACTATCATTGTTTAGAAAGTCAAGATATTCCTATTTCATAATCCAAGGATGCTTTTAACGATCTGTTGTATCACTCACATTAACATCATCACCTACCCTGGAGACGCTGAGATGTAATTTGAAGCAGAAACAACAGAGTATTGGGGATAAGGAAATGCTGATCAAATTCTTAAGGATTTCTAGAGGTCACAAACATCCTGGCAGTCTACCACAATCATGGCTGCTGACTAGAGAACACTTTCCAATTTCCTTGCAACTCCAGGTTACAAAGTTATTAAAATAAACACTTTGAAAAAATTAGGAATTGGTACTAATCAGGAGCTCATTTTAGGGTGAGAATGGGAGAACCTTAAGTTTTCCAATATCCATAAACTTCAAATAAGAGTACTATAATATTTTAAAAATGTAAAATGATTTCCAAGGCTAATTTATTAATTTTTATGCAATTCGCTGAAGAAATCAGCTTAGTTAGCACTGGTGGTTCAAAAATCAGGTATAAATCTGACTGTACGGAAAAACTTCTACTACTGAAATAGATGTAGGCATTGACAATGGATGTAGGCATTGCCTTACTGCTGTAGGGGGGGGAAATAAGCCTTAAGATACTGGATGATGAAATAGAACGTGGTGCTTGTGGGTCCCCAGCTTAAATACAGTCATAGTGAGTATAACAGTGGCCAGTTTGTAAGTCTGCAGCCTAAACTTTTGTGTCACTATATTTCCAATCCTTTGAGCATTAAGTAATCTGGAAAGAAATTAGTTTCCCTGTTTTTTAATAATGTCAGTAACCTGTTCTCTTAAGCAGACAGACGTGCTAAAACAGGGATGAGTGTTTATTAGCAAATGTTTAATTTATTAATACTCTCAGTCTTACTGAAGAAAATAGAGGTTTTTTAAGCAGAAGCATGTTATCTTTACTGATGGACTGCATTTCAGGTGGAGTTGTTACTTGGGGGAAGTAGTCCTGTGGCAGGCTGACAGAGTCCCTGGGCTCTTGAGGAAGGTGGAGTCCTGGTGCTTTCTCTTCTCCCTGTTGATACAATGGGCTTTAGGCTAAAGCAACCTCAGTGCTAAATTCCCTTGCCAGGGGAGAAAGAAAAGGAAAGGTGAATGGATAGAGCTATGATCCACAGCAAGGTGTTCACACTGGCCAACCTTCATCTCTGACCACCTCCTAGTAAATTAGTTCCATTAGATCTGTGATTTGTCCAGATACTCTGTAATATCCAAATTCTGTAATTTTACCCGGCAGCTCCTATAATCGGCATGTGGGCTGTGAAGCCAAACTGCTGCTGTGTTTCTGTACCAGGAGTCAGATTTTAGTGACAATTGTTTTTTCATAAATACTTGTTTAATTTTTTCTTTACTTCCTTTGGTATCATATAGTAATACAAACTCGAAGTGTAAAATATACTTATAATCCTGAGAGCTCTGTTAAACCCTAAGTGATAATAGGAAAAAGGAGAATACTAATCGAAAGAGCATATACTGAAGATTTTGCTTTCATGTGAATGCAATTAGAGCTTTTCCCTTAAGCTAATAGGATAAGTAACTAAATGAGGAAATCCACAGACACTGCAAATGTGCAGGAGGGAGAGAGTAATGTTTGCTTGGTGTTCAATGGTCCATGTGTAATAAGCTGGCAGTTCCATCTAGTTCCTACTGGACAAATGTGTACATCAGAAATTCCTGTTTCTCCCTTCCCCCAGCTGCACATTTGGAAGTTTCAGCAGTGAAGCCAAGAGCTGAATTAAGAGAGACATGGCTACATTTTCAAAGCTATTTTACTTTTCTCTATTTCTTTTTTTGTAGGTAAATGTATGCACACAACAAATATATTCCTATTGCATATATGGCTGTGAGAGTCAGGATATCAGTTGATTTCCTGAACATCTGTTCATGACTGATCAACTCACATGCCTTTGTTAAATTATTCTAGGAGATCTATTGTGATATTCCTAAACTTTGAGGTTTTCCTAAAAGCATTTGCCAACTTGATACCAGATTAATACTCTGTCTCTTGAGAATAAAATAATGTTCTAGAGTTTTCAGCAGTTACTCTGATTCCTGGAAGATAGAGAATAAATGGTATACAGGCTGGATAACAGAACTAATTAAGTTTTAAAAAAATGTTAAAATTATTCCTTAATGCTGGTAATTCCACAGAAAATGTAGCATACATATAACATAACACAAGCAGCGAGTCTGTGATAGTTTGGTATGGCACAATTTTTGTTGGCCTTAATTTGGGGTGCCTTATATTTGGATTTTGCCTACTCAAATGTACTTCAAAAACCATGTTGACACACCCAGTACAGCAAACCACTTACATGAGGTTCTCACAATTCTTTGTGCAACCAGCAGGAGACTGGCAGTTTTATTTTGCGCTGTAATATTGCTCCTGGCCAGGATGTGGATGGGTTTTTGGTAGTGCATGGTATCCAAACTATGGAAAAGATTGTCAGGCCCATTCCTGCATGGCTTGGGGTAAGAAGGGCCAGGAATTCGGGTGCATTTAGCCAGAAGTTCCCTTAAATAGCTAGAGCTGTGCCACCCTTTTTAGGAACTGTAGTGAGCACCTGGGATTGCAGCCCTTTTACAGAGAAGAACAACAGGGCATCAAGGACACTCTCCTTGGAACAGCAACCCCAGGGAGAGCTTTAACTCTAGGTGCCAGGATAGCATAACTTTGAGGCTGCTATAAAGCACATTGTGAAAATACAAAAGTCTCTTCAGCTTTTCCTTTACTTATGGACAGTTGTTAATGACAAGGAACTGTAAATATTGCATACACAGGACAGGGATATGTAACTCAACCAGAAAAAAAAAAAGCTATCAGCAATCTTTAATGCCTTTTGAAAAAAAAAAATCTTGACATACTGGTAAAACCGTAAGTTAAAAAAAAAATTCTTAATGGAAAGATTATTTTCCTGTAAAAATGTTTCAAGCACTACATATCAAGCACTCTTTCTCATGAGACAATGGCTGCTGACTCTCCAATGCCTTGTGCTGCAACAAAAGATTCAAAATTCTCTATTCAGTCTGTAAATAGCTTCATGCTTGTTATATCATTTTTTTGTCCTCCAATATTCTTTTTAGTGCCTACATGAGATCCCTGTGTGCATCCGATATTACTGATCTAGCCCAGAATTTATACTTTTTGCCCTCAGGACTTGCAGGTTTGAAACAACATTTGGCATAATTGGAATGGGGGACATTACTACCATTGACCCTTTTGTTAGTGGGTTATTGACCCCATAAATGGTCCCTACTCTATGGTATGTGTTTTAATTTGCAGACAATATCTTGATAACCTGACTCCCACTTTCCTATGGAATTTCAAAAACCTGAACCCCATTCAGTGGAATCTCTAATTGTTTAGATGCAGAGTGACTTGTCATTTGCATACCATAACAATTAACTACAATTAAACTATGCCACATGACTTCATCATACTTCCTCCAAAATACCTTTGCCATCAACATTTCTCAGAGTGGCAATTCTCCTGAGCTTTCCAGAATTTATAGGTCACAGGTAAAACAGCATGTTCTCTGCAAATGTTAATGAGTTTACAAACTGCTGAGTATTATAATGATAAATTTGATCATATTTCTCTACTGACTTTGCATGGTCTTGGTGCCTGCAATATTTTTAGCTTATATCTGCTCTCAAAGAGCCCAATCCAAAGCTCATTGAAGTCAAGGAAAAGAGGTGTATTAAGATTAGCAGCTTTTGATCAAGCCTGAGACAGTCAGTGCCATAAAAACATTATCTGTGCACATCCCTTATATGCCACTGACATCTCCTTGCACCACTGCGAGTTACTGAATCTCATTTTCTTTGCAGCTTTCTGCCTGATCAGGGAATCTATTAAGTCCAGGCAGTAAAGGCAGCTGTCTTGAGTCAGATAATTTTCAGCCTTCTACATAAAGGGAACTAATGTAATATCTACTTCATGCCCACATCACTGTCACAGCTCACGTGGTACTGTGGAGGGCTTCAGGGGGAAAGGCAGAATGCAAGCACTGATTTCTAAAGCTCTGGCGCTGGTCAATCCTTTGCTTCTGCAACAGACTCCCTGTCCTGCTTTTACAGGTACTTTCACCAACCTTCTTGGGCACAAAGTAATTGCTGTAGCTCTCAAATGCATCCTTTCACACCTGAAAGGTTATGGTGCAGACTGGGAACAAGGTTGCATTTCTGTTTAATGTCTCTTCCAATACAGGTACGGACAGAGAGCTGTAGTCTGATGTATTCCTTGGGCATTTTAATAACTTTACAGATAGAAAGTGACCTGTTTATTTCAGGAGGGTGCAGTGTTCTTGTTATGGTATATGATGACATTAATATATATAATTTGAAGTTCTAGTAACCAGACCTAGCACTACTTCTAGGGAGAAACAAAACTGTTTACAGTGCTTTCATGAACAATCTTCCACAACAAGTTCACTTAAAAAAAACCAATGAGAAAACTAGCATTTTTGAGATAAGAATCTTCATGAAATACAAACCAAATACTGAAAATGCCTAGTGGTAACATATCATCTATCCTTGTCAACGAAAAATGTGTCCTAAACACCCAGGCCACTTAGGTTAGTGTTCTATCACAAGGCCAATAACAAAATCACTAAATCTGTAAGGAACTGTTCATTGTTGCTTGAAGCTATTAGTGCACATGTGTGAAAAAAAGTTTTATTCAATAGTTCAGTCTGATGCTCTCAATTATGTCAAAATTTCAAATTCATGTAGCCTTTTCTTGTATAGAAAGTGATTTTAAGTCTTCCTTGTCTCTGACATTTAAAAATGGGGAATCTATACCATTCATTTATTTACCAAGCTAAATGCAGATTCATGAAAGATGAGCAAAGTAAAGCACACTCTTATGGGAACAAAGCAAATCTTTGGAAAGGAAGGAATATATAGGACTACTTCTGGATTATTTTTTCTTTTCTTGTTTTTACAAGTCATTGAGTTTACTTTTACATAGCTTATGGACTAGTAAGTTGATACAAGTTACTGGAAGTCACCTCTGCCAAAAGAGTTCCCTGGTAATGAAATGGAATTTTGTGAGGGTTTCAGTATCATACTGCTGGATGTCACCTGTGGAAAAGATCATTATGTAGAAACAGCAAATGTTATCACATAGACTTAGTCTCATGCCAGTAGCAGAAACTTCCCTTCAGGTTACCAAAGAACAAGATAGTTGATGTTTGGTTTGGGCACTAGATGGACTTCTTAAGAGGGCTGCACAGCATTTAAATAGCAGATTTTATCTTTATGATGAGACTGGTTTTGAAGTACTTTAGTTTACGAGACCCAGGTGTTTCTGATGTGTAATTCAATGAGTATTTTACAGTTTCATAAGAGCTTACTGTCTTTGTAGGAGAAAGGCAAGAGGATGACTGTTTCCATTTTCTGTTTTCCAGTTTTACTAGCACTCTTGGTATAAAGGGTAACAAAAGCAGTAGTCCTTTCTATGCAAAAATAATAAAAGACTCTCTTCAAAGGACAATGTTAATCCTTCCCTCTTCCATTCCACTTAGTTACAGTGAAAAAAATACAAAATTAAACAACTCGTCAATAATGGAAAAAATTAAAATTACATTTTCTGATCTCTTGTATTTTCTTTCCTCCAAAGCCTGTGCTCTTATCAGTGTAATACATCGTGTGAAAATACAATGTACACACTCCACATAATTTCTAAATATCTGGTGAAATGGCTTTTTGATTTTCCACGGCACAGGATGAGTGTGCAGTGAATTCACAGAAAAAACTCTATATAGGATCTCTTGATAGGTGTAACTTATTTTTTTATTTACAATTTCTATGGCTCCTAGTTTTTATTTTCTCTTCTGCCCTGCTGTCTGAATTCAATATCAAATAAATTTGCAATCCCACAATGTTGCTTCGAGCTTTGAAATAATGGACTGCAGCCAGTGCCAGTTTTGGGCAACTATCCAAAATTATACACCAGCCACATAGTGCAAAGCAGTTTTTGTTACCTATCATGTAGCCACACATTTCTTTATATTCTCTCCATTCCCTGGAGGAATGACCTCCTTGTCTGGGTTGTCCCCACCTAGGAAATGTGCTAATTATTATTACTTAGTTTCCTGACATTAATTGTGTTTAATTCTATGCCTGTTGAAAGCCTGAATAGCAGTTTCGTGCACATCACATAATGTCTGGAAATGTAAAGCATAAGGGCTGATCTAGGTGGCATATGCCTCATGGTCCTTTTAGCTGTTTGTTTTGATGGTGAGCTTTAGGAGAATGGTATTCATTATTTTCTATTTCAGCATATTAGAAACTTTCTTCCTAGTTTTGGAGAGCTTCTCGAGCTTGTGCAGTTCTGACATCTTTAAACACCATTTCATCAGGGAACCAAACAAGTCACCAACATACACAGCAACAGCAATGCTGCTGTTTCAGTAACAATAGAAAGTGTGTTTTGAGTCTATACCAAACTTATTTTGTAAACACAAATAAATACAACAAATATAGTCTATTATTCCAACATATACTTAAAATGTACTGTATTGTATAATGTATTGTTTGAGTTAGAAAGAGCAAATAATTGCATTTAATTAATGATCATGGGGTTTAAAAATATTTTGAAGACAATATTTTTTTAATACCAGCTTTGTATAGCAGGGTAATTACAGAAGTGGGAACATAAAATAATCAGTTTATGGTCATATATCTTGTACTTCTGAGCAATTTTATGGCTATAGTTTACTACATCTGCGACATTACTATCAGTGAATTGCTTCTTTCTACAGTGGTCATGTTAGTGTTTTAAGTATGAAATATCAGAAGAATTAGAAAGGTGAACAGGCACAAATATTTCTCAAATGATTACGAGACTTTTCAGAAGATCTGTAGTCCATATGTAATAAAATCAATAATCAAGTGAACCTCAGACATAGAACTCATAAGTTTAGCTAACAGATCCTCTGCTTCACAGTAACTGATACTTGACAGCTTTAAAAAAATATTAATCAATCCATGGATTAATAACATTTCAGCAGAACTTTGTTGTGACTTAATGTAACTGAAAATGTTTCCGTATGTTTAATTCCATATTATATGGCAACATAATCCCCAAGCTGAATATCTCCATCCAAAGCACTTATATTTCTGTCCAGTGCTTTTCCATAAATAAACACTTTGGCCAGTGGCTCATGGAGAACTGCTGGTGATTCCCATGAGAATATGCAGGTACCCTATCCAGCAGGTGCCATGCCAAAAAGCTGTTCAGTCTAGAGCAGGTCAAGAAGAGAAGTTGAGCTAGAAGTAGAAAACCCAGCTTTGGGAGTGAAAAGACTGTGTTTAACCTGGGTTTAGGAATGCCATCCTGCTTACAGTGAAACACCAGTGCTTCTCCAGCTCCTCCTGCAAAGCTAAGCAGAACTTTATTTCTGGTGCAGATTTTGTTGAGGACTGTGAGGGAGTACTGTGCCTTCAATTTATAGTACACCTACAGGTTTTGTTATTGCTCTTTTATTAAAAGAGCAAAAAATCTGCTTAAATGCATTAAAGGCATGATGGACAGAATCATTAACTGTGCAGATGATTTCCTTGCATAAGGAGAAGAGAGCATCATGCTGTGATGGTCCAGGGGTGAGCAGCAGTCCTGGTACTGCCCTGCTTCTGTGTGTGTATGCCCTGCAGCTGCTGGGCTGCTGCTGCCACTGGGTCATTCCACTTTTATTCTGGATCACAAGGCTTTGCAGTCACTTGTTTGTATCATCCTGCCATGAGCCTGCAGCAGTGTGGGGTGCAATGGGTCTCTGACAGCTCCCCCAAAGCTGCCCTCTCATACATCCTGCCATCCCATTGCTTTTTGGACAGGAAAAACTCCAGGCTAGCCCACCTGCTCCCACTGTCTCCTGATTCCCATGCCTGCCTACACTACACTCTCCTCTACAACAATCCACAGTAGCTCCTCTGACACAATGCACCATCCCTTAACAGGGAGAAAGAGAGAAACCTGGCAAAAATATTAAAATCATGTGTGCCTAGTTCATTTTTCTTAAGAGTTCAAGGACCCCTGTGCCTCAGGTACATGCCAGGAAGCCTGTAATTTGGGCAAATTGTGTCCTATTCTTCATGGCTGTAGTATCACCAGACTGCATTTTCAGCAGTGGCACCACTCAGAGTGTGCCCATTTCCAGCCCCGGCCATTTGCCTTTTCCTGCCTCCCTGTTCAAGTGTCACCCTCCTCCTTCCCTCACTGCAATCTCATCGCTGCTCCCTTCAGAGTCAGACTGTAATGACTTTGAAATAACTGCAATCCTGCCGTGTCTGAATTCGAGCCAGATGTGTTCCCCTCACAGAGTCCTCAGTGTGGCTTCCCAAAGTGGGGTGGAAGAGCACTGGGGCAGCAGGCTACAGCCTGGGGCATGAAGCAGCTTGTTTGTTGGCATCTCTCCACTGTTAGCTGCAGGCAGCTCATATTTCTTCTGTAGACACAAGCTTTGTTTTCAACAATTTAGTGTCTGTCTGAGTTTGAAATATGAGAGAAATAAGCTTTCTAATATATTTGAGGCACCCCTAAAGTAATGGCTATTTTCTAAAGAACTCTTAATTCCTTTAAGGACCTCTGATTCCTTTCTTACTGATTTCTCAATAGCTCAGAATTAACCCAAAACAAATCCATTCACATATTTCAATATGCCAACAGAAGGAACAGGAATAAAGGAATAGGAATTGAGAAATTGTACATTAATCTCGTGTTCTTCAGGTATGTTCTTCAAGACATAATAGACTAAGCAAGTAATTCCTCCTAGAAGAGATAATCAAAGGTTCTAATTTAAACAGTTCATTTTACAATCATCTTTTCTGTTTTGTCAGCCTAATACACCTATTAAAAATTTAATCTGTTCATTGTTTTAGTAATGTGAACCAGTGTTTTACAAGTACTTGATTGATGGACATAGCCAAATGAAACAACATGTTTGCTTGCCCTCACAGGGATTTAAAATAACTGTTTTCGTTCTATGCCTTGAATAAAATAGTTTCTTTCCTCAACAAAACAAGGGACAAACAAGAGAAATGTGATGCCTGTGCTTTTTTCTCCCTTAATTTTCTGATATTGGCTTAGAAACCTTTCAATATAAATAATTCCCAGTATATGCATAAATTGTTTACCATGCAGTGGTTTTGTTGAGTCTCCTAGGAACTCTGCAAGGCAGGTTTAGGAAAAGCAGTGCTATAAACCCCATAAAATAACCCTGTTTTTGTAACTGAAAAACAGGAATAATCACCCTAACAGTGGTCAATAGAAATAAGGTTTCAATCCGAAAGGCATAAAAGGCTGAGTGGGAAACAAAGTGATGTTTCTTTCACGGCCAATGACCTTTTATTTATGGCTAGCAGAGCACCAGCAATAGTGATGCAGGCCCGAGGAAGGACTGCAAGGGCTGCACACTCCGGAGTGACAACACTTTGTCCATCAGCAGCTTCCACAGAACACACTGAAAAGCAGTAAAAAGTGCCCTTGCTGTGGAGCCTGTGCATAAAGAGAACTGTCAGCCTTACTTCCCTTTATCTTGGAAGTTGCAAAATTGATATTTTTGATTATTTTTGTCTTTTCTTTCATCCTTGCAAGCAATCAGGCAATCATGGAAGGAACTGAGCATCTCAATGACCACACTGTGGAAAGCAGATATTCAGTCTTTCCTGTATAATGATTTGCACAATGATGTTTTCTAAACAAAAAACAGTAGGTTGCTTTCTCCTCTCTTTTTTTTTTTTTCCTGTCAGACTCCTTTCTAATGACATTTTTAGGAGTGTTTCTAACTTTTGAACTTTATACCAGCATTTACAGCATGGCCATTATTACCAAGGAATATACTTGTGCCAGAGGATCTTCTTTCCATGATATTTTTCTAACAGCAGATTTTGTAAAGATATTAATTAATTGAGAGAATTAATAGCAGAGCATTAAATACAATCATCTGATGAATGGAGAAAGCCCAATAAGCCATTCATGACTTAGGCCAGGGTTTGGACCAATTTAAAGACCCAGAGAGTCCCCTTTGTCCTGCACTGTCAGGCTACAAGATGCATCACCTTGACAAAACCAAAATTGCAGATATGCAGCATTTGCTTCAAAAAAGCTGCCTGCAATTAAGGTCTTTTTGCACCAACAGTGACAATATGAGTAGAAACAGGAATATATTCAATGACCATGAAATGTAGTCAGGTATAATTTTCCCTCACATTTTATATATGAGTATAGAAGAATCAGATCAGCTTCTCTCAAGAAAAGTTCTTGAATATTATACTATTCTTTAATATTATATGTGGCTATCTGATACTATTTTCATCAGCTGTCCAAAATATATTAAATCACTAAACACTGTTCTTTAGTATGTGTACACACACAGATAAATTAATATGAAAATAATCCTACTTAGACTTCAGCAGATGGACTTAACTCAATTTCAGAAAAGTTACCAATCCATGGTCAAAACATGCATTTTAGAAAAGATTTTTCACGGTATGAAAAGTGCACATTGAAAGTAGATATATATATTTAAGATACTTCTCTTATTACTGCTAATAGATTCTGTTATCTTTTAGCGGTGATGTAACATTACATGCCTGTCCTGTGAATACAAAATTCCATCTTTTGCAGTGTTCTTGAAGTCATTGTAACTAAACCAAATCAGTTTTAAGACATATTTTCAATTCTCCATTTTTCACAGGCTCTCCTTGTTACAGAAAATGCCCATAATACCAGTAAAACATCCAATTCAGGCCCATTAGATACTTGAGCATACCAAAACCACTGATTGTTATTTAACAATTTTGTAGAGCTGCTGTGTAAAATTAATAAATGATTTAATAGCTTATAGAAAAAGTTGGAGTGGTTGACTTCTGTTCCTAAAATTTTTATAACTGGCTCTATGCTTTCTAGTAATGCTGAGCTTGTAATCCTATTAGTCAGCTCTCTTTTTCAAGGTACACTAATTTGACCGCTTGCATTATTTTTCCTTGAATATGTGGATTCTGTGGGCACAGTTTCAGGTCCGTTCCCTTGGTTTGTGTCCCTGTGCTCCTGCAGCTGGAGATGGCATTTCTGGGAAAGCAGCTATGTGGCCAGAACATCCCTGTGACTCAGTAATCCCTGGCTGCCAGAACCACTTCTTAGGACTTTTGGCTGCCAGTTGGCATTATATTTAAATCTGCTGTTCTTCGGTGAGGAAAAGGCCCAAAGGTTGCCAGGCTGGGCTGAGGATACACCTGCATGAGCAGATCATATTTGCACAGCACCCAGAAGGGAAGTGGATGTTAGCTGTATTAGAAAAGTTGCTTGGTATCAATTTGGAATATTCACAGGCAAGTTTCAAAAACTACTGCAATTTAAGATCAAATATTACCAGAGATGAAAGGAGAGTAGTGAACAATTTGCTACAGGTCACTTGTTTCAAGAAGACCTTTACTCCTACATGGTGGTACAGAGTAACACCTGGAGGGTCAGAGCACCAGCCCTTGTCGTGAAATCAGTTATTTCAGGATTTTATTACTTATTATTTTAAAGGAGGATCTTTAAATTGATATAGCTCAGTCTTTAAAATGAGAAGACCATTTTTAAGGGCTGTGGCTTTTAGAGCCTTTTCATATTTCTTTCAAATACTTCTCATACAGTTAATGTTGTGTTGCCTTTTTATTGCATAGAAGGTGCACGAAAGCACTGATCAGTATTTTAGTGAGAAATTAGAGAAGTTATAAAAAATGTTTGTGCCACAGATAAAGTCATTTAAATGGTCCTTTTTCAGAGTGGGAAAAGTTTTCTAACTCACACAAAAAAAAGAAATAAAATGACCCCACCATTGGTCACAGTGTTTAGGTTGTGGCACTGCAGCCAGTTTTTCACCCATCTCTATCTCACCTCATGAATTTGGTTTTAAGGACACCATGACAGACTGGGTCAAAGTCCTTGCTGGAAAATAAATTATACAACATCCACTGTCCTCCCCTTCTCTACATGGTTGACAACCTCATCTGAGAAAGATCCAAGCCCCTTAAAAGCTGTAACTTTACCAAGATGAAGAAAATAATGATTTTATTGCAATAAGTTGAGTTGTTACTGTTTCACTTGCATTCAGTAAAAAGGAAAAAATTAAATCTGACACAGAATATATTTCTAGTAAGTTGAATGTACTTTAGTACTACATGTCAGTGGCTTCGAGTAAAAAAGCTACAGACGGGTTTGTAGCAAGAAACATCTCCCTGACTGAAGAGAGATAGAAGCAGCATTTTATCAAATATACAAGATAACCAGGAGTCAGTTAATTTCACACACAGTTATAATGGAGGTATTTTGCTACTAATGTGCAAAAATTATTGAGTACTTTATTACAAGGCAGATAAATAACATCTCATTTCTTTTCTGAGGATATGTAAATAGGAAACTCAGTAAAAAACCCAACCTAAATCACTGTTAGTCTTTGGGACTCATTCTGTAAAGTGCTGAGCAAACAGAGAATGAAATGTGCCTTGGTGAATAAAATTCTAATTAGAGTAATTGAGCTTTGATAACTGCTATGTCATTAAACATAGATTGGCTTGAAACTAATTGTATTTGCATTGTATTATGATTTCTATTAATTAATGCATTAATGTTTATATTCTGCAAAGTCTTTTGAAGTAAATCATTAAAGTCTGTACCACTTAATCTAAAGTGAAATGCACTTTGAATACAAACCTGGCATGGTAGTAGAAATGTTTTTTTAAAGGAATATGGTGCAGATCTTCCCTGTCTGTGGTTAAGAACAGCTGAGGGCAGGTGGCTGTGAGCTTTTTGGACTCCCTCCCTCCTGGAGCTCTCTGCAGCACAAGGCAAAGCTGGGGGTTTTATGCCAGCTGCAGCAGTCCTGCAGTGCCCCCTAAGCTGCCTTCTCTCACTACAGCAGAACCACCTGGCAGCCCAAAGCAGTCCCAAACAAAGAGGTGAGAGACCTGCAGTGGTGCTGAGCACATCCTGAGGAGCTCCTGATGTTCCTTTTGGGGCACTGGGGGTGCATGCTGTGCTGTCAGTGCTGACACAGAGCCCTCCTGTTGTGCAAGTCAGGAATGCTCCATTGCTCAGTGATGCCAGGTCCCACTGCCCTTGGCTAGGCAAAAACCCCTAACCAACAAACAAACAGCACACTAAACCCCAAATGAGCCTAATGCAGTTTTAACCTGACAGGGAACCTGAGGCTGTGCACACTGGAGTTTTCAGAATGGCTGTCAGCAACTGTTGGCTGTGAGAATTTCACTTTACACAGAAAACCTTCTTTTGTGGCACTGTTCTGGCCTCATTTAATTTCAGTTCTATCAGCAGACAATAGTCAACAAATAATTTCCTAAAGCCTACTTTCAGGAGTTGGCATTTCAAAACTGAAGTAGACTAAAATAAAATAATTGATTAATTATATATCAGCTGACCATTAATTTTATTTAATAAACCAAATCATCCAGTCTTATTCATATACACTGAATATTCATTAGCTTCCTATAATTCTAGAATGGAAGGCAAGGATATGAAGATTACTTTTTTCCTAAATAATTCTTAGCAGCTGGAATATCTGAAACTCCATTTGCCAGACAACAGCACACGTCCAAGAGCCTGCAATACCTCACATACTGCAGGACAGATCTCACTGCTTCTGTACTGAACACTTGCTGGTGTTCAAATATTTCTATTAAGCCTTTCAGGATAATTCTAATTAAATTCACTAACTGATACCATGCTAGTACTGATATTTGGACTTCTGGAGATCTGGAGTCTCTCTTTTTGCCTAGATATCTGCTGCATATGTTCTACACACTGTGAATAGTTCTCTGTAAACTCAGAACAAAAATAATCCTCTGTGGAGGTGAGCTTTATCTCCAGGGTTTGAGATCAAAGCTGAATGTGAACTTCTCTGGAACTTGGGCCTTGCAGGGAGGTTATGATTTATATTCACCTGATATTCTCAACCATGTGTGAGGAGATAAGGTTGGTTATTACTGTCACAAATGATAAAACCAAAGGGAAGGGAATCTCTTGAAAAATCGGTGCTGTACGTTTTTAACTTTTCGATGGGAAAAAATCCCAAACAATTAAGACTTTTATTTATTTGCTATACTCATTTTGCTTGAATAGTTTGATTTGCTGTCTCAATGTTTTTGACTCTGGAGGTTTTTTTACACTTTTATAGTGAAGTTTCACTTATTCATTCACTGCATAAAGTGGTGAAGAACTGAGGGGCACCTGTAGCCCAGCTCCCTCTGACTGATGCATTCCACTATAGGAATGCAGGGAGGTGTCTTGGAAATCTGAGGGGAGGAGGTAGACATTCTGCTTAGCAGGTCTGATGCCTTTAAGATCTATTGAAGTCACAGTGCAATTTACTGCTCTGTGCTTGCACCTGTGTTCCTTTCAGCATGAGTTGGACATACTGTGGACTTGACTTCCAGAGATCTGAAAATCTAAGATGATAGGATAAACCCCCATTTTTCTTAGATAATATTTGCCTGCTGGGCAAATACTCACTGGGTGAATTGCCAGATGGATATTTGTGTATAGATGGAGTTAAAAGTGGTGGAACCATCAAATCTCCCATCATTTTAAAAATTACATGTCCAGTGGAATAAGAATACCTTTCATTTCCTTTGAAAACTCAGGTTGCCTTCATAACAAAGACTCCTCTTCAAGAATTATGCTCTACATTCCACTAGATATATTTGGATAATTGCATATTATTGGCTATTTTAAATGTAAAGCAACATAACCAAACATCATAATGTAGTTTAAGCATAATGATTTACTTTCACTTTTCGTACTTTTGACATCTGGCCATTTTTTAAGTGCTATTTGTCTAAGTCAGTGCCAAGAAGTTCTTTTTCAAATTAATCTCTCTCTCTCTTATGTCAGAAACACAAAGTGTTTATTTAGTTCATTACAGTATGGATATCTATCTAAGTGATCCTTCATGTTCTTCAAATATGCAAATAGTATAATCCTTATGTTTAAAGAAATGTCTACATATCCTATTTTAAAAGAGAAATGTATTCTTACTGCAGCCTCATGAAAAAATCAAGACTCCCTACGGTGTTCAGAATAACAGCTCTGTTGTTTTTTACACAATTGAAGTTGTGATTAAAGCAGTGCAGGAAAATCTGTGACAAACAGAGCTTACACACCACAGATGTAAGAATTTATCACTTTTTCTTTAGGAACAAGGCTAAACACTACATCTACTTCACACCCTATAACAGAAACAAAACTAGTTATTGCCATTTGCCAAGTGGCTACAGTAGGGAAAAGGAATCTTAAAATTTACAAGTGGATCAACTGAATGAAGGAATTCTGGGTGAAAAATGTGATGTAAACAGAATTCTAGGGATGAGAGAGTGCAGGAGGAAAAGTGCTCCCTTGGTGTCCTGTTAGCCATTCCATTCCACAGTCACTTCTACAGCCCTTATGCAAAAACACAGGAATTCTGCTTTCCACGGTGTAAAAGTATCTATTAGCTAGATGACCCTAATTCTTCATAACAAATAAAAACCTTATATTTTGAATGATAGTTTTAACAACAAAATGGGAAATGTAAATGGTCTGTACAATATTATATGGACATTAAAGGTGACAAAAATATATTCAAGTTCAACAGATTTTCTTGTCCTGAAAAAAACCTCTGTACAATACTTTAAGTGCTGAATAAAATGTTTTGTGACAGAAATTTCCTACAAAGGAAAAATTGGAGGAGGCATGTTTCCAATGTAGGGAGCATATATTTGACATACTGTAAAATTCACAAGTATTTAATTGTGTTAGTAAAATATATTCAGTGAGCTCCCTGTGGCTTTCAGCCAGTGTCTTGTCTGATTAGGTTATTTTGAGGTAAATGTTTCAAAGTCACAGGCAGCCTTTGCTAAATGGTTATAATCAGCCATACCTGGTGATTCTCAGTGATTTCCCTGGCTGGAGCACTGGATGGTTTTGAATTTCCGGAGCCCTTTGGGCTTTGCTCACACTGGAGTCACCCCACAGGAGTTTGCTCGTTGCAAAGGACGTGAGGATCCCACAACTCTGGGGAGTCTCAGCTCTTGCCTCACAGCTGACATTTGGCATTAATTAGGGAGGAGAAACTACAGCTTGTCAAACAAGGCTAATTTGAGGATAATTTGGTTCACAAGCTGGATCATCTGCTAAAAGCTAAATTTCATCTAACATTTGGGCATTGCACTTTGCGCATGTCTGGGAGGAAACGAGAACATAACAGGTTATAAAGAAAGTGGTGTTCCTGCCCATAGATTTTTTGTCTTTTATTAAATGTGTCTTGAATGGTGGATTCAGATAGATTGCTTTGTAAATATAATCATTTTTTCCTATCAGTACTAGGAAAGGCAAGTAAGCAGGATTTATGAGACACTTTAGAAGAGGATCTGAAGCAGACTGATTAGTGTATCAGTCTTAATTATAGTGTAAATGAAGTAATCTGAAATATTAATCTGTTGTTTTCAGACCAAAGAATCAATACACAGGCTGGAAGTTAATTTTTTTCCCTGCACTTATGTTAAGAAATGAAGACAGTTTTATGTAGTTTTAGGATAGTTCTGGAATTTGTCAATTAAATTAAAACAACCAAAATAGTATTCCTCCAAAATAAAAGCATGAAACTTCAGAACTAAGCACTTGACTGCTTTTTTAAACTGAATTTTTAAATATAATATATTTTCTCCTTGCTTCTTGCAATGGTAAATAGAAAGCATAAATAATTTAATTGAAAAATTAAATTAAGGAGAATCAATTTGTGACAGATTTATGAGTGCATATAATGGCTCTTAATAAAATACTGAGCAACCATACTTCAACCATAAATAACCATAAATAAACCATACATAAACCATACTTGAAACCCAGATTTTCCTACATGATCAAAATGGACCATTCCAGAAATATTATTCGGGGTTTTTTACTTTTCTCATCCTGGATTCCCTTTTCTTATTGACACCATGAAACCACATCCAGAAATCTCAGTCCTGCAGAAGATTCTGATTCAAATGGGGAACTTGATGCACAAGGAAGATATTCTCCACACCTTAGATCTTAGACTTGGAGCCGATTTTTCCCTCTAAGTTCAGGAATGAAACTCTTAATTGGCGTTTCTCTTGGGCACTGAATGCAAGTTTCAGTCCATCTCTAGGATTATAAGACTTGAAGCAATGCCCCAAATATGTTGTGGTGCTCTTTGTGCTCTTCTGGCACGGCAGTGGAACAGGGAGCACCACCCTGCCTGTGCCACAGAGTGATTGCTCTCAATGTGCAGCAGAATTTTGCACAAAGAGAGCTCAATGTTCAGGTTTCTAAAAGATAGTGTGGACCAGGAACTGATATACAGGATTTCACTGTGGTTTGCAGTGGTAGAGAAAGTGAGGCAGAATAGCACAGGTGAGCTGCCAAATAGGAAAGCAAAACTTTTCAGCATAGACAAAACCCTTAAGCCTACAACTCTACCTGTAAATGGAATGAAATGAGAATAATTTTCTGCCTTGAGGTCAATGGGATGACCAAACCCACACCCACAAAGCTCAGTATTCTCACATCCCAGCCAGAGTGGCACGATCCAAAGGGCTGGTGGGGGCAGAGTGTGGCCTGTGCTGTCCCCCAAGCCACACACAGATATGAGGGTTGGTGCTGCTGCTGCCCAAGGCAGGTCTGTGCAAGCTGTGACCACTATGGGCAGAGGATTCACACTTAAGCAGAAAGAAAGTCCAAGCAGATTTTCACAACTAAGTATAACTACACTAGCGTAATATTATCCCAAGTAAATTTTAATCTCTTTGTAATTTTGTGTGGAAATTTTGTGGTAGATGGTGTCTCAGGGCATGCACACACAAGGGTCCAAATTATGGAGAGCCAGGGCCAGCACAGCTGCTGTTTGGGAGCAGCTGATGCAGGTACATATCCTACCAACACCAGAAGGTTGTGTGGCTCCCACTGCCTTCTGGGGCTCAGGACAAGCCAGGGATACCACAGCACTGTGGGTGCCTCCTCCATCCTGCTCCAGCCTTCCCTCCTCCCATCCCGGTGAGGTGGCACAGCCTCTCTCCAGGTCAGCCTCCAGCCTCCGAAGCACTAAGGTTGTGTGACTAGGATTTGGCATTTAAATAGCTTTTATTTTATTTTCAAGGCAACACTTTTTGCTTTTTCTCTTTAAGGATCAGTTACTTGAAAATGTCAGAGACAATATCCAAGGAAAAATATAATCTGTTTTCCTCTCCCTATCTCTCTGTATACATGGTCAGAGAACCATTTTTCTCTGTATTCTTTTCTTATACAGGTTAGGGTTATTGGTTCATTTGTTCAGCCAATTTTGTAGAACTGTCCTTGGCATTCAGGAACAAATGGTTCTTTCTAATCAGCAAAAGGGAGAAAAAAGAGATAATCCAATACAGCATTAGATTTGCAAGCAGTTCAAGGTCTTACGAGGCTTAAAGATCTTTTTGGGTTTTTTCAGAGAGATGTAGGGGTTTCTCAAAGAATTATACAGAACATTCTAAATTTGAAATAGTAAGTTAGAAGTGTGGAGACAGCAGAGCAGAGGCAGTATATTATTTCCTTTCACATTCTGATGACCTTGTCACTGTAACTATGAGCAAACAGTCCATTATTTTTATGTATTTAAAAAGACAAAAATTACCTCTACATTTCTTGAAGGCCATTCTTTTATAAAGTACTTGGAGACATCTGTACTTGGATACAGTTCCAAATTCTGAGTTTGAGTTGCTGAAAGAAAAGATGTCAGTAAATTTTCAAGCTACCATCCTTGGGCCAATGTAAGTTTTAAGGAAAAAAAATCCGTATCACAAACAAACACATAGATGCCAATAGATATACCAGTAGATACAGTTTTTTGTTTGTTTGTTTGGTTTTTTTTACATAGCAAAGAATTTCCCTCAATTAAGAGTGAAATACACCACTGAGTTAATATGAAAATCAGGAAGGAATTGCTTAGAAAAATATACAGGGAGCAGGCCTGAAAGTGTCAACCATCCTTTCTTTCCATTGGCTTTTGGTGCTCAGCATTTCACAAGGTTTGACGAGGACTAAATTAACCCCTGGCATGCAAATGCCTGCCATATGTCACTCCAGTTAATAGACGTCATCCTTTAGCATGACGGAAAACCTGAAATATGATAACCTTGTATCATGTAGAGTAAGAGTGAAAAAAGTAACTAAAAACCCAATCAGACCTTGAAATTAAATACTTCCTCCCTCTCCTGCTTGCTTGATAGTATCTGCAAAATTTTCTTTGAACTTCTAAACATAGATCAATTTAAAGGCTACATAAACAGAGGTGGTAGTCAAGCCTGACCCAGAGCCCGTTGCTACCTTATTGAAGACAGCTACATTTCTAAACCTAAAGAATTACAACACTCTGCAATGAGCAGTAAACCCTTAAAAGAGTGCATTAAAATTGTCTTTCTGAGCAGATTTGTGTTGGTGTGCATTCCCTTCATTTGGAGATATCTGGATCCAGCAGGATTTGTCTGCTGTATGAAATACAGTTTTGATCTCAAGAACCCCAGAGGTTCTTGACGTTTATCAGCGTATGTAATATTAAACTGTATCTGATTCTAGGCAAATCTAGAGTGAAAATCCCAAGCTTTTGCACTTCGACATTTTGTTGGACCATCCAGGATCATGCCTAGGCTTTTAGCAGGCTCTTTGTTTTATCTGCTGATCCTGGAAGTTGCTACTTCCTTCAATGAAATTGTTTGTTTTCACCAAAATCTAAGTTTGGCAGTTACATTATATCACAAAATCCCATTTAGCTCTTCATGAAAGGAATAAGTAATGTAAATTCTGCTGAAGATCCGATTCTTGTTCCTGGCTTTTTTATCACAGCCAGCTGGTTGTGACTGTGGGCAGCTCAGGGAGGCCACCTGCACCAAGGGCTTCCAAAACTTTTGCCTTCCCTGGGCAACAAGATACAGTTTGTATTAATGGTTCCAGATGGTTACTAGAGATTAGTGTTGCTCAGCTATATTGCATGATGATAATTCTCGGAGCAGGCAAGCATTAATTAATTGATTCCATCTGTATCTACATTGGGGCAGAAAGTGATTTATAATGACCATTCCTACGAAGCAGCAGAGGGCACAGGATTAACCATCAGCCCTGGTGGGCCATAGGAATATGGAGAGACTGACACAAATTTCCACAAGAATATTCATATGTACAAGTTAGGCTACGGCAGAGAACTTACTGTAGCTTGAAGTTTGAATCCAGAACACACGTGTAACCTTGCTGTGCTATTCAGTTGTGGGAATCACTTCATGACAAAGTTTGTCCAAATACAGAGTCACTGAAAATAGTATCTGAAACTACTCTTGAGTAACTTTCGGTTAGGAGGTCACATCCCCTCAGAGAAGCAAAGCACTTTCTATCAAGTTTTACCATTTAATATTGAACCAGAGATTCTCTGTGACCTATTTTAGGAAACACAGAGTACAAGTATTACAGTGCATATACTGAAGTTGTCTTTCGTTACTATTTTTGAAGTACTTATTATTCTGGTAGGTTATTACAATTACATATTCATGAAAGAACAATGTAACTTTTTCTGACTGCTACAGAAGTTCCAGTATTTACTGTAAGTAAGGAAAGTTCTAGAGATCAGAATTCAGACTGTTCAAAACTTGGTCTCCTAACTGCCACTATTGATGGTGAGAGTTATGATCCATATCACATAATGTTCTTATTTTGAATCATGCAGGTGATTTAAGGGCTTTATGCAATTTACAGAGTTTTGATGCATTTCATCCTTTGTTTCCATGGGACGAATGCAGAACTGTTCTCATTACTGATGACAGTTTTTCCTCAAAGAAAAATTTGCTGGGATTAGTATTTTTGTACAGTCAGTGGTTCTAAACTGAAGGGCGAATTTTGCCTTGTGAAGGTTGAAATTTGTTTCCTCATTTTAAAAATGATTTTTTCCTGAATAGTGTGTACATTTTGAGAAGTCTAATTGATTCTGTATGTGAATTTGCTTGATCAGAAGTCTGCTAAGAAGAGCCAGGTGACAATTTGTAATTACCTTTGTGAAGGCTCTATCTTTTACACAGGCAAACAGAGCTCATTCTATTATTTGCCATTATTTTGCAGTCCTGGTACAAGATAGGTGACTGTAGTATTTCAGTGTAGACCTATCTATAATTAAAATAAACTTGCAAGTAATCTACTCTGACTGTGCTGTAGTAACAGCTGTCAGATTGAGCAGCACTTTGTAAATCACCTTCTGTTTAACATGCAAGTGTTAGAGTTATTTATAACTATGCCATATAAACGTCACAAAGGATGTTTGGTGATTCACAGATGATAACAAAGAACATACTGTGGGACAGACAGAGAAGAGAAAGCAGCTTATTTTTTTTTAGACAGAACCATTTGGAGTTCTTCACAGTATTCCAGAGCAGTCCCTTAGGGTATCACCATTGCCACTGGATTGGATTTCTACTCACTTTGCATGAAAACCCAGCTCTGCTGAAGCCAGCAAGAATTTTGCCCTTGTTTTTCCAAGGGCCAAACTTTCACTCATGGCTTTATGTGACAATTAATACATATTAATACACGGAACAATGGAGTGAAAAATTAAGTCTGGTGGGTTTGCATCAAGTGCAGCAATTCCCCAGGTTTTATCTATCTCTGAACCATCAAGCACTGCTCATACAAATCTAAGTGACACAGATGCTATTTTGCTAAATACGTTGTAGACAACAGCAAAAAACTGGCTCAGGGTTTCCACCAGCCTGAGGGGGAAAAGGCAGGTTCTCACAAACTCACCTGAAACTGTGCAAATAAATATTTCTAATTTGACACCTGGGATCTCTTTAATGTCAGGATTTTTACAAAGTTAGCAAATATTTAAAAAAAGGTCTGTCAGAATATCCTAGGAAAGCAAGTCCCACACTGTTCAAAGCTTGATAAAGCCCAGCTTTCCTCCTTTCAGCTTTTTGACCAGAGAAAGTATTTGCTCTATGACATTGACACCACTGCCTAGAGAGCCAGCCTTTAAATACATAGGATAATTCAGGAGAAGTGTTTCCTCAGACTTTCAAAATATTATGTCACTGGCTCCATGATTATATGTTGCTGGTTGTCAGGGAAGGGAATTTACAAATATTTAGTTTTTAATCTAAAGGCCTTTGGGTATGGTCTTGTGCCTGGTGACCTTAAACCTCTCTCCTGTGGCCTGTGCTTTGTGATTGATGATCATCATATGCAGCTAAAACATAGTAATTTTAAAAGCACTTATAAGTCTAAAGTTACTTTAGCCATATTGATTGCTGGAGACAGAAGCTCTGATGAACATGGAAAAGCTTTCTTCCTGGTTCCAGGGGGCTCTCTCCCCTTCAGCCATTTGGGATATTTGATTGATTGCCTCACTCAGGAATGACTGAATCTGTCAAAACTGGTAGAAATTCGATTTGCCCAGAAGTTTATTCTACAGCTTTGGCAATGAGATGTATTAACTAGATCCACGGACCAAAATTTTTGCTGGAGCTTTTAGGGAGGAAAGCTTGTGGACTGGTTTTCCCATACTATGATAGTAAATACATCTGTGTGAGACCCCCAGCTACCAGCTCAGAGCAGGTAAGTAACTCAGCATTCTCAATCCCTGATCTGATAAGCTTTCTACCAAAGCTCTAATAAAAGGTAATAGATAGAACCATACATGCATGTGCTGCTTTTTCAGGTGTGAAAACTTTTCTAGTGACAACTAAACCTGGTCAGCTCATTTAGAACAATGAATAATTAT
The DNA here is from genome assembly GCA_013397075.1 of Rhabdornis inornatus. Classification (NCBI taxonomy): domain Eukaryota; kingdom Metazoa; phylum Chordata; class Aves; order Passeriformes; family Rhabdornithidae; genus Rhabdornis; species Rhabdornis inornatus. The sequence goes on along the minus strand of VWZS01001816.1, from coordinate 663,687 downwards.
TACAGAGGTGAGAAATTTCTGCTTATTGGTCAATTTTATACAATGGATCACAGAAACATCATTTTCGTCTCCAGGCTCTTTCTTATGCTTTAGTCTTGTATATCCTACTTAATTAAAAATGTAAGGCAGGCCTACAGAGATGGGTAAGGTAGTATAGCAAATGCAAAAGCAACAGAAAGAAAATTTTTTTTAAAAAAGTAAATATATATCAGTTTAAAATGTTTCTAACCAGTAGCACATGAATATTTGCACTACTTTAAATTCAGTAGGGCTATAATATTTTGTCATGAGCATTGGAAACAACGTAATTCCTAATCATTGAATGAACTTAATTAATTCTCTGTGGTTGTCAGTGGAATTTTGACTGTAGTTACTTGAGATCATCCTATGGAAGATTCCAATGGCAAAAAGATACTTAAGCCAAAAATTGCACATGAAAAACAAACTTGGTATTAGACCTACAATTCACTGATAGACATTAAAATTTTCTTTATGATTGCTATGTAACAGAAAATCTACTGCTGCATACAGACCTTTCAAAAAAAATTCTTTTCAGTTTCAGGGGTTTTTTTCCATTTACCCTTCTGGTTTACTCCTGTTATGTAGCAGCTGTCAGAGAAATCATTACAATAAATTCGTCTTTTCAGAGTACCCCTAAAATGTTGTACTAATACCTGGTAGCTATTACAAATCTTTTCAGCTTATGTAGCAGAAGTTTTAATTGCTTGTTGAAATAATAGCTTGTCGTTGGCTTTGACCAGCATAACTAGTCTAAAAACTGCATGCTCAAAAACCACTCATAAAACAAGTAAAAATCCCATAGGCTTTATAAAGGCAGAAACAGTCAATCAGATCCTCATAAAGCAGACCATCTAAATGTTATGTTTATTTAAATTCACACTCTTTCTTTGAAATGAACAGACAGAGTCCACATATCCTTCACAGTTCATTAATCTTACCAGGATCCAGTGGCATATTAATCAAATCTTCTGAAAGGAATTCTGTCTGCAGCTGACTCTACTATACACAAGTTGTCTCATTGCATTTCTTTGGAGAAGCACGTTTATCCAGCACAGAATCCTTATGGATTTAATTGCTAACTTAGGCATCCCCCATATTTGCCAAAATAAAAACACAAAGGGTCCTTTGTCAAGAATTATTTTGTTTATTGAAGGTAATTTTGTTCTTGAAGAAGAAAACCAAAACAAACCAAAAGTAAAATTCTCTGTTGCATTTCTTTAAATTACACCCAGGAGTTAATCTATACCTTCAGTGGGCTGGTGAAAAAGAGATGAGCTGGAGACACCTCCTGATTAGGTGTCTCACAATTAAAGAAAGCAAAAATGACTTAGAAAATAAAGCTATTTGTACAGCTTGATAATTGAAGAGTGTATATTAAAATATTCAACTCTGGAGTGTACCCTGGACTTGACAGACTAACTATGATATAGAGGTCCAGGAAGAATAATGATAACAGATGCTTTGGCTTTGCTTTCAGCACTTTGACTGATGGCTGGAAATCAATACCACAGCTGCTATAGGAAGTAATGCCATTGACTGGGTGCTCACTGCTTCTACCATCTTCAGGAAACAGACTTTTGAAGTCTGTTTGTTACCTGCATGTTATCAATCATACTTTAATCACTGTTTTGTGTTTTATCAAGCCACAGATATTGACATTGGAGGTTCTGCATTTTTACTGGAGTTTTAATTCTTGAGAGTTCTCTGCATTCATCATAATAACAATACTTAGAACTAGACTTTAAAGAAACCATTTGCACACTTTTAATTCTTGCAACAGCATACTCCAGACTGCACCTACTTTACTGTATTTCTTCGGTTTCAGAAGTGTCACTTTCTTGTCTCCTCTCCCCATTTTAAAGTTTCACTTTGTTGATGTATGCATCTTTCCCAGGACACCACACCAGCAGTCTTGAGCAAGTCCTGATACCAGGCATTCCTCAAAATGTTTTTCTGTACGTAAGAGCACAGTTATAGTGCTTACGTTAATAAGACTTTTCCTGTATCTTATAAATCCCAAACAACCAGTACAAGAAGTACCATCGTTTTCTAGACTTTCCAGAATTAATATAGGGATAAAATTCACAATCCACCTGGATAGAAAGGTAGTGTTTCAGCATAGGTGTTGCAGTAATAAACTACTAAAGTAAAAAAAAAACAAAATAAGAAAATACCCGACCAGAGGTAAATTTTGATGAGAGCTGCTTCTCTGACTTTGAGCTTCCCTAAACTGCTACAGCCTGAGGGAGCCCTGCACCCAGACCCTGCAAAAAGTGCCCTCCTCACCCTCCCCTCATGATTCACCTGGGGCCATGGCTTTGAACTAGACTCAGCAAAGACCCCGTGAATGGGAGGACTATGAAGTCTATAGGCAGTAATTAAATCAAAATAGCATTGGGCTTCCTCTTATTTTACTGAGATTTGAGAGATACTTGGAAGTGAGTAGAGTCACAAAACTGAGATACAACAGGATGAAAAGCAGGATAAAAGCTATATGAAAACAAACCTACAGTGCAGAAATAAGGTAATATCCAAGGTGTTTGGGCTGTTTTATCTGATTTTTAGAGTCCTATTCAAAGAATATTTTTCAATCACCAAAGGCTCCATACCATGTTCTGAGTAACGGGGATATTTGGAAACTGAGACTTTGTGCTTAAAACATGCAATTCTTTTATAATTTCTCAAAATTTTAAAGAATCTTTAGATTGATATCTGCAGGCATATGTTATATTTTTAATTTTTTTGGTGATTTTCCCTTTAAGAACAAAAACAAAAAGGGAAAAATGTTTTTAATTTTAGTTGCTGTGTTGTTTGGATTAAAATTTAATTGGTTCAAAGGATGTACAGGCCAAGGAAGATTGGTTTATGGTAGGAATAACTGAACAAGTTTCCATGTTTAATCTAACTGAAGAACAACTCCTTCTGAGGGCATCTCTTGCTGAAAAAACTGTTCTTAAATCCAGTTCCACTGGAAGAAGAATTAGTAGAGCAGGAGGCTGCAGCTGTTCTGAAAGGCAGCTCCTGGGCTGCATTACATTGGATTTGTTTGCAAAAAGACAAGTAACAGGATCCTGTACACTTTTCCCTACTCTGCCGCTTTGCATCTTTAGCACAATAATGAGTGTATGTATCTCACCTCTTGTAAATTTTGTAAGTACCAGGGAGTGCTATTCAGTAAATGCAATAAAGCAGGAGTGCAGAGAATGTGGACAAGATCAACTCATCTTTTAGTCACATGAATGAATCACTGTTTTCTTTGTTAATTGTTAATCAGAATTGTATTACAGAATTGTTTGGTGTTAATCTGCATTGGTAAAGAAACAGACTTGTTTTACCTGCAGGACAGAAGAAGGGATGGAGTCAAATAATCCTTTCCTTGCCTAGCTTGTGTCTTTGAGGAGCTCTTACAGCTCTGCTGCTTCTCACCCTCATGCTCAGGATTCTTCTTCCTCCTGCACCCTGCCAGATGAGGCAGACAGGAGAGGTGTCTGGTACCAAGGGAGGACGTGCTGTTCCCTTCCTCAGTGTCCCTGAGGCACAGCTGAACCAGGGCATTTCTGCCTCCCTGTGCTGTGTCCCCTTGCTGGAGCTGTGGCTGTGGGAGCCCCTGCAGTAACCATGGGGGGTTTGGGTCCTGCCCGTTCCTGCTTCACTCCTCTATCCAAAGAAAGGCTGGAAACCCTGGGGGCAACACCATTGCTTTGAAATATTTATCCATTTCATTTCCATAGAGGGGACTCTGTCAGCCAAACACCGTGTGGTATAAGGAAAGAAGACACCATTTTCCAACTCATGAATCATCTAATGAGTGTTGGCATTTAACTACTGGGAAATAACCAATCCCCCAATCAAGAAAAAAGGTAGATAAATAGTAAATATTATTTAAAAATCACATCAAATTTAAGCATGTTGAACGAAGAAATCTGTGTGTATGTGCTACTGTACCTATTTTGTTTACCTGTGTTGTTACATTTCTTTAGCATATGTTTTTCTGTTTATATGGCAATGCATTTGTAAACCACAACACAGATTTTATCCAACTGCTGTATGAGATTCTGATTAATTAATGGTATCTTTTTTTAAAAATCTGTATTTCAACAGGATGAATTTTTGATATGGCTAGCAGTGGATTCTCTCATGTAACATTATATTTTTTTTCATTCATTACCTCTAGAGTTTTCAGCCTTTCAAGCCTGCGGTTTATTTGTAGTTACTAATTTTATCTGCTATAAAACTTAGCCTTAGGTCCTCTACACAACAAATGTCTTGGGGTAATGATAAAAAATAACCTGATTCCCTTATCTGAAATGTAAAATATTGATGTTGCTCTACTGTTGCCCACAAAAAAAAGGAAAGAAAAATGAAGGTCAGTCTAATGGAAACAAATATTCAAAAGAGATAAGTGCTATGTTATGCCGAGGATTTAATCACTGACAAACTCCAGCTGCTAACTTTTAAAAGTAAAAATGACTGAGGAAGTATTCCTAATATGTTAGCAGTGAAGTTTTACTGTTTTTTTCCCAATCCTAGGAAAATAATTTTGCTGGTTTTAAGTTAGGCCCTTTGCTTTCAAGTATCAGACAAATCAAAGGCAGCCACATAGAACCCCACACTCTGAAGCAAACATTGTTATAGAGGCCTGGAGATAATAAATGCCTGTTTAGGAATTAGGACACCAGAAACTACTTGCCAGAGGTAAAATGATCTGCCACAGACAAGGGAGATTTAAACATGAGTTTAAATTACTCACAGAGAAAGCCTTGGATTCTTGTTTCTGACTTTTCTTGTGTTGTCCAAACACTGGAAATCAAATGAGAGTTGGTCTTGGCTCGACCTTGTACTTCCAGATTTTTTTACCGTATCATTACTGGCTTTTTTTCTGCTGTTTATCCAAGAAAAATGTTTAGAAAAATTAAATTAGAAATACCTTAATTTCTAAACTGAAATTATAAAAATATTCTTTGCTCCTCGAAGAATCCTCTAGAACCTGACCTCAGCATATTTTGGCCAAGGTATCCTTTTAGCTGGTACAAAGAGTTCCAAGAGAGGAAGGATCTGCCCTTCCTCACAAGCAGGCTGACATGTTTCACAAACTGAAAGCTGATCAAAAGTGCACACAAATATTCCAGATCTTAGTCAGTATCGAATTTTGTACTCTTTTATTTGAGGTGAAAAATGTTTTAGAAAATGATTAAGAAGTTGCCTGGGTATCTATTGAGGAAGTTTTTCACCAGAGCTTGCTTTTGGGTGGTGCTTCCATGGAACAGCCAAAGCCGGCAGTTGCCCAAGGCAGCAAACTGGGACAAGGCAAGAGCTGTGTCCCTCCTGCTCGCTTTCGTCCCCCAGAGCTCTGGCAGCCAGGCAGGCTCTGCTCCTAAGGATGTGGTAAAGATTTGACAAACTGATGTGTAGGCCACAGCACCACTGCACAGAGCCTCTCCCTTCTCAGGGGAGAGGACTAATACCGTTAGAAGGAGGCATTGGTGGGGGTTTGAAAGAGCATTTCCTGCTGGGCAGACTGGAGCTTGCCTGGGGAGAGGCCACTCCACGGTGCTCCCGGGCTCGGTGGGAGCAGTGGACACTCTGAAAACACCCTGGCATGAAAGACCATGGGCTCTTTCTGGCGGGGGATTCCAGATGTGGGGGGAGGCATGGCGCTTCATGGAGGCCATGTGCATCTCTCCAGAGGCAGAGGGATCTGCGTGAGAGCAGCAGCCGAAGGAAGAGATGTTTTCAGCAGCCCAGGGCAGTTCCCAGGAGAGGGGACTGCAGCAGTGATGGGGTGGGAACCTGTTGGGGACATTTGTTCACAGCTGCTGTATTGCCTCAGCCTCCCAGCACAGCCTTGCTGGCTCCCTCTCTGGTACCAGACGCCACAGAGTAGGAGCAGACGTATTTCCTCCTGATGTCATTTCCAATTCTAATTTCATAGAGCTGTGAAAGGAGAATGTATCAGAGGAAGGCTCCTCCTGTTACCTCCTACCCCAATGTGTGGGATGGTACATCATCTTTCAGTTTCTTGGGAAGGCAAGAGGAGCGTGCTGGAGATGTGCAACACTGGCTTTTGTATTTTAATTTTCTTTTCCATGTTATGCCTCTGTATGTCTCCTGGGATCACTGAATGATTAGCCACAAACTCTGGTTGATGATCCCTTTAAAAGCATTTTGCTGTGCTCCTCTAGAAAACCAGACTATCCTTCAGGCAAAAGCAGCATACACAAAATACGATGTATTTGCAAAAAAATGTGCCTTTCCCTCTTTGAAGCTGCCTGTAATTACATATCCAGGGAATTGTTTGATGTTTACATTTTCAAGTATATGACTGCTTGTATTTAGCATAATATTTTTCATCTTTTCCCTTTCTTGTTTCATTTTCTGTGGTCATAAATTAAATTGCATTATGTTGCAAAAAGAATGAGGATTAAGAGCAAGTCACAGCAGCCCTGAAACAAGAGGCCAGTAACCAGAAAGGCACTTTTAGGTGGTGGCCATGTCCCCTGAGCCTTCTGAAGGAGACGCCAGCTGGCTTGCTCCAGCAGCTCCCATTCAGAAGAGAGCCTGGCTATTTCCCATGATGTCTGATGCCCAAAGGGATCCACTGACTAGTCTGACATCACTTCTTGGGGAGAAAAACTGGCCAGCTGCCACAGCCTGTCCCCCCCTGCAGCCAGACCAAATGTCTCCTGCTCAATAAAGCTGGCTTTGGGCCCTTGGGTTAAATTCTTCTCCTGGATTTAGGAGCATGGGCTCTGAAAACCTTAGTTGGTTTCAAAGGAGATATTATGGACTTACACCAGTTTCCTTGTGATCAAAAGCCAAAGTGAAGTCTAGAGTACATAAAATAAATCCAGGCTTTTGGTCTAAATTTATAAGGTTGCTTTAGAAAGCCTTCAAACAAGATAGATCCTCTAGCCCAAAATACATTTCAGTTGACTTCATCCTTGTCAGCCACTGAACAACATCCTAAAAATCTTCTTTTGCCCTTAATACAACATTTATTATTTACATAATATATGTGTATATGCGTAAACAGTACGATGGAAGTAATTTCTACTATAAATTTACTGTCTTCTTTAAAAAGTTTATTGTGGCTTTCTGACTATTCTTGAACTCATATATTGCTCTCACGAACACTTTATAAAAATTTTAATAGAGCAATTTATACTCTTTAGGTTGGGAGTTAATTTTCTTCACACAAATAGACTGTTAATGCAGTTTATGGTTGCAGACATGAGCCCCAAATAATGAACTCTAGGAGTGATGCACTGACATCAGTGGGATTTGTATGTTTCTACAAGCAGAATTATGCTGTTAATTTTTGAGCAATATTTGTTTGTACATTTTGGTTGTCAATATCTTGGACATTAGAATTAGAGAAGCTTAATGATGCTTATTATAATTAAAGCCTTTGAATACTTAAAATATTCTTTAACTATCTTCATGTATTGTCTGGAACAATTCCCACTTTTTAAATCAGATGCTTTAATGGATGGTCAGTTACATGTGCTGTCATGTGCTGTGGTGGGTATTAGCCACTTGGGACAACATTTAGGACTCCAGAACATTTTTGAAGAGATGCTATTGGTGTGTTAGTGGGTTTGTTTCTTGTTAGGGTTGTTTAATTCTGCTTTGTGAGTGTGTTCTCAACTGCAAACACTGAGAAACTTCAACCACGTGAGTTATGTTTTCCCTACTCTACTTCAGGAGACTTATTTTTAGCTAGAGAAAGCTTTAGACAGAGTCTAGCTCAGCAAAAAGGTGGGAGAAAGGCACAGGAAGCGCCAGTGGGGATGGGGAAAAGTGGGAACTTGAGGGAAGGAAACTAATTTGGGAGACATTACTGGGAAGGGGAAAGGCAGCCCAGAGGAGCAGGAGGAAGGTGTTATACTGACCAGTGAAGTCTGTGTTAAAGTGAAGGACTTTAAGCTGGAGTCCTGGAAAGTGAGCTGACATAAATAGAATAGAACCAGATAAGGAAGCAGAACCCATGGGAGCAAGTTTTTGGAGGGAGAGGGCAAGCCTTGGAAGTGGTTTCTAGGAGGACTTGCTGCAATACCTTTCCCTGGATTGCAGTGAGCCTTACTTGCCTGTAATGCCCTGGCTCATCCTGCTTGAAGAGAGAAAGGTCTCAGTGGCTGGGAACTTCTCCTGGCCACCAGAGTGTTTCCAGGCTGGCAGGCAGTGCCTTGCAGTGCCCTCCTTGCTCCCTTGCCACTCGTGGGCACAGCCTGTCCTGTCCCCTGGTCCCAGTGCTCTCAGAAGATTCCTGAGGGAAGGTCTCAGCAGTAAAGGTAAGAGGCAAAGAAGTTTACTGAACACAACAGGCTTTGCCATGTCCTTTTGTCACCAGGCCCCAGCCCCATTCAGTGCTGGTACTATGTTTTCTCCTGTTCCATGCTGATGTACTTGCAGAAGCCTTTCTGGTTACACTTCATGTAGCTCATCAGATTGAGCTCTAGGGCAGCTTTGGCTTTCCTAAACCCCAGCCCTGAAAGCTTGGACAGAATCTCTTTGGGTCAGCTGTCTCTGCTTCCATTTCTTGCACGCCTCTCCTTTATGGTTGTGTTTATCAGGAGCTCCTTGACCATCGATGTACGTCTCCTGCTGCCTTTGCTTGATTTTCTGCCCACAGAAATGGATGATTCTTGAATTTGGAGGTGGTGATCTTTGAAAATGAGGCAGATGAGTTGCTGTTACCACAATGTTAAATGCTGCTTCAGAAAAATCACATTTTGTAGCTCTGCACCTGTCAAAGGTTTCCTGTCCTCATCTCATTAAGTGGGGCTCTTTAACCAAATTTTTCATTGCCATTCATTTATTTTCTAGGTGTCTGTCCTGAGTTTAAGTTCTGATTGACAGAAATGCTGAGCACTACTTATTGCAACTGAGATGAATATTTTGTAATTTGAACATGAAAAGATTTACTGTTTAAAGCAGTCTATTCAGAGTATCTCAGCAGCACCTCCACGTTAAAGGATATTTCTGACCTTCATCTTTGTGTACCTCAAATGCCATCCCTTATCCCACAAGACTTTGTGAAGTTAAATTAATTAGTCATTGTGAAGCCCTCAGAGACAGCAGTGATAAATGAGACAGAAAAGTCTATGCAGGAACTATTGCCCTTCTGAGATAGTTTGAACAGTGAGAAACAAACAAGACTGGTGCCTCACAGCATAGGGAGTGTGTCAGAAGGTGCTGAGGAGCTCTCTGTGAAGGAATACAAATACAGCTATGCAGATAATCTTAAATGTTAGCATTTCCCCATTTTTAAATGACGATTTTCCAAACTTTTAAGCATTTCTACACATAGTTATGGCAGTGTATTCAATACCTCAGCAGAACTGGTGGTGACATCAGAAGGGTTTGTTGTATGTCACAGGACTTCAGTTTCTTTAATTTGTGACTCATATTTCATTAGTATGCTCTCATAACTAAAACTCAGAAGGTTTTTCACTAATGAAACTACAAGAGTGTCTCTGCTGGAATATGGAATGATCTCATTAGGAATAACACATTTGTTAGACATAATACTGAGCTCACTATATAGGTAATTATCTGTGTTTTTCTCTGGAGTGAAATACGTATCTTAAATGGTCTGTAATCACACATTTCACTCAGTACATATCTTGATTACTGACTAAAAACATGATGGAAAACATCTATATTGCAAGGAAAAATTCCTATTTTCATTAATATAATTGAACAGGCTTTCTATAAAATGATGGTTGTGAAACCAGTGCACCTTTGTCACATATCTTGTTATTTTCCTTTATTTTCACAAGTTTCAAGCTTGGCTATAAGCCTAAACTATTAAAATGTGAACACTCTCTCCTGTTATCTTTCCAAAAATCAGATTTTTCTAGTGCAAACTTTTGAAGTTCCAACCTCACAAAGTTTTCTTCTTTCTAGAAGATGGAACATGCCCTTCTGATCCAGTATTTGCCATTCAGACAGCAAAGAATTTTTGCTTCTATTCACTTCAAGGAGATTTAAAATTAATGAACTTCACAACTGAGAATACAAGATATTTGAAATTTTGCTGTGGTTAAAACCCAGCTGAAACCATGGAGTCAGCATGTTTTTACAGAAAGCTGAGGCTGAAACAAATGGGATGAGACAGTGCTCACATGGTGCTGGACCTTTGGCACTTCTCGTGCCCATTGAAATGTGTCTGACACTACTGTGAGCTTGTTCCACAACCAACCTGCTCTGCTGAGTAGGAAACTACCTCTAATCTCTCTGTTGCCATAACTGCTTTAGTGCTGTCTCTTCTTCCTCTGTGCTATTTACTCGGTGGTATATTTTCCAAGAGTAATTGTACCAACTCTCAGCTTTCTTTTGTGGAGCTAAAACTGTTAAACTCTCAGAGTCTTGACTATTCAAGAACAGTCAAGAACTTGAACAGTGTGCCTGTTCTTTTGGTAATGCCCTCTCTGCATGTCCCCTGTTTTGAATTCAAGATTTTGACATGGATTTCCACAACAATAGTGTGGTGAAAGTCTTTCAAATACTTCTCATAACAACACTGGTATTTCCCCTCTTCCAGCTGCAAAGCACTTCATCTGTACTTGCAAACACTCTACTACCTAGTAAAAGGTATGGTTTCAACAACAGTGGCATGTGAAGGTTTAGAGGTATCCTAAATTTGACACATCTTTTTGCTCATCTGCTACTCCAGCAGATAAGAGGACACTGGGACAGTACCTTAAAGCAAAGCTTTCAGGAACACAAACTGTATGCAGTGAAACCCTGAACCAGACCTAAATTCTTCTCACCAAAGTCAAAGCAACTCATTCTTTACTGCAAAAAGAGCAGGAAAGAAGACATAATCAGATAACCTACTGGAATAGGTTAAATAAATACAGGAATATTTTTTAATATTTAAAATCCCTCTGAAAATTTATGCTTAGCGCCTAGTAATAGTAAGGGCAAAATTTTAGAAATGAGTCTACAGAAAGCCAGGCTATCACTGCCAAATGCATTGGATGGGTGGGGAATGCTGGGAATGAAAGCAGGATTTATGTTCCATTGCTTCTGTTAAATTCTGGGGCATCGGAAACACACTTAGCACAGCTCCCCAGGCAGCCTGGCCATGGTCCAGCTGCCAGTGCCCTCCAGCACTGCCCTGCTGGCAGCCCTGGGTGGGGGCTCTGTGAGCCCCTCGTGCCTCAAGAGGCTGCACAATTGACTGCACCCTGTCCCTGTGACCCAGCAATCGCCACCATGGGAGGTTTACACTTTTCTGTCATTTACACACTGAAAACTCTTGTTCAGAATTATGACAACTGTCAATTTCCACATAATTAAAGAGGGCTTGATGTAGCAGAAAAAATGATTGTTTGCACTTGTGTTCGTTCATCTCTGCCCCCTCCTGAGAAGTGAATATTTAATTTCACCAGATTCTTTATGAGAGAAAAAGTGGTACTCAGAGACAGCTGGAATCTGAACCTCCAAGTTTAGCATGACAGCATGAAAAATAATTTTTCATTAAAGAAAATAAGTATGTGGTTGATATGTCGGGCACTTTATAGCCATAGCCTGAAATAATGTTAAAAATCTAACCAACCACGGGAGGTTTCAAGAGGAATCTTGATGTATGGTGTGCTTCAGTTGATGACAGAAATAAATCTTTTACATACAATGTCAAAGGCAGAATTCTGCAGCCTACACAGACACAATGAAAAGCAGGATGATCCTAGATGATATTTTTAAGTCCGTACCACTATTCAGGATTACACAATCATTCATTTGACTTACGAATTACTGAGAGTGCAGAGATGAGAAGACCAAAGAAAGGGATGAGGTCTTTGCAGCTGTCTGGTTTATTAAAAGTACCAAAATATTGTCTGAAAAAGCCATACAAGTAAGAGAACCAGAGAACAGTGAATTTAGTGAAAAATTTGATTGGTTTTTACAAATCCCATAGGTCCCTTTAAAAAGTTGTGTGAAACAATTTTCCTTTGTGGGGACTTTTAAGAATTTTTAATGAATAGTTACTATTACTTTTATTCATGAAAAACCTATGTATCTTGTGGGCAGCAAGGGCACAGTCTTGTCTGCGGGAACGAATTCTAAATGTTCACATGTTTCTTCTATGGAAAAAAACCCAACCATCCTTTGCAAAACATTTTGTTGCTGTCAACAGGTTTTAGTGAATTTTGTTGAAGTCAGTGATGATTTTGTAGAAGAACTTTTTAGTTTGGTCAGTGCCATCTCTCAGGGAGTGATGGGCAGCTGTGGCTGCTGGAGAACATGGGCTGGGCACTGCCTCACGGTGTGGGGGTGGCCCCATGGCAGCCCAGGAAACCACACACCTTGCCTGGCTCCCAGGTGCAGAAGCAGGATTTGGTTGTGTGAGATGATCAGAGGGAAGGTTTGGTTTGTTGTCTTGATCCAGTGCTAAAGTGCAGGGCTATCCCAGATGGTGCCAATGCTGTGGTTTGTACTTTTTCATTTCCCAGTCTTTTTACCACCTACTTCCTCTGCCCTGGTCTCCTCTACAACACTCACCTAATCACTTCTTTCCCCACTGCTCCCAGTTTTGCTACATCCATCCTAAATTTGTCAGTTCTGATGCCATTACCTATGTTTGTTGTGGTCTTAGTGATGCAGTTACCTTGGTGCCTTGTAAGATGTTACTCCCGCAAAGGTCTGCAGAACACTTCCCCAATTATCTGTGAAGCTGGGCCTTCTGTTCCATTTCTCACAAAACTCCCCCTTCACCACCTGTGAAACCCAGCCCTCCTGCATGGTGCTATATGTAACTTTAGTCATTTTCTCACTTTCTTATCAATCATGTTCAGCACTTTCTCATGTAACGTCCAGTAATTTTCCACATCTTGTTCCCTCACCTAACCTCAGGCCAAGGCTTAGTCAGTGACCCAGTTATTTGATCTAATGTTGATACCTCAAAATAGGTTTTCCATATTCCTTTTTCCAATCCTTCACTCAATCTAGATTGATCCTCTTCATTTTCAAATCCCATTGCACTATTTACCTACAAACTTCTTCCTTACTTATCTTTCCTCCTGCTCAACTGATTCATTTGTTCCATTGATTAGGGATGTTACAGGATGAATATTTTTCTCTTTACCTCCTCCTATCAGTCTGTTATAATCTAAAGACACTTGCTGGCCTGAAAGAAGTGGAATTAACCACAAAGATCCAGCAAAGAGAGGAGTCACGGGGCAGCAAATGCAAGTGCTGATCTCAAGAACAGTGACATAGCCCTAGCTCTTCCTAGTGCCCCTGCTTGTTCTTGAGGACTAAAGTACAGACTAGAAGAGGAAGAGATAATATTGATTGAAGATTAAAATTCAGGTGTTGATCACCCAAAAGCACTTTGAAACCCCCTTTTTTTCCCCGTAAATTTCTAAATTTCATGTCTCTTCAGAGGACTTTGAGTTAGGAATCCAAAAATGGATATATCCGAAATAATTTGGGCTTTAAAGTTTTTGTTAATAACAGTGAAGTATTACAGACTATTCTCATATTCTCCCAGCACAGTGCAGAGGACTGGGACACCACCGCACTCCACAGTCCGGCTTTTTGTCACTTTGTATTTACTGTGGAAGCTGGATCCACCCAGAGCTGCAAGCCTGTGCTGTGCTGAGCTGAACACAGCACTCCAGCAGCAAGGAGAGGATCTGCAGAGTAGGAGGAGGCAACACAATGTGCTTGGAAGTAGATGTCATCCTGATGGGACTACTTGGGTAATTAAAGTGAGCAGGGAAGCTGAAGTGATAATATAGGCATCAGGATGACTCCAGTGAATCTGAGATTGTTATATTGTTGGGATCCATCTTGCAATTTTCTCCTTTTCAGTGCTCCCTCTCCAATTTATACAGTGTAACAAAGATTTGAGAAATTAATTATTCAGTTTTCATTAATTTCTTTGATAGAAGTGCACAGCTTGAAAGAAAAATATTGTCACTTTTGGATGGTCTGTAATGTTGTGGGTTTTGATGATTCAAAACTTTGAGTTGGTTCCATACAAATTAAATCTCAACATTTCATGCACAACCACATATTTCATTCCTTCACCCTGAACAAATATTATTTTCTTAGGTTTTTAGCAACCAGTGCATTTTTTTTCCATCAGGTGTGGAATTACCACTGCAGCACATACTTCCTTATGTCATGTCAAAGTGGAGTAGCCATGGGATGGTTCTGCCTCTTATTCAGAGGCAGCTGCATCCTACTCTGTCATTAATTATCCAGAGCTATGAGAACATCTCCTTTTTAACTGCAGTGTTAAATTTTGTTAAATTTTGAACAAAACCACATTAAAACCCCCACTCAAAATGCAAAGTAGTGATGTTCTCTCTTAAATGTGCTTGGAATTTCACTACCATGAACTTTGTATCAGTTAGGATCTCTTATTATCCTTTATTTACATTGGGCTGGGAGATAAAAATGGAATTTAAAAAGTAGAATAAAATAATTTTTATCACTTTATCTTCAGATTCACCAGCCCAAATCTGCCTCTCAATACTCTCAGCCTGCACAAGAGAACGTCGCTGGTACAGGAAGGGAAATTTCCTGAATAGGAGGGCTTTGACATAAACAAATCCAGAGGCACATAAGGCTTTCAAACTTCATGACAACACAGTGTTCTGAGACAACTTTCATGGCATGGTCATGGGGATGGTTGTAGCTTTGCCTGCAGCAATCCTGTTTCTTGTCTGAAGTCAGCTGAAAGCTAGATCAGGAAACTCCAAGAAGTGGTTCATTGGTGGGTGGGAAAACTGACATTAGCATTGAGTTAGGGGCCTTGGATGAAACAATCTGCCACCAGAGGTTAGAGCGGCCAGGAAGCTTTGATGTAGCTGGAACAGGGATCCTTTGTTTTCTGTTCGGAAAAAGCTCCCCTGTGGAGTTTTTGTTTGGGTTGTTAAAATCTGTTTAACTCAAAGAGCTGACAATAAGCACTTGGGAGCAAAACTGTCTCTTTGAAAGTCTTTCTGCAGTTCAACCGCATGGGCCAGCCCTGCCAATTTATAGCTCTGTTGGCTCCCATGACTATGAAGGCTGCTTAAGCAAACAATTAAGCTTAGCTGAACACTGAGCACCCCAGTGGCAAAGTGTGCACTTTTTCTATAGGCCTAGAAGATACCCAGAACAAAACCATTTTTTATAGTCACTGTTTTCCAAGCCATGGCATTAGGCAGCTGGAGGCTCCTGGGTTTAGTAGTCAAGGGCAACCTGCACTTAGTGAGGACTTAATTTCAGGTGTAGCAAGGCCCCGAACCAAGAGCTAAGCAATTATAGCAAGTATTAAAGATGGGTGTCATCTTACATTTGGTGTTCCTTGAGGAAGGCCATGTCTGCTTAATGCCTAATACAGTCTGTTTTGATCTCTGATCAAGGTTGTTACACCCCCACAGCAACTGATTTGATCAGTGTTACTCATTACTTCCAAAATAAACCCTGAGGTCCCTGCCTCATGCTCACAGGCAATGAAGGCTGCCTCTTTCTTTTGCCAGGGCCTGTATGATGGGCACAGATGACTGGGTCACCACTGGCTGCATCTTGTGCCTTTAAACCTGAAGCAGGAGAAAGATTTAGATGCAGTACCGCAGCCAGAGAACATGTGATAAAGGGTCAGTGCAATCCAGGTGCCCTGTGTGGTGGGATACCTGCATGCCACATCAGCTCTCACACTGGGCACCTCCAGCACAGGACTCAACCTACAAGCACATGCCTGTCCCATCCCCCTCCTGCCTAAGGCAGCATTAGAGAATAAGATTTGGATATCTGTACAAGCAGATAAAAATTTGCTCCAAGGTGTATGCCACAGTGTGTATTATCCAAATTTACTAGATTGAAATAGTCCACAGTTGTTCTAAGTTCAATATAACAATACTAATGATACAGAATTAAAAGATGGTCTCGAGAGTTTACTGTTTGTTCTATTCTGGAATGTCTTCTGGGGAACTGGTGAAATTTTACCTTTGTAAAACCAAAACAAGATAAGGTATATAAGAGCACCTGATTTAACGTGGGAAAACACCTTTGGAAGAAAAGAAGCCAAACTTTGAAAAGTTTTTCAATCACTTCTAAACAACATGAATTTAATAAATTTAATCTCTGCTAGATTTTAGGTTGGCTTTTTCTCTCAGCCTGAGACATGTAGTATAGTGCCATTGCAGCCTCTTCTCTGCGCACTTCCCTGCTCCAATTTACTCAGGGTGCCATGGCTAGAAAAAATGTAAAGAATGAGTAGCATCTCCTGCTTGCTTTGGTACTAGGGCCACTTTTCCTCTAGAAACAGAAAGAAATGATTGACAGTGAACTTTCTATGCTGCAATTCTCATGGAAACAAGCAAAGGGCCCCTCAGAGTTTGTCTGTGCTCAAGTTCCTGTACAGATTTGTAAGCAGCACTGACTGCTTTTACTCTCCTCATGGTTAAAGAACCTATTCCCACTGCAGCAGACACTGGATGGAAAGTCACTACATAGCAGCTGTTTGAAAAAGAAATAAAGAAGGAATTTTGCCTAATAATTTTATACTGCTTTTATCTACCAAGAATGGCAGCACTCTTTGGAACATTTGGAGAAGGCAGGAGGTGTTTTGTGGGAAGTAGTAATGAAAAATTCATGAAGGATTAAAAATAGTTGGATTTTTTTGGGTTTAATTCAGAATCTCTTTATATTTCCCTTAGTTTCCTTCCCTATTTTTATTGAATATAAACAAAGAACTTGTTCTAAAAAAGTTAGATGAATGGGAATGAACTAGAGTGAGATAAGATATAAATCCAATAATTCCTGAAGTAGGTGGTTAAACTCTAGACCCTATATCTGTACTCAAGTGTTGAAGTGGTATGGTTTGTTCAGATGTTCAGACCATCCACAGATTTATCCACAGTTACAGGGAATTTGTAGGTGACAAATTCCCTGACAATCTATTTTCACTTTTTTACCTGAGGAATGATGGCCTAAGACACTGCAGTTGCATTTAGCTTTATCTGAGCCTTTCACCAAGCCTACACACCCTCTCTTTCACACTGCTCAAATAAAATGTTCCTGTAACACCAGGCTGTGGAGACTATAGGAGAGGGATGGAGAAATTCTAGAGCAGAGATAATTGATGTTATTGAATCATGTTATCTAGAAGAGCTCTCCAACTATAGCCCACAAGATGATACCAAGGGGAGCACTTAAAGTGCCATCCTCCAGTGCAGGCACTCTGACACACTCTTACAATTATTCCTCCCAAATTACTCAGACAATTCCAAGCCTTCAGAAAAACTGCAGAAATGAGGTAGCAAGAGAATGGAGAACACATTGCAACTCCTTGGAGGCATGTAAAGCCCCTGTGAGAAGAGTGTCAATCCCTGCTGAGCCAGGTAATGCAAGAGCACAGGGTGACAGGAAGGAGTTTGAGGAGTAATTCCCAAACTGGAACCTCTTTCTATGACTATGCCTGGGTTTCTGCATCACGCCCTCTGTGGTTAGGTTTTAGAGGTAAGCAAATATGCCATGTTTTTTCTAGGTTTCTTCTACTAAAATCCAATTATATTGGGTCACGCTGACCCAAACAAAAACTAGGTATTTGATAATTTCATATAAAGCTGAGGTTAAAAGCCTATCTTCAATTACTATTTCCCGGTAACATGTTAAAGGATTTTTACAGAAAGCTACAAACCCCTCCCCCCAACTTAGGTTACTCTTTCAATCTCTAAATTTCAGAAAGGTTTCAGGGTTAATATTATTTTTGCTTGTTTTCTTTTTCTTACTATAAATATGATGAGCAGAAAGATGTTGCCATGGTGAAATTTTATAACGTACTTAAAAGCACTTGTTGCAGTTATATACCACAGAGCCACCTTCACTTATGTGTGAATTGTAAAGACACATGAAAAACTACCTCAAAGAAGTAGAGTCTACTGTCTCAGATGTTTGCAATACGTACTTAAAGCACAGATGTCACAAACATTTTAGCAGCCACTGTATTATTTGGAAACCTATTCCTTTACAGAGAGAAATGGGTAAAATGGTTGGATCAAATGAATACACCTTACACTTAAATTGTCATCATTATCTATAGTCCATCTTTGTAATAAACTGAATGAGAAATTACAAATTAAAATTAACACAGAGTTTTTGCAATCTAAGTTGCCCATTCCTAAACCATGTGCTGGAGGAATGTTTGCACAGAGCCATGTGAGATGCTATGAGCGCTATTTTGCTGCTGCAAAAGGCAGAGCTCTGACAAATTACTGAGGTATAGCATCATAGATCCTTCTCCCAGGAAAGCAGGAGCCTGGGGGCCTGGGCTGCACTTCAGCTAGGTCTGTGCTGCTCTGAAAATAGCAGGCTCTGGAGGCTCTGCCTCCTGCCCATTTGACTTTCTTGCTGACATCTGGAAGCAAACCTGTGGGCACTTTGCCCAGGCACTGCTGGTGGCTCCCTTGTTCTCTTGGCATGCTCAAGATTTCCCTCGAGTCTGAACTTGAAGGTTCACTGTCTGCTTAGCTTTTAAGTCTGAGAAAACTCTGGGGCTCATCTTAAGCAGATAACATGGGCTTGTGCTCTGGAATTTCTCCAAGAACTTTAGAGCACTTAAACCTCTGGCATACCTGCAGCATGTCCATACTGCTGCATTGTCTGGGACAGAGCTGAATGGCTCCCACCAGAGAAGACAAACTTTAATTAACATCTCTTTTAAACAAGCATTTTAAGCAGATACAAGAATGCTTTCTCACTAACCCCAAAAAGAAATCCTGAGCATATCACTAGCTAAAATGGAATGTAACACCAGTCTGAGTCCAGCTGAGGAAGGGGAAACAAAGCTCAAAACAGTCTTTGCAGAGCTGGATACAGTTATAGTCTGAAGAAGGCCGTGCAATTGCTTGCTTGTTATATGCGTGCTAATGTGTGCCAAGCAGTGCTATTGGAAAGAATTAATTCCCTGAATTTCCAAAGTGCCTCTTCTAAGGTTTTGGACTCAGTTGTGCATCCATGTGAGTGGGGCAGCAGCAGAAGGCAGCAGTTCTTCCACAGGGTACCTTCACCTGGGATTTTGCATAGGCCAGAACAAAAGGATTACATTGATTCCCTTCCTTTTACCAGCACTAACTCTTGGCTCCACTGTCAACAAGAGTCAGCCAGCTCAAAATGTCCAAGTACTGAAAGAAAAGCCCTGCTGGAACCCACAGCCATTCACTGTCAGAATCAGGGGCTTCAAAAGCTCCAGAAGAATTCTGGACATTTGTACAGTATTTGTGAATGATGCATGGTGACCTCCTGTATCAAACTAAAATAATATATAAACACCTGTAATACATTGTTATCTACTTTATGATCTATCACATTACATATGTATTTGTGGAATTTACTCAGTTTTCAAAAGGTTTCATCGATTTTTGAAACCAGCATTTCAAATGTAAACACTGCTTTGGAAAGGGAAAAAGGTGCTAAACAGACTTAGAATACCAACCTAAAACTATAGCACTTTGCTGATAACATTTCTAAGGTTGCCTGGTCTATAATAGTTGAATTAAAGAAAAAATAAATCAAATCACTGGTTTCATTCACTTTCAATACTTATGAATCATTCAGTTCAAAAGCAGGTATTCATTTAATGACTGTATGTGATATACCTCCTGTGAAGATAAAACCTAAACACCAATTGCTGTTAATAAGTGGTGTTGCACAGTAAGGTTAAATATCCACCAAAGGCTTACAAGCAGGTGTAAACACTCCTGGATGCCTGTGCTCAGATCTGGTTCCAGTCTGAGAGTGACAGGGATTGTACTGTTGCTGAGTCCAGTGACACGAGACAAAAATGTGCCCCAAAGTTAATAGCTGAAAAGGAGAAAACTATCATTTTAGAGGTAGGGATTGTTTTACTTGCAGTGCTGACTCTGTGCAGATGCAATAAAGTCATCACACTAGTGCAATCATCCATCCAAAGACAGCCACTGCTACAGCTCCAGCCACAGGGAATGCAGCTCTGCTGCTGCAGTTCACTGCCTCTCCCACATACAAGGAGTGCTTCTTTGCTTGGGTAGAACTTTGGATTCAACTTGCTATTTAGCATTTGGAATCTGGGAAATTACAAAATATTTCTATAATGACACACCATGGCCTTTCACCTTCCTTCTGCTGGGATCAGGGAGACTTGTGTGGAACAGTTCCAAGAGATGAGGGCATAGGATGAGGTTGTAAGAGATCAGTTCAGATTCTACTACCAGACAAATATGAAACATTGCATTTAAAAACAGAATTCTTCTGACAAAAACGAGAGTGCCCAATGTGCCTAGAAAAATGAGAATTACAACTCCTTTTAGCTTTCAGAATATATCCATATACCATTAACATACATTAACACACCAAATGTGTTTCAAAATATTGCCAGGACATGCCCAATTTGAGACAAACTATTATCTTCTGTCTGTTTACTGATGATAATGGAGTGACAATTTCTGCATAGTGAGCGAAAGACATTACCTACAGCAGATCTGTACAGCAATTATTTGTTAAAATCTTGCACATATCCAAATAAACTCTTTCAAACATTTAGTATTAAAAAATCTTTAGTATATAAAAATCTTGAGGAATAAAGGAGTTTCCTGTCAAACCGAAGTCAAGAGTCTATCTGGGAACATGTAGAAAGACCACAATAGGAAGGATATCACTAGCACTTCCCTCAATTGTCCTACTTCACCCAAACCTACTTCAATTCTGATTAAAAAATAAAAAAGTTGAGGGAATCTAGCTTATATCTATGCATTGTTGAGTAATATTTTCAGATCCAAACACCCTGCTATGTGATTATCTGCAACTCTTTCTGATTATGTACAATCTATATTTGGTTTAAATAAGTCAATTTCTACAATGTTATAGTGAAAAAAATAGAAAATTGGATCATGTGTTTTGAAAGAAGAAGGAAAATAATTTTAAAATTCTATTTGAACACATAAATGCCATCTAACAAGAAGAAAAAAAACACAGAAGAATAATTTTTTTTAAAAAAGAGGAAAGATAGGGACAACAATGGTTGTGTAGAAGAAAACTATGCTTAGGAGGGTAGGAAGTTTTCAAAAGTTCAGAACTTTGTATTTCTTTATGAAATATGTATAAGCTGTAACAGCCCCTTCCCAGCTACATGCAGCTGTATTTGAAGTACTAAACCAAGGACACTTCTATTCTCTACAGGAGAATAAAAACTGAACAGATCTTCAAAAGTATGAGTTGATGTATTTTATTTATGGCCATGATTCTCAGAAATGACTGCATTGATTTTTTATTTCCCCAAACTTTTAAAATAAGTCACTTTTGAAAGGGAACCTTCCATCCAGCAGCAGGGTTCAGCAGTCCCAGCAGGCTGAAGGAGGGTTACGTCCTCCTGCCACGTCCCAGCTGCACTGGGGGGGCTCCTGCAGCTCTCAGTCAGCTGCAGATTTGCATGGTGGGACAGTGTAAAACTGGCTCTCCATTGCAAACCACCTGCAAATTATGCCTTTGTGTTCAGAGGTGGAATTCCGTTACAGGTTGGGATTTAAATAGTCTGTAATTTTAGTCTTCCATTTCCAATTTCCTACATAATCCCTCCAACATGTACTTGGCAATGTATCTCTGTCAAACTGGCCATGTGTCCAGCTCCTTGGGAAGAGAAATCTTGGCACAACTGACAGCAGATGAAAGGACATCTCCCTCTGTTTTGCTCAACAGACCCTATTTTTCATCAGTGCCCTCAGTCCTTCTGGAGGAGACATGAATGTGATACTTCTCAGTTCAAGGTCCTAGAATCATAGAATCATGGCATTGTTAGGATTGGAAGAGTCCTCTGGAGGTCATCCAGTCCAACCCTGTGCTAAGGCAGGGCTACCTGGAGCAGGTGATACAGGAATGGTGGGTTTGGAATATCTCCGGAGAGGGACACTCCACAACCTCCCTGGGCATGTCTGCCACCCTCAGTGGGAGGAAATTCTTCCTTACCAGATCCTTACTAATCTGCTGTCTATGAAAGCCTTCCTTTCTGCCCTGGGCAACAGACTCTTTAATTTCCCTTTTTCCTCTGTTATGGAAGAACAACAAGGACATGAAGACGAGGAATAGCCTTGTGGAAATAATAACAATAATAGCAAAATGGAATATAAATATGTCCTCCACTGCAAAATGCAGATAATATTTTAAGGTTACTATACTGTTGTTTTAAATCAGTACCTCTTTCAAGCAGACCAGTGAAATAAGCACATACAGATATGCATTCAAACAGATGCAGAAACAGAGAGAAACGAGAAACACAATATATATAAAGAAAGAAACCACTATCTTATGCATTCATTTCTGCCAATTGCTCAGGCTAAACGAAAGCAGGAGACCAGGCATGTTATACACCAGTATTTATGGGTGCACTATCTAGTCTCACTGTGACGTACATGTACACTTTTGTACTCGTAATTTCGACACATGCATTAGATATGTGTCCTATTTTTATCCTGTCGTACAAGAAAGGAAAAAAATAAACACGGAGCCGTTTCCCTGACAAACCAAACAGTGGAGACAGGACCATTATCTCTGCGCCATCCATCTCCAGCGCTGTTTGGCACAAAAGGCAATGGCTTTCAATATTGCTTTTTTGCTTCCCCCCTCCCCGTGTTTTAGCAATTTTAAAGTATTTTCACAAGTGGAAGAGTGGCACTGTTTCCCCTCGTTTCCATGGATGCGCTCTGTGCGGTTGCCGTGGGGACGCGGCGCTGGGGGGGTTTGATCCCGTTTGGGGGGCGGAGCGGGGGGGTCTGGCACTCGTAATGGGTGAGAAGTTTAATTGAAAATTAAGTGGGTGCTTCTTTTGAAGTGAGTTACTTGCTAGTGGATTTATTTTGCAGGAGCAGAAGAGTCCTGACCGCAGGGAGCAGGACGTACGGGGAGATGAATTGCTCAGAAGTGTTGTGATGATTCAGACTCGGTGCAGGTTTCTGTGTTGAAAGCCTTGCCCGTTTCTGTAGTAGTGCTTGAAAGGATTACAATGGGATGCTGCTTCCAGAATCGGGCAAGTGAGCAGAAGCGTGTTGAAAAGCATATCAAAAAGCAATACTAGAGCGTAGGTTGCACTGCAGCAGCCCTGGGAAACAAAAAGGCTGTGGCTCATGCTCTGCCACTTCTGCAGAACTCATCGGGATTAATCTGCAAGGCAGCAACGCTCCCCCTGAGATCACCTCCAGAAGTGCACCAGGCAGTTTAGCTGTGCTTTTGTACATTTTTGTACAATGCACTAAATATTTGGTATCTTCAAGAAATATCAAACAGCTCCATAGGTCATGTGATCCTTTCTTTGCCCTGAGGTTTCTCTGTGAGCAGTTCCATTGCTTCCACTAAGTTTTAGTGGATAGTAAAGTGTCAGTGGATGGCAACGTCTTGGGGAAGACATTACAAAATCAAATGCAACGAGCCTTCAAAAGGGCTTGGGACTCCTAGTTGCTCTGACAATACTTCTTCTGGTATCAGGATAAGTAAAAACAATAAATTAGAAATGCTTTTGAGCAGAGCAAGGTAAGACAACTTCATCAAAGGAAATGGATAAGGAGGGCTGCCCTTAGAGAGAGTATCTCAGCTGCCACTTCCTGAAATTGAAAAGAATTATTATACAATTTTTCCTTCTTAGCCAAATAGATTGATTCAAATAAGAATTTGCATTGGCTGACAACAGTAAACAGTGTTTTTTACAGGTGTTCCAGAGTAAATTGGGTAGTCTTTAACTATCCAATTTACCTAAATTTAGATGATCTAAATTTAACTCTTACTAAGACTTATAAAAAAATTCCATGAAATCATTGCAAGTCATTATCAAACAGGATTTTGCCAGCCTACCAGCCACCTCCACTAAGCCCACCTTGAGTCCTGGTACAGCTGCATGCTGTTGGACAAGCATTATAATATTTACCTATTTTTTAATTCTTGCAAGCACCTCCCCAGTGAAATTTCTGTGATCTTCACAATAATCTTATCATTTCCACTTTGAATTCAAACTGCTCCCTAGGTTGTTTCCAAAACATACAAAAAGACTGTCCCTATTTGTGGAATTTGCAAGACAGATCATTAATCAATTTTAGAGGAATCAGCACTGGACAGTTTATGAATAGTGTGAGTTAAACATAATCCAGTATGAAATCGGAGTCAAATGAATTCCTCACCAATAGAAAGTCCAGCACTACCATTGTATCTGTGTTCTAAAGTTGGAGCTTGTTCTCTTGATACCTCATATTTTGGTTTGACAAGCCAGCACAGTCCTTAGAGCAATATTGCAGTTGTCCATCGTGCAACACAACCAGCCTCAAACCCTTGCACTGCCTTTGGCAGTCAACAGGGAAATAAATACACTCATGTGACTCAGTATTGTACCAGTGCCTCGTGCTAACCTCACTCACTCTGTCTGTGTGTCTCTCAGCAGTATTTCTAGGGCACCACACTATGGGAATGCTAAAAACTGTCATTGACAGGAGCCGAACCCACACATGCTCCATTTCTGAAGGAGCAGTGTAATTTCTGGTACCAGAATGCCACTTCTAATTCTGGAAGAATGAATCCTGCTAGATAAAATAATTGACCAGCATGGTAGCCCCACACTTGAAGTGGGCTTAAGCCAACACTCTGTTGCAGTCTTCAAATTCTGGTAGTTGATCCAAATTTTTAAATTTTTCTTCCCACCCCCACGAATCATTTTTCCACTTTAAGATCAGGGAAGGGACCTAAAATACCACCAAATACACATTTCTCAGGAGTAGTGGGCTGCAGCTCAGATCCTCTAAATTTTACATAACACTGCACAAAAACCGGGCATATCTCTGGACATTTTTAAGATCCTTTTACTAGTATTTCTTAGAAATATATGTTCAGAAGCCTATCTGAGAACAGCAACTACAGGAAAATAAAGCAAATACCATGCATGGCAATAAAAATAATTGGCACTTTATATACCATATTCCCCTAAGTTCAGATATATTCATATTTTGATGATAATGGAAACATGAATGGAAAATGGGCAGAGGCTTATGTTCTTATAATTTTAGTATGCTCTAAAAACAGTTATGTGAGTGTTGTTACAGAGAAGAATGACTTGGCTTCGCAGACCTTGTCTTCACTCAAAAAAGGATTTTTTTTATTGTGGGGCTAACAAGTTGAGAATTGTATGCATTATAACATTTCTAGAGAAGAAGACATTCTAAGTCACTTGAAGGAAAGCTAATCCTTGTAGTTTACTATTTAAAACTGCTGCACAGATTCCAATCCCCAGCTTGGCTGAAGGTATGGGCTCTTTCCCTAGACAACAGAGAGGGATGGAATCCTTAAAACTCTGGTTGGGAACTGGAGCCTTTTGTGGAACATACATGCTGGATATCTAAAGTGATTGCTTTGAAACCAATCCCAATTTTAACCTGCGATGCATGTGTTGGTATTTTGTAACCCTTTGCATTAATTCCTGCCAGTATGTTACAATGGTAGCAACAAAACTACTTCAGAAACCACTGTTACTATTTTATAATAGAATTTGTGAGAGTGAGCAGGGAAATTTTTAGTTAATAATGCATATGAGTATAGCCTATGGAAAGAAAATTCAGATTTTGAGGTCAGGGCTAATAAACATGCAAATGTAAATATTAGAGGAGAAAAAGCTTTCCTATATACACCACAATGTATTGCCTTAAAATGGTCTGAATTTTGGGAGAAAATGGCTTCCTGGGTAATCAGGAATGCAATCTTTGCATGAAACCCACAATATTCTATTGCTACTGCACTGATAAAGTGCTCATGTGCTACTTCTGCACACTGAGGCTGAAACAGGTCCTGCCTTGCTCACACTGCTCCAGAAGAGCTGTCTGTAGCTGTATCTGTCCATAGCCTCAGTTCATCCTTCCCACGCTGCTCTTTTCTAGACTTGGCACAAGAGCAGAGCCCAGGGAAGCAGCTGGGGTTACTTGTGCTGGTACCGGTGGGTTTTGCTGTGGGTCTCAGGAGGAGAAAGTGAATTACAACAGACAGAATTTTCCTCCTTTCTTCACCTTCCTAATTTCCTTACCGTCATAAGTTACCTACTTTTCTTTCAGTTATGTACTACAAACCTCTTAGAAATTAACAAAACATTTTCCATTTCTCTTGGGAAAAAAACTAGTAAAAATAAGCAAAATAAATAAACACTGCCAGTCAACAATGAATGAGGTAAGACTTTAGGCACACTCTGAAGCTCTGTGGGCCAGGTTCCTATCAGGACCTGCCCTAGGGGGAATGCTACCCGCTGGCAGATCAGAGAAAACTGAAAGGGATAACAGAACATATTCGTGGCACTAAATTTACATGTCAGTCATACTGGCATTCAAACACATCAGACACACTTCTTTGTACAAAGGTTTGACTGCTTAATATCTTCTTCTTGTGGAAATACAATCAATCTCACCATTATATAAACTAAGACATAGAATAACTCGAAACACATTGGTCACAGAAATGGAGTTAAAATCCTTTGTGTTGACACAGTAGTGGAAAATACTGTGCTGCATTTTACATTTCTGTGAACAGTAATGGAGAACACAGAAGTAAAATACATTTAGCAATTCTGATATGTGTACACACCACATTATGCACAGCTATGAAGTCTGGATGCTACAGGAAGAGCAGCTAAGCTATGTCACTATGTTAGTAAGGTCTATCCCACCCAGTCTCCAGACAGAGATCAGAGGCAGTAGCTCATGCAAATGTTGCACTTCCAAAGAGGCTGCATAGATAGTAAAATGAAAATCAACTTGAAACAATGACAACATTACCATATATATATATATA